>JAJHJA010000803.1:0-47739 GCA_021202915.1 Heliconius himera | reverse complement strand
TCAAGATCTGCGAAACAATTTCGAGATTAAACTGAACTAACGACACTGCGACGAAACAGTTCTACGGCAAACAAACTTAACTTAATAATTTACAACTTATCTGCAACTGCAAACAACAATGGCTCAGAACGTCCAGGATATCATTAGCCGCCAAGAAATTATTTTTGGAGAACTGAAACAACTAAACAACAACTATAAAAAAGATAGTCCAAGCAGGAAGACCTTGGCTTACTTAGAAGATCGTCTTTCTCGTCTGAACTCAAACTGGGAGAAATTTGTATACAACCATCAGCTACTGGAAAAAACTGAAAAAACGGATAATCAATACTTCAACGATGATGTTTTCAACAAAACAAAGAGGATGTACGAAGATATTTTACAAGACATACTAAAGAGAAAAGCGGGGCTACCATCGGCATCTACAAGTAAACTTCAAAATACTCCTACGGCGTCACCTAAAGAAGTCAAAGAAAACAAGTCAAAATTTAATTTCGAAGATATTAAATTTCACGCACCTCCACGGGAAACTAATGAGTCAACTGAAAAACAACAAGATCTTTTACGGCAACAATTCTGTAACTTTCGAGCTTTCGAGCGGACTGTGGAGAAAATTAACTTTGATTCAATGAAGGAAAAATGGGAACTTGAAGATAACTTAAACATGTTGAAAATAAAATGGGATCAAATAGAAAAAACTAACTGGGAACTCGACTATATATCACGGGATGAAGATTCCACGTACAAACAAAAATATGAAACTATAGAAAATATCTACGATAACCTACGTAAGAAGCTGCAACATAATATCTGGAATAACTCGCATTACGAAAGGGCTACACCGAAAATTGTTATACCGGATTTCAATGGTAACTACAACCAGTGGTTAACATTTAAAGATCTTTACGTCGAAAGCGTGCATAACAATCCCATGTTGTCTAAAGCTCAAAAAATGCAGCATCTTAAAACTAAATTAAAGGGCGAAGCGGAGAAACTAGTTCAACATCTCGGGATCAGTGCTGAAGACTACACATCTTGCTGGGAGATTCTTACTCATCGCTATGACAACAAACGACTTTTATTTACATCTTACATAAATACATTATTGAACCAAAATTCAATACAAGAAGCAAGCGCAGCCAGCATAAGAAAGTTACATGACGTCATATTAGAATGTTTAAACGGGCTTAGTAATATTGGTTTGGACATAACCAATTGGGATCCGATTATTGTTCATTTATTAATGCAAAAACTGGATAAACCAACCTACAACGAATACATCAAAGACCTCAAGCAACCGAGAGATTTCCCTAATTTGGAAGAATTTATAAATTTTTTAGAATCAAAATTTATGGCTTTGGAAGCATTACAAGGAACTTATCATCAAAAATCATCTCCAACTAAATATACGCCACCAAATAAATACTTCAATAATTTGTCAACAAATCGCAATAATAATTATAAATATAATACGCCGAGGTCGTCGTACTTTAATAAGTTCCAAAAGACGGCAAACACACACTTCGCAACAACAAAAATCTGCCCGCTTTGCAAAAGAGATCACGTGTTGATGAATTGTAACAAATTCCTTGCAATGAACGGAAATGCACGCAAAAACACAGTAAGCAATTTACGTGTTTGTTCGAATTGTTTGTACAGTCATGGAGAACAGCGATGTTTTTCGACAAAAACGTTTTTCTCAATTCAGAAACCGGCCGAGAGAATTTGCAGATCGACTTTGCACTTCCAGCAAAGAATTTATTAAATTAATTTCAAATAACCAAGATGTATTTAATAAAATAGTTAAAAAAAAAGAAAGAATTAAAACTGCTATATTTATATTATGTGATTTTCATTGTATTCAATGTGTTCTACATAAAAATAAATTAGTAGATTATATAATTAATATTGTGGTTCGTTGTTTGATTTATAATTGTTAATTGTTCCTACGGCATTCTACTTTGGTATAATGCAGCCGGTATTAAATCAATTTTTGTCTTGCAGAAGCGAGCTATTCGCGCAATCTATAATTTAGGCCCAAAAGAATCGTTAAGGCAAAAATTTAAAGAAATAAATATTTTGACAGTTGCATCTCAATACATTTTTGAAAATGTTATGTATATTAAGAAAAATATTAAAGATTTTGCCAAAATTGGTGATATACATAATATCAATACTAGAAATAGGAGTAAACTTATTGCACCTGTAACCCGATTACATCGGGTCCGCAATTCTTTTATGGGACAATGTGTACGCTTTTACAATAGGATCCCAGAAAACGTCCGAGAATGTTCTATATCACAATTTAAAAGAGTTGTGAAAAGACGTTTGTGTGTTAAAGGTTATTACCAAAGTAATGATTATGTAAATGATAACACGCCTTGGGAATGAAATGCTCGCTCCAGTCTATTTCAAAGTATCATTGTCGGAAACGTTGAAATGTGATTTTGTATAATTGATTTAAAAAAATAAGTCCCGCCTCGTTTCTTGCGCCGGTTCTTCTCACGTTCAAAAAATGAAACATGTAACTTCTTATTTTGAATAAAATTATTTGACTTTGACATATATTATTTTGTTTGTACATATATTATTTGACATATATTATAGTTATTTATTATTTTTATCCACGATGTCGGGAAGGGAAGCTAGGTTAGCTGAGGCCAGGCTCTATGATAGTGAGTACATATTTTTGATATATCGCCAGTATTAGCCCGTTAAATTCCTTCCTATTTTTTGCCGACAGTTGAAAGACGATTTCTTCGTAGTTCAAAATTTTTCTCACCACAGCCGCGTCCCGGCCCTTCAGTTCCCTCTTTTAATGGCCTAAAAAATAGGCAATGCATTCATTTTAATGATTATATTACTAAAAGTTCTATAAATCGATGGCATTCGTTAGGCTTGGTCAGCGATCGATGCGTCATCCGCCGGTGGGATGCCCTTTACCTTTTATTTTGTGATAACACGTTTAAGAGAGCCAATAACCCGCGAGATGTACTTCAGGATGATCGATATCTCTATAAATGATCCTCCAATTATGTTTTTTACTGTTAACAAATTGCTTTATTAATGAAAATGTACGAAAAAACGTTCCTATTGTACCCCGGAGTAGTGATACTCGATCGATGTCACAGAGTTCATTCTATAAGCTATGTACTGTAATGTTCAAGTGTTTAAATAAAACTCATTGTAATCAGAAATCTACGTGTTTAACTGAAAATATTACCAAAATCCCAATAAATATATTAAAACGTATCCCACAGTTGCAATGAGAAAGCGAGAAGCCGCAGCTCGCGCAACGCGCGCCGCACGCGTTGCGGCTCTCCGCGTCGCGAGCGCAGTCCGCCTTTCTACCGCCCTCGCCGCCCGTGCAGCAGCAGCTCGGGCCGCCGCCGCGCGTGCCGCCCGCGCCGTTAAGCGATACGCCCGCGCCTCGCGCGCCGCCCGCGCTGCACGGGCCGCCCACACCGCCCACAGCGCCACCGCCTCCCGGACCGACATCTCTTTTGATAAATAAATATATTTCATAATTTTTTTAGTGTTTATTATTTGATCCTGAATTGCGATAATAGAACCTTCTGTTTCCGGGAATAAACTGCCTGTCTGTAATCACTTGTTTGAAGCTTCAAGATCTACATGAGGTTGTTGTAGGTGAAAAGTATGAAAATAAAAGCCCGAAAAGACATGGGCTCAATTAAACAAGCTATTAATAAAACTGGTGGTGGTGCAAGACCCCAAACTCCCAGTAGTGATACGATTACAATAAGTGATCTCTTAAATCAAAACAACCTGTATTATTGATATCAACAAAAAAATATATTTTATAGTTTTTTTGGCACATTATAACTGTACGGTTTACGTACAGATTTTATATAGCTGACACCGCGACCTCGTTTATGACGCATTAGAACGAAATATATTTAAGTCAATTATTTATACAATTAAAAGGCAGTTGACGGGCGGCTTTTACCGCGGATTGGCATCCAACTTAAACTTAAAACTTTGTAACTAACTTAATAAACTTTTACTCGCTAATCCTGTGGTTTATATCAACTCAACACTACTACGAGCCATACATGAAAGTTTGGTCCTTCGAGCTTCAAGATCACGAAATTGGTACTTCGAGCTTCAAGATCAACGAATTGGTCCTACTAGCTCAAGATAAAGAAAAAGTGGACCTTCGAGAAATCAAGATCTGCGAAACAATTTCGAGATTAAACTGAACTAACGACACTGCGACGAAACAGTTCTACGGCAAACAAACTTAACTTAATAATTTACAACTTATCTGCAACTGCAAACAACAATGGCTCAGAACGTCCAGGATATCATTAGCCGCCAAGAAATTATTTTTGGAGAACTGAAACAACTAAACAACAACTATAAAAAAGATAGTCCAAGCAGGAAGACCTTGGCTTACTTAGAAGATCGTCTTTCTCGTCTGAACTCAAACTGGGAGAAATTTGTATACAACCATCAGCTACTGGAAAAAACTGAAAAAACGGATAATCAATACTTCAACGATGATGTTTTCAACAAAACAAAGAGGATGTACGAAGATATTTTACAAGACATACTAAAGAGAAAAGCGGGGCTACCATCGGCATCTACAAGTAAACTTCAAAAATACTCCTACGGCGTCACCTAAAGAAGTCAAAGAAAACAAGTCAAAATTTAATTTCGAAGATATTAAATTTCACGCACCTCCACGGGAAACTAATGAGTCAACTGAAAAACAACAAGATCTTTTACGGCAACAATTCTGTAACTTTCGAGCTTTCGAGCGGACTGTGGAGAAAATTAACTTTGATTCAATGAAGGAAAAATGGGAACTTGAAGATAACTTAAACATGTTGAAAATAAAATGGGATCAAATAGAAAAAACTAACTGGGAACTCGACTATATATCACGGGATGAAGATTCCACGTACAAACAAAAATATGAAACTATAGAAAATATCTACGATAACCTACGTAAGAAGCTGCAACATAATATCTGGAATAACTCGCATTACGAAAGGGCTACACCGAAAATTGTTATACCGGATTTCAATGGTAACTACAACCAGTGGTTAACATTTAAAGATCTTTACGTCGAAAGCGTGCATAACAATCCATGTTGTCTAAAGCTCAAAAAATGCAGCATCTTAAAACTAAATTAAAGGGCGAAGCGGAGAAACTAGTTCAACATCTCGGGATCAGTGCTGAAAACTACACATCTTGCTGGGAGATTCTTACTCATCGCTATGACAACAAACGACTTTTATTTACATCTTACATAAATACATTATTGAACCAAAATTCAATACAAGAAGCAAGCGCAGCCAGCATAAGAAAGTTACATGACGTCATATTAGAATGTTAAACGGGCTTAGTAATATTGGTTTGGACATAACCAATTGGGATCCGATTATTGTTCATTTATTAATGCAAAAACTGGATAAACCAACCTAACAACGAATACATCAAAGACCTCAAGCAACCGAGAGATTTCCCTAATTTGGAAGAACTTATAAGTTTTTTAGAATCAAAATTTATGGCTTTGGAAGCATTACAAGGAACTTATCATCAAAAATCATCTCCAACTAAATATACGCCACCAAATAAATACTTCAATAATTTGTCAACAAATCGCAATAATAATTATAAATATAATACGCCGAGGTCGTCGTACTTTAATAAGTTCCAAAAGACGGCAAACACACACTTCGCAACAACAAAAATCTGCCCGCTTTGCAAAAGAGATCACGTGTTGATGAATTGTAACAAATTCCTTGCAATGAACGGAAATGCACGCAAAAACACAGTAAGCAATTTACGTGTTTGTTCGAATTGTTTGTACAGTCATGGAGAACAGCGATGTTTTTCGACAAAAACGTTTTTCTCAATTCAGAAACCGGCCGAGAGAATTTGCAGATCGACTTTGCACTTCCAGCAAAGAATTTATTAAATTAATTTCAAATAACCAAGATGTATTTAATAAAATAGTTAAAAAAAAAGAAAGAATTAAAACTGCTATATTTATATTATGTGATTTTCATTGTATTCAATGTGTTCTACATAAAAATAAATTAGTAGATTATATAATTAATATTGTGGTTCGTTGTTTGATTTATAATTGTTAATTGTTCCTACGGCATTCTACTTTGGTATAATGCAGCCGGTATTAAATCAATTTTTGTCTTGCAGAAGCGAGCTATTCGCGCAATCTATAATTTAGGCCCAAAAGAATCGTTAAGGCAAAAATTTAAAGAAATAAATATTTTGACAGTTGCATCTCAATACATTTTTGAAAATGTTATGTATATTAAGAAAAATATTAAAGATTTTGCCAAAATTGGTGATATACATAATATCAATACTAGAAATAGGAGTAAACTTATTGCACCTGTAACCCGATTACATCGGGTCCGCAATTCTTTTATGGGACAATGTGTACGCTTTTACAATAGGATCCCAGAAAACGTCCGAGAATGTTCTATATCACAATTTAAAAGAGTTGTGAAAAGACGTTTGTGTGTTAAAGGTTATTACCAAAGTAATGATTATGTAAATGATAACACGCCTTGGGAATGAAATGCTCGCTCCAGTCTATTTCAAAGTATCATTGTCGGAAACGTTGAAATGTGATTTTGTATAATTGATTTAAAAAAATAAGTCCCGCCTCGTTTCTTGCGCCGGTTCTTCTCACGTTCAAAAAATGAAACATGTAACTTCTTATTTTGAATAAAATTATTTGACTTTGACATATATTATTTTGTTTGTACATATATTATTTGACATATATTATAGTTATTTATTATTTTTATCCACGATGTCGGGAAGGGAAGCTAGGTTAGCTGAGGCCAGGCTCTATGATAGTGAGTACATATTTTTGATATATCGCCAGTATTAGCCCGTTAAATTCCTTCCTATTTTTTGCCGACAGTTGAAAGACGATTTCTTCGTAGTTCAAAATTTTTCTCACCACAGCCGCGTCCCGGCCCTTCAGTTCCCTCTTTTAATGGCCTAAAAAATAGGCAATGCATTCATTTTAATGATTATATTACTAAAAGTTCTATAAATCGATGGCATTCGTTAGGCTTGGTCAGCGATCGATGCGTCATCCGCCGGTGGGATGCCCTTTACCTTTTATTTTGTGATAACACGTTTAAGAGAGCCAATAACCCGCGAGATGTACTTCAGGATGATCGATATCTCTATAAATGATCCTCCAATTATGTTTTTTACTGTTAACAAATTGCTTTATTAATGAAAATGTACGAAAAAACGTTCCTATTGTACCCCGGAGTAGTGATACTCGATCGATGTCACAGAGTTCATTCTATAAGCTATGTACTGTAATGTTCAAGTGTTTAAATAAAACTCATTGTAATCAGAAATCTACGTGTTTAACTGAAAATATTACCAAAATCCCAATAAATATATTAAAACGTATCCCACAGTTGCAATGAGAAAGCGAGAAGCCGCAGCTCGCGCAACGCGCGCCGCACGCGTTGCGGCTCTCCGCGTCGCGAGCGAAGTCCGCCTTTCTACCGCCCTCGCCGCCCGTGCAGCAGCAGCTCGGGCCGCCGCCGCGCGTGCCGCCCGCGCCGTTAAGCGATACGCCCGCGCCTCGCGCGCCGCCCGCGCTGCACGGGCCGCCCACACCGCCCACAGCGCCACCGCCTCCCGGACCGACATCTCTTTTGATAAATAAATATATTTCATAATTTTTTTAGTGTTTATTATTTGATCCTGAATTGCGATAATAGAACCTTCTGTTTCCGGGAATAAACTGCCTGTCTGTAATCACTTGTTTGAAGCTTCAAGATCTACATGAGGTTGTTGTAGGTGAAAAGTATGAAAATAAAAGCCCGAAAAGACATGGGCTCAATTAAACAAGCTATTAATAAAACTGGTGGTGGTGCAAGACCCCAAACTCCCAGTAGTGATACGATTACAATAAGTGATCTCTTAAATCAAAACAACCTGTATTATTGATATCAACAAAAAAATATATTTTATAGTTTTTTTGGCACATTATAACTGTACGGTTTACGTACAGATTTTATATAGCTGACACCGCGACCTCGTTTATGACGCATTAGAACGAAATATATTTAAGTCAATTATTTATACAATTAAAAGGCAGTTGACGGGCGGCTTTTACCGCGGATTGGCATCCAACTTAAACTTAAAACTTTGTAACTAACTTAATAAACTTTTACTCGCTAATCCTGTGGTTTATATCAACTCAACACTACTACGAGCCATACATGAAAGTTTGGTCCTTCGAGCTTCAAGATCACGAAATTGGTACTTCGAGCTTCAAGATCAACGAATTGGTCCTACTAGCTCAAGATAAAGAAAAAGTGGACCTTCGAGAAATCAAGATCTGCGAAACAATTTCGAGATTAAACTGAACTAACGACACTGCGACGAAACAGTTCTACGGCAAACAAACTTAACTTAATAATTTACAACTTATCTGCAACTGCAAACAACAATGGCTCAGAACGTCCAGGATATCATTAGCCGCCAAGAAATTATTTTTGGAGAACTGAAACAACTAAACAACAACTATAAAAAAGATAGTCCAAGCAGGAAGACCTTGGCTTACTTAGAAGATCGTCTTTCTCGTCTGAACTCAAACTGGGAGAAATTTGTATACAACCATCAGCTACTGGAAAAAACTGAAAAAACGGATAATCAATACTTCAACGATGATGTTTTCAACAAAACAAAGAGGATGTACGAAGATATTTTACAAGACATACTAAAGAGAAAAGCGGGGCTACCATCGGCATCTACAAGTAAACTTCAAAATACTCCTACGGCGTCACCTAAAGAAGTCAAAGAAAACAAGTCAAAATTTAATTTCGAAGATATTAAATTTCACGCACCTCCACGGGAAACTAATGAGTCAACTGAAAAACAACAAGATCTTTTACGGCAACAATTCTGTAACTTTCGAGCTTTCGAGCGGACTGTGGAGAAAATTAACTTTGATTCAATGAAGGAAAAATGGGAACTTGAAGATAACTTAAACATGTTGAAAATAAAATGGGATCAAATAGAAAAAACTAACTGGGAACTCGACTATATATCACGGGATGAAGATTCCACGTACAAACAAAAATATGAAACTATAGAAAATATCTACGATAACCTACGTAAGAAGCTGCAACATAATATCTGGAATAACTCGCATTACGAAAGGGCTACACCGAAAATTGTTATACCGGATTTCAATGGTAACTACAACCAGTGGTTAACATTTAAAGATCTTTACGTCGAAAGCGTGCATAACAATCCCATGTTGTCTAAAGCTCAAAAAATGCAGCATCTTAAAACTAAATTAAAGGGCGAAGCGGAGAAACTAGTTCAACATCTCGGGATCAGTGCTGAAAACTACACATCTTGCTGGGAGATTCTTACTCATCGCTATGACAACAAACGACTTTTATTTACATCTTACATAAATACATTATTGAACCAAAATTCAATACTAGAAGCAAGCGCAGCCAGCATAAGAAAGTTACATGACGTCATATTAGAATGTTTAAACGGGCTTAGTAATATTGGTTTGGACATAACCAATTGGGATCCGATTATTGTTCATTTATTAATGCAAAAACTGGATAAACCAACCTACAACGAATACATCAAAGACCTCAAGCAACCGAGAGATTTCCCTAATTTGGAAGAACTTATAAGTTTTTTAGAATCAAAATTTATGGCTTTGGAAGCATTACAAGGAACTTATCATCAAAAATCATCTCCAACTAAATATACGCCACCAAATAAATACTTCAATAATTTGTCAACAAATCGCAATAATAATTATAAATATAATACGCCGAGGTCGTCGTACTTTAATAAGTTCCAAAAGACGGCAAACACACACTTCGCAACAACAAAAATCTGCCCGCTTTGCAAAAGAGATCACGTGTTGATGAATTGTAACAAATTCCTTGCAATGAACGGAAATGCACGCAAAAACACAGTAAGCAATTTACGTGTTTGTTCGAATTGTTTGTACAGTCATGGAGAACAGCGATGTTTTTCGACAAAAAGATGCAAAAAATGTGATAAGCCACATCACACTCTCATGCATGATGGGGAACATGAGCAACCTAGCAGCAGCGAGCACCGAATAAATAAATTCCTACCGACACCATCTACATCTCATGCTGTGAACAATATTATTAATGAGGAAAAAGAAGTTTTGTTAGCGACTGTACTTTTAAAAGTGAAGACGATCGATGGAAATTATATCAACTTAAGAGGTTTACTTGATCAAGGTTCACAAGTTAGCCTTATTACGGAGCATGCCGCACAACTTCTCAGATTACCGCGGCGAAAAATGAGCGCTGTCGTGTCGGGTATCGGGCCATTGTCCGGTAATTGCAAAGGTTCTATTAACTTAGAATGCAAATCGATTAATTCGGAATACGAATTCAACATACAAACTTTAATAATGAAAAAACTTATCAAAAAACTACCGACTTCATCTTTTTCCATACAAAATTGGAATTATATAAAAAACTTAGAACTAGCCGATCCACACTTCAATGTGTCGGGCCAGATCGACTTACTTTTGGGTGCCGACATATATTCAGAACTTTTATTAAATGGAGTCATACGGGGGGGCAAGGATTTCCCTGTGGCTCAACAAACTAAAGTGGGTTGGATTTTATGTGGAAATGTAAAAACGTTTAACTGTTGTGTAACACTTAATGACCTTGAGAATATGTCACGGTTTTGGGAAACTGAAGAAATTACTCATTCTACAACTTTAAAAAACGAGGAACAATACTGTGAAGATTTTTACAACTTAACTACTAGAAGATTGGACGACGGAAAATACGTGGTTCAGATGCCTATGAAACTGATTGATGACACGTGCTTAGGAGCAACAAAGCCACAGGCTCAAGCACAATTTTTACAACTCGAAAGAAAAATGCGGTGGAATTCCGACTTATCTAAGGAATACAACCTTTTTATGAACGATTATATTGCACTGGGTCATATGAAACCTATAACAGAAGAAACGAAGAGTAAGAGTCAAGTCTACTTACCTCACCACGGCGTACTTAGGGAGGAGTCCACTACTACAAAATTAAGAGTAGTTTTTAACGCATCTTATAAAACGAAGAATAACAACAGCCTCAACGATTTAATGTACTCCGGTCCTAACTTACAAAAAGATATGTTCACACTACTTATTAACTGGAGAATTTTTAAATACGTTTTTACGGCGGATATAGAAAAAATGTATCGTAATATTTGGATAGATGAACAACAACAAAACTTACAAACTATAATTTGGAGATCTTCCCCAAAGCAGCCTCTCCAGGAGTGGCAATTATGTACTGTAACCTATGGAATAAAAAGCGCACCCTACTTAGCAATGCGAACTTTACATCAGCTTGCAATAGATGAGAAAGATAGTTATCCGGAGGCAGTGAAAATTTTACAAAACTATTTTTATATGGATGACTTAGTCTATGGGCATAATAATATAGAAGAGGCGAAGCAACTGATTCTCAACTTAATCAAATTGCTCAAAAAAGGAGGATTTAACTTAAGAAAATGGAAAAGCAATGAAAAAACTATATTGGAAGATTTGCGAGATGATCAAAGAAGCATGGAAAATAACCTTAACTTTAACCCAGAACAAATCTCAAATACAAAAATGTTAGGTATGAACTGGAATCGAACTCAAGATACTTTTACCTACAGCTGGAGTTTACCTCACAAGAAAAACCTTACGAAGCGTGTTTTACTGAGTGAAATAAGCAAGCTGTAAGACCCTCTTGGTTTTTTGTCACCGGTAACTATAAAGGCAAAATTACTGTTTCAAAAAATCTGGATCAGTAAAATCGACTGGGATGGACCTCTACACTCTGAAGTAACTATGGAATGGGAGACAATAAAAAGAGACCTCCCATCAATAAGTAAAATTTCAATACCAAGATGGTTGCAATGTACAAATAAAAATCTCGAAATTTTGGGTTTTTGCGATGCCAGCGAAAAGGCGTACGCGGGTATCATATATGGTCGAGTGAAACTTACAAATAATACCTACATTATTACCATAATAACTGCGAAAACAAAAGTCGCGCCGCTCAACAAGAAAATATCTTTACCGAGAATGGAGCTTTGTGGAGCTTTATTACTAGCCAAGCTGATAGATAAAGTCAAGAAGACGCTATTCGATAATCATCTTAAAATAAATTGTTGGAGTGATTCAAAAGTGGTATTAGCGTGGCTACAAGGAGATATTAACCGATGGGAGCGATATATTGCTAACAGAGTTTCCGAAATAAATAATATAATATCACCTAATCAATGGAGTTATGTAAAATCGGAAGAAAATCCTGCTGACTGTGCCACTCGAGGGCTATACCCTACACAACTTCAAAAATTCAAACTTTGGTGGGAAGGGCCAGCCTGGTTGAAAACATATAGTATCAAAAATTGTCAAGATTAAACCTGACCTACTTAACAAACAATGGCCAGTCAACAAAATGCTGCGTGGCGATTTACAAAACGTGTGAAATCGTAAACATTATATTACATAAATATAGAAGTTACAAGCGCGTAATTCGAGTACTTGGCTGGATAATACGAATAATAAATATCCATATTCGCAAGAAGTCAACAAACTTTAATTATAACTTAGCCGACTGTGACAACAATAAAAATAGAATTATGAGTTTAACTGTATCAGAAATTACTGAAGCGGAAGATATAATTATTAAAAATGTGCAACGGGAATATTTTGGAGAAGAAATTGAACACTTGGAGAAGAATAGAATAATACCGTCGAAAAGTAACATATTGAAGTTGACTCCATTTCTCGATGCGAAGGGGTTATTACGCGTCAAAGGGCGTCTTATTAACGCATATTTACCTCCTGAAACAAAGCATCCCATTATACTTCCTTCTACAGGAAGATTAACGGAGATTATTATTCAAGAAGCACATCGCAGTACCCTGCATGGCGGCGCTCGGTTAACTTTAGCTTATATACGTCTCAAATACTGGATCATAGGGGGTAACAGGACAGTGAAGAAAGAGTTGCGGCAGTGCGTAAGATGTCATCGTTTCAAAACCCATCGGAACGAACAAATTATGGGAGACTTGCCGAAAGAGAGAGTAACTCCAACGAGACCTTTTACAAACACTGGTGTAGATTTCACCGGGCACGTTGATGTGAAGATTAACAAAGGGAGAGGAGTCAAAACATGCAAAGCTTACATAGCTATTTTTATTTGCATGGTTACAAAAGCTGTGCACCTTGAATTAGTTTCGGATTTAACTACGCAAGCATTTCTCGCCGCTTTCAAAAGAATGTGTGCACGCAGGGGTACACCAAAACAGATGTACTCAGACAATGGTACCAATTTTGTAGGAGCTGCTAAACTACTTCAAGAAGACTTTGATCGAACCCACACCTTCCGTTCATCTGAATTTTATGATGAAATGAGTAACATGAAAATTCAATGGCATTTTAACGCACCTTTTTGGCCAACCGCTGGTGGACTTTGGGAGGCTGCCGTTAAATCAATGAAATATCATTTAAAAAGAGTTCTAGGAGAGCAGAAGCTGACTTATGAACAATTTTATACATTACGTACTCAGATTGAGGCTTGTTTAAATTCACGCCCACTTTGTCTATTAACTGAAGATGTGGAAGACCTGGAATATCTCACACCAGGTCATTTTCTAATCGGTGGTTCCTTATTGTCCCCACCACAGGAAGAAGAAAACCTTAACCAAATTGATTTAAGAAATAAATGGAGATTGATAGAACAAATGAACTTACACATTTGGAAACGCTGGTCGAATGAATATATACATCAATTGCAAGTAAGAAGCAAATGGAAGCAAACAAGAGAAAACTTAGAAAAAGGAAATCTGGTGCTGGTGAAGGATGAACACGTACCTCCAGGGAGATGGGCCATTGGAAGAGTTATAGAGCTACATAAAGGCGCCGACGACAGGGTCCGAGTAGTCACCATTAAAACCAAAAAGGGGTTACTGAAACGACCTATAACAAAACTGTCACCATTGCCACAACAAACAAACTTACGTAATAAAGATGAAGACGATGAAGAAAATAATAATATAAATAACAAAGATGAAATGCAAACTGAAAATCTTAAAAAGCAACGAAAGCGAGGTTGTACAAAAATAAAGAAAGCAAATTTATTGTCCTTATTCCTTATGACAATAATAACTATGGGAATTGCAAATTCAGCACCAACAATTAATAACTATGAGGTCACATTCATACAAAATAACCATCCAATGTATTTCGACGAGGCAGGAAAACTACAGTTAATACATGACGAATGGACGCTCTTGATTTATTATAACTTAACATCATACTGGAAAGCTTCGAGTAAAATTAACATTTATATTGACCAGATAGACAGACTTTGTCAGAGAATATCACATGAGTATAAGCCATGCGAAACAGTCGTCGATCAATTACATCATGAATTGCATCATTTACTTGAATATAATACAATGATATTGTCATCGCATTCACGGCAGAAGAGAGGCTATTTCGATGGAGTTGGAAAATTATCAAGAACACTTTTTGGAGTGTTAGACGCAGATTTCGCTCAAAAATATGAAAGGGATATTCAAAACTTACAAAATAACGATAATTATTTATTACAACTTATAAAAAACCAAACGCTTATTTTAGAAGCCGAAAATAACTTAGTGAAAAGAAATACTGACTTTATTGATAAACAATTTCAAGCAATAAATGCCTACTTGAATCAAACTTGCAGCACTATTACAAAAATTGAAAATAGAGCACATATATTGTACACAATAAATGATATTAATTCCGCTGCAGTGACGTCATCTTTAATTTTAACCGAATTACATCGAATTCAAGAACTACTGATGAACGCTCTCGCTGACATCTTCAAAGGACATCTCGACACACATCTATTTCCCGCATCTCAACTGATCGAACAACTGAACATTATCTCCGGAAGATTACCGCAAGGATTATCTTTACCAATAAAGGATATACAGCGAGATTTTCAAACCATTTTCCAATTAATTCATGTGAAGGCTCGAATCACAAATAATTATTTACTTTTTGAATTGCACATTCCGTTGCTGAGTGATGATAATTACATAATATATCGAATAATACCTATTCCATTTTTAAAAGAAGGTCGTTTAAAAATAGTACAACTCTTCTCGAATTTCATCGCGATTAACTTGATAAAAAACTTCTATATAACATTAAAAGAAGAAGATATGCAACATTGCACCTCTTACGGAGACGATGAATTCACATGTATTTCGAGCCAGCCTGTATACAGCTTCCACAATAAGGATGCACCCTGTGAAGCGAAGGTATTCAGTCAACAAACGTCATTATCGTGCATCATCAAGGATACAACATGCAAAGAAACTTGGATAAAATTGTACAGACCGAACGTCTGGCTATTTACATTGTGCGACAAACAGCTGATGCGCGTCATATGCGGCGATCACGTTACGCCGGCCGTCATTGACGGGACTGGAGTCATCGTATTGAAGCCTAAATGCTTACTACAGAAAAAAGACGCAACATTGTTTACGTACAATCATCTGGGAAGCAAATTGAACATGAACTCGAATATTACAATTCCTACTCTAAACTCCACCATTAACAACATATTTCATCTTAGTTGGAAGAATGTACAGTTGAATATCACGCAGTTAGATATTCCAGCTACAGATGTTAAAAAAGTCGAACGACAACTAGCTTATCAGAAGCAGCACGAAACTTTGCCCGTGACCTCAAATATCACATCTCACGATGTATACTTTTACTCAGTGACTTCTTTGCTGTTGGGAGCGATTGCTACGTTTCTTCTTTATTACATAGTAAAAAGATGAATTAAGAAAAAAGCAAAAGAAACACAATTGTTCGAAGAACCCAAAAAGAGTAGGGAAGAAATCAAAATGCGTGAGATACGACATACGGCATCTCTGGAGCTGCCAAAAACATTTACTTTTGACGATATCTCAAAGTGAAATTACCTTGTTGCATTTCAAATCATATTAGTTCTTTTTCATTTTTACTTTTAATGTTTAAGCTTTTAATCTTTATTTTTATCATTTAATTTTTTCTTTTGTATTTGTTTTACTGTACTGGATGCCCATCCTATTATTTTGTATCGGGAGCATGTACGGTTTACGTACAGATTTTATATAGCTGACACCGCGACCTCGTTTATGACGCATTAGAACGAAATATATTTAAGTCAATTATTTATACAATTAAAAGGCAGTTGACGGGCGGCTCAACGGGCGGGGGACGGGCGGATTGGCATCCAACTTAAACTTAGAACTTTGTAACTAACTTAATAAACTTTTACTCGCTAATCCTGTGGTTTATATCAACTCAACACTACTACGAGCCATACAATAACAATGGATTTGCCTAGTTTTCATGTAGAGACCCACATGGAAGTGGGAAATTTTTATCCTGTTGAAATATACTATATAAAATAAAAAAATATAAAATTAAATTAAATTAAAATTAAAAATCCATTTCTTCGCTCTGGTGTCGAGGTTGAGTTCTGCTACTCAACACGCAATGCCTCCAAAATTCGGCAGCAAGTGGGGAATGGAGTGTGTTAACACTAGGTTCCCTCTGCCTACCCTGCTGTGTGCGGGATACAGCGTGAAGCTAATAAATAAATATAGTTTATAAAATTAAAAATTTTCATTAATGAATGCTGCCTCCTTCCTCTCAATGTGTTATTTACAACACAGGCATTTGTTACTGGAATACTGCTCACTTCTGCTTCTGGTACCAGATCTTTTTTCTGCATAGCAATATTGTGCAATACTGCCAATGCAACTATATATAGTTTAGTGTTATCCAACTTGGTTTTGAACCCTCTAAGAAGACACTGGAACCGCTGCTTCCATACACCAAAACACCTTTCAACACTATTACGAGTATGTATATGAGCATGGTTGTATAGTTTTTCTTTGTCAGTAGCTGGATGCAATATTGGTGTAAATAGGTAAGGAGTACAGGCATAACCTGAATCTCCTAATAGTCTTCCCTTAAATTCTCCTCTTTCAAATGTTTGTTTTAATCGAGACTCATTGAATATCCTGGAGTCATGTGTGCTGCCTCGCCAGTGTGCAACTATATCCATTATCTCTAAATTTGCATTTGAGACAATCTGTAACAATGTAGACAAAATCACTTTTATATCATAAAATTCTACAAAATGTTGTGGTAGAAACCTTTAAATAGTAATATGCTTCAGTAGCAGAAACAAAAACTTACTTGCACATTTATTGAACTGTATCCTTTCCTGTTTATGTAGTATTGACCAATATCTCCTGAAATTTTTGGGATTCGAATATGTGTACAATCAATGGCCCCAAGAACTTGTCTAAAACCACATATTGCATAGAAATCAGCAATCACACTGTTTTGTTCACTGTCAGAGGCAGGCATTTTTATCCATTGATGCCTGTGTCCAACTATTGCTAAAGCAACTTTTTTGCACACAAGGGATATTGTTGGCTGACTAAACCCGCTCAGATCTCCTGCATCATCTTGAATCTGTAAAATAGATAAGTGGCATGGTTTCAAAATTTACTAGATTCTAACAATTCTATTACTAATGTTTGTAACACAAAGTATAGCAATTTTTGTAAACAGATTGTACTATCTATATACAGTTGTTAAATAGGATAGAAGTGTGATGTATAAATAAATAGTTAAGTACTATATTTACATCTAATACATAATAATTAGTATTATACTACATATTTATTTAAACTCAAACTTGGCTACTAATGGACTGCAAGCAAGAAAGTATATAACAATTAAGCCGGGGACCTAGCCTTATAACAGTTTAGTATATTGAGATAATTTATTTACCTCCCCACGAGCCCAAGTCCTTATTGCAGCTAAAACTTTGAGATGATGTGGTATAAAGCCTCCTCTTGCATCTCCAGCCAAATCATTTTTCAACATTTCAGTAATGCAATATGCAGTTGAACGTGAAAATCTATATTTATATTTAAATTCATCTTCTGTAAGATCTTCAAAAGGGTTATTGCGGGGTTTATACAATTTCACTTGCCTCGTTAATGGTAATATTTCTTCATTTTCTTCTATCATTTCCAAATCGTCAATGAAATAATCTCTATCAAATTCAAATTCAAATTCAAATAATTTTATTCAAAATAAGAAGTTACATGCTTCATTTTTTGAACGTCAAATTTACCACCAGTTCACTAAAATTAATGCCTCAGACCTGAGAAGAACCGGCGCAAGAAACTCAGCGGGACCTATTTTTTAAAATCAAGAATTATTTGGCAATATTTAAACTAGTTAAAGATTATATTAAAAAAAATATTGGGTAAATAATAAAAATCTGTTTTGAGGTACAAAAAATTAAAGTCTGGTATCCCTTTGCCAATAGTGTTACGGTGCGTCAGTGTGACCGCTACGTCCTTACAGAAAATTCGTACCCAAACATCTTTATAAGTACAATCGAGCTCACACGCTATATATATAGATATACAAGGTCTTACTTAATTAATTAAGTTAATAAATGATATCTTCATCAATACATTTAATTATATTTTTGTTTGTTTTTATATATATATATATATATATATATATATATATATATATATATATATATATATATATATATATATATATATATACAACTAACACACTAATTATTATAATATTACTAGATAAATATGCTTTACTGCGCTATTTTGTATATATGACGCTATCATATAATAATATATTAATATTTCATAGTATTGAACTAACAGCGTTGCGCTTGACTGTACCGTAGTGTTGTGACCGCCCCGCCACACGCCCGCCACGCCGATTCCCCGCGAGCCCTAGCGGGGAATCGGTGCGGCGTGGGGCGTCTATGTGCAGATATCAAAATACGCGTTCTGCGCAATTCTACCGCGCGTGTTTCCCATACGCAATACCGGTTATGTCGGACTATACTCGTAAGTACTCGAACGAACACCAAACAAATATAAAAATGTATTGAGGTTATGTTTAGTATATATATCGCAATGGAAGTTGGAAATATAACACAAATCTATGCTTACTCAAGCGTTAAACCATGGGTCACCGCGGAGTAACTTTTACTCACAGAACACATATACCCCAGGCCCGGTCGACTTCCTAAGGGGCATGTGGGACATACCTACGGGGGATTGTAAATAAGTCCCGAAAAATTAATTATGATACTTAGTGCTGCCATATTAAAGTAAAACTACTAATTAGTAGTTTTTTAAAAGTATTTTCTTGAATGATTTACATAATATTTTTGTGGTATACTTATTTAATATTTAATAAATAACTTTCTTTATAAAGTTTCATGTATGCAAGGTACCATAGTAAAATGTAACTGTGAAAAGATTAGAAGTTAATCTTAAATTATAATTAAAAAATGAAAACAAAAATTTGCAATGTAATTTAGTTCTATAAAGTTTTCAATTGAAATCAGAAACAATTTATGTAACCGGTATTTTAAGCGCAATAGTAGGATTATCTTTTGATATGGGGTAACATTATAATTTGCAAATGGCTAACCTACTGTTTCTTTCGGCGACGCAAACTGTTATTTAATATTCGAATTTCTATTGCATTTTGTTACTTGTTTATAAGAATTAAAATTAGCGGGATACAGCGTGAAGCTGATAATAATAAAATTACATTTTATAGGTTCCCTAATCCTCGTCCTACCAATTTACACCGGTAAGTAATCGTTAAACATTAACTTAAAGCCTTATTTGTAAAGATTTGTGATAATAGTTGTTTTATTTTTATTTCCAGATTCTAGATTCCAGAAATGGCTTAAATATTGCAGCTACAATTTGTGATATGGGTGGTGTCAATATATATTGCAATATTTGATGTACCTCTTACTGAAATGGTTCAGAAGTTTGTTTTTAAAATATAATATAAAGTAAGTAAGTTTTATGCTTCCATTCAACCTAATATTCCCAGGTGACCTTGGTTTTCTTCCCAAAAATTTACTGAACGGAGGATTATATCAACTATTTGTCGCTTGCGCCTTGGACATGCATGTACACCTGTGCACCTAGCTACGATCAGGGTCAGGGACCACTCACTGTGTGAATGTGGCCTAGACGACGGTTCCCCTCCTCACATATTTTTCACTTGACCTAAGCTGATTCGTCCCTTATATGATGTCCTTCCTCATAAAGTTCAGTAAAGGGGGTGGCCCCTTAAAGTTCAATGTTTTTTAATGTTTGTGTTTAGTTAATATATTTACATAGAGGAAATTTTTATGTAAATATATTAGATATGACAAAATTAAATTGTAAGCTAACACCTTTGTATTATATTTCTTATTGCTAAACCTCTATGTTATGTATATAATGTACATGCAAATTTTTTTTTTTGTTTTTTATAGGTGAAGGCAATTTTTAACTGGATCTTTTTTTATAACATGCATTCTCCTATTGTGTCACATTTTCTCTTTTACCGTACAACCTCCTTCGTGTTTTCTCCATACAACATGACATTTACGAAGTGATATGTGCTCTACTGGCACGCTTGGAACGCCATAATTAAAGAACCATAACCAAATATTACTTCAAACAATATTGAAGGAAAAGATAATATTTTATCGTGTAATGTGTAGTCCAGTTAAATGTGCAAGTTTATATATAAATAAAATTAAATAAATCAGCTTCACGCTATATCCTGCACACAGCAGGGTAAGCAGAGGGAACTTAGTGTTAAGACACTCCTTTCCCCACTTTCTACCAAAATCTGGAGGGATTACATTTTGAGTGGTGGAACTACACTGCACTTTATTAAGGTAAATTTTAAATATTGTTTTTGGTGCACTTTGCATCAACACCAGAGAGAAGAAATGGAAATATAAATTTAAATAAATATTTCTTTTCCACAAGTGGGGATCAAACCCACAACCCAGTAGATTTTACAGTCACACTTTGTGCCCCTGCAATATGGTTGGCCTCAAGTTTGGCTGGTTTCCATTTACTAATAATTAAATAAAAATATATTTTTTTAATTAAAATGCTATTTATTACATTATAGGTCGAGCCAAATGGAAATATATGGAACATTTCTTCCAAAAAGACTGGTGATGGAAATTTTGATTTCGCACCAAAATTAAAACAAGACCATATATGTCCAAATGCCAAGCAAAAAATGAGAGTGAACCTTGCTGCTCAAGTGCTAAGTCACTCAGTTGCTGCAGGAATGTTTGCCAAAATATCTCAAGGTATTGTTTAATTTGTTAAACAAGAAGCATTGTTTTTTAAAATTAAAAAATTAAATTAAATTAGCTTCACGCTGTATCCCGCACACAGCAGGGAACCTAGTGTTAAGACACTCCATTCCCCACTTTCTGCCGATTTCTGGAGGCATTGCGTGTTGAGTGGCAGAACTCAACGCCGCGCTTAACCTCGACACCAGAGCGAAGAAATGGAAATATAAATTTAAGTAAATATTTCATCTCCTCGAGTGGGGGATCGAACCCACAACCAGTCGGTTTTGCAGTCACTACCTCGTGCCGCTGCGCCACGACCGGCCTCCGGTCCGTCCGGTCCGGTCCGGTCGTGGCGGGCGTGTTTAGATATCTTCCCCCATATGCGATCACCGCACTTCACCACCCTTCTGAAGGATTTTCTTGATTACTTTTGAATATAATAACTATACTTTCATAAATAAATTTATAAATCTTTATTGTCCGTTTACGCTTAATGAACAGAATTGGTTTATGAATAAAAAGTTTATGTCAATATTAAACATGTTTGTACGACAAAACTATAGCAAAATAACTTTTATTGAATTGGCTAAAAATTTAATTTTCAATTATTATTATCATTTTTCATTGTAGTCTTTAAATCTACGTTAACAATGCGGTCCCAGTTCGGTGATCGGTATTCCGTTGTGAACGAAAATACACTAAATAATGACTACCATCTTGTTTTATGGGATACAGAATCGCGTTAAGGTAAAATAACTACGTACGTAGCAAAGTATTACTATTATAAACTGTAACAACATGTAAACAAATTAAATTGCAATCTTTTACGAGCTAACGATTGCTAAAATTTCGAGTTCGTAAGAGAGTAAACATCTATACCCTGGACAAATCTGGCTAGACTAAGACTAAGGTAAGCAACAGGTTTAAAACACGGAAAGCCATATTTAAAAGCATTAAAATCTCCTCTACACCTAGAACACTAGCAAGTGACGTCTCTTATTTGGTCATCTGATGAATTTTCAAAAGGTAAATGATCGTGAACCAACCCCTGGACAGAGGTCCAGAAGAGGTGAAGCTAAGAAGTTTACTAGTATTAGCTTACAAAGTGATTAAATTAATTTGCTTAAGTATGCATAATGCAGATATTGACATTAAAGCACTCGCTCTATGCACATTTCAATTCGCTATCATTAAAGAAAATGTCAGAATATACGTATAGATACATATGGTACTAAATTGCAGTAAAAATCGTATATGGATTTAGTATCCTTGTGCTGTGCTTTTTTTTTGTCGTTTAATATATTTGTTGCTACAATAATTAAATTACATAATGCTGACCCTAATCCTGACCTGATCCTGATCCTGACTCGATTGAGACTACGTTCTACTTTCAATGCATGATATAGGAGCTAAGATAAATCAACAAATCTTCTGGTTTTTACTATTTCTTAAAGGCTTATCGAATATCCTAATACAAACAATCAATAGCATAGCATAACAAAAATATTCGCGTATTTTTTTAATATTGCATAGCTTCATTTATTTAAGAAGCCGACCATAATTTTACTCAGATTTTTTTTTTCTTCATTTTAGTTGCCGATTCGAAATATTTTCACTCAAAACTCATTATAATCAAAAAAAAAAGCATAATTTATTATAGTCTGCTTCTAGTCCCAATTATATATTTCAGCACATTTATTTACTTATCTAAGTCAATTTTCTACAATTTACAATTTAGGTGTTGATCGTGTCAAACTGCAGAATTACATTTAAACATAATCTAATAATTTTTATATTATTATTAACTAAAATATGACTTATCTCTATCTTTTATACACAAATTTATAAATCTGAACATTGCCTTTGTATACCAGTAAGAAGTTCTTTTGCAACTCTTTATTTCATCGAGGCGCTTTATCACATTAGACGAACTACTCATCAGAAGATGTAGACGACTCCTACGGCCGCTAAGATCTCTTCTAATGTTTTGTATTTTCAATAAATTGCCCTTTTCGTTTCTCATTGCCCTCATTCCACTGGGTGGTTCCTCTGGGGTGTCAGCAGTCTCAGCATCCGACTCCATATCCCTCAAATTAATGCAATAAATTTCATTAAAAACTAATAATCTTAGTAAATTGATTGATATATTTGAATTGTCAAATCAAAAGCATTCTCTTTTAAATATCATTCTAAAATCATTCAAAATGGATCATCAAAATATCAATAAATAAATCAAAAGTAAAACAGGAAAAAAAAATACTAAAATAACCAATATAAATAACCAAAAATATTAATTTAATTTCAAATCACCTCTACTATACTAGTGTATAGTGACCTGACGTAACCCGCGGTCACCACCGACCAGCGAGCAAGCAGACTCACTAACTCAAAATACATATCACTACTTTTTTATTTCATCTATGGTACGCTAACCACTTCATGTACGGCCCGCTCACCGTATCATCCATGGTATCATCTACGCTAACCACTTCATGTACGGCCCGCTCACCGCATCATCCATGGTATCATCTACTGTAACCACTTCATGTGACGGCCTGCTCACCGCATCATCCATGGTATCATCTACTCTAACCATTTCATGTGACGGCCCGCTCACCGCATCATCCATGGTATCATCTACTCTAACCACTTAATGTGACGGCCCGCTCACCGCATCATCCATGGTATCATCTACTCTAACCACTTCATGTGACGGCCCGCTCACCGCATCATCCATGGTATCATCTACTCTAACCACTTCATGTGACGGCCCGCTCACCGCATCATCCATGGTATCATCTACTCTAACCACTTCATGTGACGGCCCGCTCACCGCATCATCCATGGTATCATCTACTCTAACCACTTCATGTGACGGCCCGCTCACCGTATCATCCATGGTATCATCTACTCTAACCACTTCATGTACGGCCCGCTCACCGTATCATCCATGGTATCATCTACTCTAACCACTTCATGTACGGCCCGCTCACCGTATCATCCATGGTATCATCTATGGTACGCTAACCACTTATCAATCTTCATACTATTCTAATAAGATATACAATGAAAATTCTAAAGTGACTAAATTTACAATCAAAAGCTATACATACTAAAGCTAGCAGTGTAAAGTTTGGTTTGCATGTTTTATTTTTTTTTTTACGTACCTCACTATAGGGCGCATCCCGCTTCTGAGATGTAAAGAAATCAAACACCTCGAGGCTTTTACAGAACTTATATTTCTTCCAGAGTTCAATACTGTTTAGCTTGTACAATGTCTATCTTAAATTCTAATACAATATATGATTCTAGAGATTCTCTTTATTCTTCCGCTCCAAGTCTAAAAGTATATCCAATTATTATAAAATATTATTTTATAGTTATTATAATTTTCCGACTACATAAAGCGTCATTTTTATTAATGTTCTCCCGTGACAGTTCCATATTATTCTATTTAAAAACATCTTTTTATTCAACAAAGAGGTTGATTCACATTTTTATAATAAATTATTGCGAATATTAAAACTAATTAATATAAAATCATTACAATACTAAAGAGAAAAGCGGGGCTACCATCGGCATCTACAAGTAAACTTCAAAATACTCCTACGGCGTCACCTAAAGAAGTCAAAGAAAACAAGTCAAAATTTAATTTCGAAGATATTAAATTTCACGCACCTCCACGGGAAACTAATGAGTCAACTGAAAAACAACAAGATCTTTTACGGCAACAATTCTGTAACTTTCGAGCTTTCGAGCGGACTGTGGAGAAAATTAACTTTGATTCAATGAAGGAAAAATGGGAACTTGAAGATAACTTAAACATGTTGAAAATAAAATGGGATCAAATAGAAAAAACTAACTGGGAACTCGACTATATATCACGGGATGAAGATTCCACGTACAAACAAAAATATGAAACTATAGAAAATATCTACGATAACCTACGTAAGAAGCTGCAACATAATATCTGGAATAACTCGCATTACGAAAGGGCTACACCGAAAATTGTTATACCGGATTTCAATGGTAACTACAACCAGTGGTTAACATTTAAAGATCTTTACGTCGAAAGCGTGCATAACAATCCCATGTTGTCTAAAGCTCAAAAAATGCAGCATCTTAAAACTAAATTAAAGGGCGAAGCGGAGAAACTAGTTCAACATCTCGGGATCAGTGCTGAAAACTACACATCTTGCTGGGAGATTCTTACTCATCGCTATGACAACAAACGACTTTTATTTACATCTTACATAAATACATTATTGAACCAAAATTCAATACTAGAAGCAAGCGCAGCCAGCATAAGAAAGTTACATGACGTCATATTAGAATGTTTAAACGGGCTTAGTAATATTGGTTTGGACATAACCAATTGGGATCCGATTATTGTTCATTTATTAATGCAAAAACTGGATAAACCAACCTACAACGAATACATCAAAGACCTCAAGCAACCGAGAGATTTCCCTAATTTGGAAGAACTTATAAGTTTTTTAGAATCAAAATTTATGGCTTTGGAAGCATTACAAGGAACTTATCATCAAAAATCATCTCCAACTAAATATACGCCACCAAATAAATACTTCAATAATTTGTCAACAAATCGCAATAATAATTATAAATATAATACGCCGAGGTCGTCGTACTTTAATAAGTTCCAAAAGACGGCAAACACACACTTCGCAACAACAAAAATCTGCCCGCTTTGCAAAAGAGATCACGTGTTGATGAATTGTAACAAATTCTTTGCAATGAACGGAAATGCACGCAAAAACACAGTAAGCAATTTACGTGTTTGTTGAACAGCGATGTTTTTCGACAAAAACGTTTTTCTCAATTCAGAAACCGGCCGAGAGAATTTGCAGATCGACTTTGCACTTCCAGCAAAGAATTTATTAAATTAATTTCAAATAACCAAGATGTATTTAATAAAATAGTTAAAAAAAGAGAAAGAATTAAAACTGCTATATTTATATTATGTGATTTTCATTGTATTCAATGTGTTCTACATAAAAATAAATTAGTAGATTATATAATTAATATTGTGGTTCGTTGTTTGATTTATAATTGTTAATTGTTCCTACGGCATTCTACTTTGGTATAATGCAGCCGGTATTAAATCAATTTTTGTCTTGCAGAAGCGAGCTATTCGCGCAATCTATAATTTAGGCCCAAAAGAATCGTTAAGGCAAAAATTTAAAGAAATAAATATTTTGACAGTTGCATCTCAATACATTTTTGAAAATGTTATGTATATTAAGAAAAATATTAAAGATTTTGCCAAAATTGGTGATATACATAATATCAATACTAGAAATAGGAGTAAACT
Source organism: Heliconius himera (assembly GCA_021202915.1). Classification (NCBI taxonomy): domain Eukaryota; kingdom Metazoa; phylum Arthropoda; class Insecta; order Lepidoptera; family Nymphalidae; genus Heliconius; species Heliconius himera. Next base: position 21,123 of record JAJHJA010000803.1, on the reverse strand, counting down.
TATTGCACCTGTAACCCGATTACATCGGGTCCGCAATTCTTTTATGGGACAATGTGTACGCTTTTACAATAGGATCCCAGAAAACGTCCGAGAATGTTCTATATCACAATTTAAAAGAGTTGTGAAAAGACGTTTGTGTGTTAAAGGTTATTACCAAAGTAATGATTATGTAAATGATAACACGCCTTGGGAATGAAATGCTCGCTCCAGTCTATTTCAAAGTATCATTGTCGGAAACGTTGAAATGTGATTTTGTATAATTGATTTAAAAAAATAAGTCCCGCCTCGTTTCTTGCGCCGGTTCTTCTCACGTTCAAAAAATGAAACATGTAACTTCTTATTTTGAATAAAATTATTTGACTTTGACATATATTATTTTGTTTGTACATATATTATTTGACATATATTATAGTTATTTATTATTTTTATCCACGATGTCGGGAAGGGAAGCTAGGTTAGCTGAGGCCAGGCTCTATGATAGTGAGTACATATTTTTGATATATCGCCAGTATTAGCCCGTTAAATTCCTTCAAATTTTTTGCCGACAGTTGAAAGACGATTTCTTCGTAGTTCAAAATTTTTCTCACCACAGCCGCGTCCCGGCCCTTCAGTTCCCTCTTTTAATGGCCTAAAAAATAGGCAATGCATTCATTTTAATGATTATATTACTAAAAGTTCTATAAATCGATGGCATTCGTTAGGCTTGGTCAGCGATCGATGCGTCATCCGCCGGTGGGATGCCCTTTACCTTTTATTTTGTGATAACACGTTTAAGAGAGCCAATAACCCGCGAGATGTACTTCAGGATGATCGATATCTCTATAAATGATCCTCCAATTATGTTTTTTACTGTTAACAAATTGCTTTATTAATGAAAATGTACGAAAAAACGTTCCTATTGTACCCCGGAGTAGTGATACTCGATCGATGTCACAGAGTTCATTCTATAAGCTATGTACTGTAATGTTCAAGTGTTTAAATAAAACTCATTGTAATCAGAAATCTACGTGTTTAACTGAAAATATTACCAAAATCCCAATAAATATATTAAAACGTATCCCACAGTTGCAATGAGAAAGCGAGAAGCCGCAGCTCGCGCAACGCGCGCCGCACGCGTTGCGGCTCTCCGCGTCGCGAGCGCAGTCCGCCTTTCTACCGCCCTCGCCGCCCGTGCAGCAGCAGCTCGGGCCGCCGCCGCGCGTGCCGCCCGCGCCGTTAAGCGATACGCCCGCGCCTCGCGCGCCGCCCGCGCTGCACGGGCCGCCCACACCGCCCACAGCGCCACCGCCTCCCGGACCGACATCTCTTTTGATAAATAAATATATTTCATATTTTTTTTAGTGTTTATTTTTTGATCCTGAATTGCGATAATAGAACCTTCTGTTTCCGGGAATAAACTGCCTGTCTGTAATCACTTGTTTGAAGCTTCAAGATCTACATGAGGTTGTTGTAGGTGAAAAGTATGAAAATAAAAGCCCGAAAAGACATGGGCTCAATTAAACAAGCTATTAATAAAACTGGTGGTGGTGCAAGACCCCAAACTCCCAGTAGTGATACGATTACAATAAGTGATCTCTTAAATCAAAACAACCTGTATTATTGATATCAACAAAAAAATATATTTTATAGTTTTTTTGGCACATTATAACTGTACGGTTTACGTACAGATTTTATATAGCTGACACCGCGACCTCGTTTATGACGCATTAGAACGAAATATATTTAAGTCAATTATTTATACAATTAAAAGGCAGTTGACGGGCGGCTTTTACCGCGGATTGGCATCCAACTTAAACTTAAAACTTTGTAACTAACTTAATAAACTTTTACTCGCTAATCCTGTGGTTTATATCAACTCAACACTACTACGAGCCATACATGAAAGTTTGGTCCTTCGAGCTTCAAGATCACGAAATTGGTACTTCGAGCTTCAAGATCAACGAATTGGTCCTACTAGCTCAAGATAAAGAAAAAGTGGACCTTCGAGAAATCAAGATCTGCGAAACAATTTCGAGATTAAACTGAACTAACGACACTGCGACGAAACAGTTCTACGGCAAACAAACTTAACTTAATAATTTACAACTTATCTGCAACTGCAAACAACAATGGCTCAGAACGTCCAGGATATCATTAGCCGCCAAGAAATTATTTTTGGAGAACTGAAACAACTAAACAACAACTATAAAAAAGATAGTCCAAGCAGGAAGACCTTGGCTTACTTAGAAGATCGTCTTTCTCGTCTGAACTCAAACTGGGAGAAAATTGTATACAACCATCAGCTACTGGAAAAAACTGAAAAAACGGATAATCAATACTTCAACGATGATGTTTTCAACAAAATAAAGAGGATGTACGAAGATATTTTACAAGACATACTAAAGAGAAAAGCGGGGCTACCATCGGCATCTACAAGTAAACTTCAAAATACTCCTACGGCGTCACCTAAAGAAGTCAAAGAAAACAAGTCAAAATTTAATTTCGAAGATATTAAATTTCACGCACCTCCACGGGAAACTAATGAGTCAACTGAAAAACAACAAGATCTTTTACGGCAACAATTCTGTAACTTTCGAGCTTTCGAGCGGACTGTGGAGACAATTAACTTTGATTCAATGAAGGAAAAATGGGAACTTGAAGATAACTTAAACATGTTGAAAATAAAATGGGATCAAATAGAAAAAACTAACTGGGAACTCGACTATATATCACGGGATGAAGATTCCACGTACAAACAAAAATATGAAACTATAGAAAATATCTACGATAACCTACGTAAGAAGCTGCAACATAATATCTGGAATAACTCGCATTACGAAAGGGCTACACCGAAAATTGTTATACCGGATTTCAATGGTAACTACAACCAGTGGTTAACATTTAAAGATCTTTACGTCGAAAGCGTGCATAACAATCCCATGTTGTCTAAAGCTCAAAAAATGCAGCATCTTAAAACTAAATTAAAGGGCGAAGCGGAGAAACTAGTTCAACATCTCGGGATCAGTGCTGAAAACTACACATCTTGCTGGGAGATTCTTACTCATCGCTATGACAACAAACGACTTTTATTTACATCTTACATAAATACATTATTGAACCAAAATTCAATACAAGAAGCAAGCGCAGCCAGCATAAGAAAGTTACATGACGTCATATTAGAATGTTTAAACGGGCTTAGTAATACAGTAGAACTCCAATTATCCGAACTCCGACTATCCGAATCGCCGATTATCCGAATCACTTTCAGAAAAAATCAGAAAATTGTCCAAAGTCCGCGGCGTCAGTGTATGCACAACACGTGCTATGAGTCCCCACTCCAGTTCCGGCGCCGGCGCATTGCAGTCACGGCGCACCTGTCATTGTTTGTTTTGATTGTACATTAGTCAGTGTGCTATTGACCTTGCTCGAGGACGCTACTCTTTCGCTACGGCTTACGTTTGTATTGTTTTTTTTTTTTTTTTTTTACCATGGCTTCGAAAAGAAAACGTGTTGTGCTATCGTTAGCGGACAAACTGAAAATTATAGAGCAACTCGATAAAGGTGTAACGGGTAAGAAGTTGTCTGAGATTTATGGTGTTGGACAAGCAACAATTTGTGACATTAAAAACAGTAAGTCAACACTTTTAAACTTTGTTTCGGTGCTTGAAAATGAAGATGGAAGTTCCTCCAGGAAAACAATGAAGACAGCAACCAACAAAAATTTGGAAGATGCCGTGTTTAAATGGTTTTTGCAGCAACGTTCTATGGGAAATCCGATTTCAGGCCCAATCCTTTGTGAAAAAGCCAAAATCTTAGCAGAAAAGCTTGGTTATTCATCTTTTAAGGCTAGTAACGGCTGGCTAAGGAACTTTAAATTCAGGCATAGTGTACGCGAGTTAGATTTGGCTGGTGAGAAGCTTTCAGCAGACTCTGCAGCTGCTGAAAATTTTATTGAAAAATTTAAAACTGCAGCAGAATCCTATGATCCGGAGTTTGTTTATAATGCCGATGAAACTGGCCTTGTTTGGAAAGCATTACCAAAAACCACTTTGGCTTCTAAAAGGGAATCTAGTGCCCCTGGACATAAGGTCAGTAAAGAACGTGTTACAGTGCTTAACTGTGCCAACTCCACTGGAAATCATAAACTACCACTTCTTTTGATAGGAAAATCAAAAAATCCAAGAGCATTTAAAAACGTAAAAAAACTTCCACTCTTCTACAAAAGTCAACCCAAGGCCTGGATGACTGCAGCTTTGTTTACCGAATGGTATGATGAAGTGTTTATTCCTGAAGTGAAAAAGCACCAAAAATCGGTGGGAAAAGAAGGCAGTAAGGTGCTTTTAATTGTTGATAACGCACCCACTCATCCTACAGCAGAACTGTTGGAAAGAGAGAATGGGCAGTTTAAAACGACGTTTTTGCCTCCCAATGTTACAAGTTTGCTGCAACCCATGGACCAGTCTGTTATTGAAACAATGAAGCGCCATTACAGAAGGCAACTGCTGAGAAAACTGCTGATCGAAGGTGCTGAAGATGAAGAATTGGTTTTGGCAAATCATAGCAAAATAAATTTAAAGGACTGCTGTTACATGGTAGCGGAAGCTTGGAGTTTGGTTACGGCAGTGACGCTAAGACGTGCGTGGAATAAACTGAAAGGCCTACCGTCTGAGAAGAACAAAAAAAAAGAATCTGAAGAAAATGAGAAACAAGAAAATGGAGAGGATGAAGATGATGAAGATGCGTTGCCACTAGAGGAAATGAGAAAAATGATTGTAAAAATTCCTGGTTGTACAGAAGTAAGTGCTGAAGATGTAGGAGAGTGGATGGCTTGTGACACGTCTGACCCTGGTTTTCAAATTCTCAATGACGATGAAATTGTTGAAAGTGTGAGAGAAGATGTTGAAGTGGAAGTGGAAGAAGAACTTTCTGCTGATGTTGAAGTAGACGCTGGACCATCAGCGAGTGAAGCATTTGCCGGCCTCGAGACTGCTTTGAATTGGATGGAGCGTCAGCCCGAGTGTGACCACTTGCAACTGCTCACCGTCAAGCGAATGCGTGACCTGGCTGCCCGAAAACGGATGAAGAACGCAAAACAGCTTACATTGACGGAGATGTTTAAAAGACAATGATTTTTATTTCTAAACTTGTACGTTATGTACATATGTACATTTTATTTACATTTAAAACATGTGAAAATATCATGTTTCTTTCATTTAATTCAATAAAAAAATAGTGCAATATCAAAACGTAGCTTTTTTTTCTCTCCAATGGCAATTTTTATTAAAAAAACTCCGATTATCCGAATAATTTGATTATCCGAATGGGTCCCGGTCCCCATTAATTCGGATAATTGGAGTTCTACTGTATTGGTTTGGACATAACCAATTGGGATCCGATTATTGTTCATTTATTAATGCAAAAACTGGATAAACCAACCTACAACGAATACATCAAAGACCTCAAGCAACCGAGAGATTTCCCTAATTTGGAAGAATTTATAAATTTTTTAGAATCAAAATTTATGGCTTTGGAAGCATTACAAGGAACTTATCATCAAAAATCATCTCCAACTAAATATACGCCACCAAATAAATACTTCAATAATTTGTCAACAAATCGCAATAATAATTATAAATATAATACGCCGAGGTCGTCGTACTTTAATAAGTTCCAAAAGACGGCAAACACACACTTCGCAACAACAAAAATCTGCCCGCTTTGCAAAAGAGATCACGTGTTGATGAATTGTAACAAATTCCTTGCAATGAACGGAAATGCACGCAAAAACACAGTAAGCAATTTACGTGTTTGTTCGAATTGTTTGTACAGTCATGGAGAACAGCGATGTTTTTCGACAAAAACGTTTTTCTCAATTCAGAAACCGGCCGAGAGAATTTGCAGATCGACTTTGCACTTCCAGCAAAGAATTTATTAAATTAATTTCAAATAACCAAGATGTATTTAATAAAATAGTTAAAAAAAAAGAAAGAATTAAAACTGCTATATTTATATTATGTGATTTTCATTGTATTCAATGTGTTCTACATAAAAATAAATTAGTAGATTATATAATTAATATTGTGGTTCGTTGTTTGATTTATAATTGTTAATTGTTCCTACGGCATTCTACTTTGGTATAATGCAGCCGGTATTAAATCAATTTTTGTCTTGCAGAAGCGAGCTATTCGCGCAATCTATAATTTAGGCCCAAAAGAATCGTTAAGGCAAAAATTTAAAGAAATAAATATTTTGACAGTTGCATCTCAATACATTTTTGAAAATGTTATGTATATTAAGAAAAATATTAAAGATTTTGCCAAAATTGGTGATATACATAATATCAATACTAGAAATAGGAGTAAACTTATTGCACCTGTAACCCGATTACATCGGGTCCGCAATTCTTTTATGGGACAATGTGTACGCTTTTACAATAGGATCCCAGAAAACGTCCGAGAATGTTCTATATCACAATTTAAAAGAGTTGTGAAAAGACGTTTGTGTGTTAAAGGTTATTACCAAAGTAATGATTATGTAAATGATAACACGCCTTGGGAATGAAATGCTCGCTCCAGTCTATTTCAAAGTATCATTGTCGGAAACGTTGAAATGTGATTTTGTATAATTGATTTAAAAAAATAAGTCCCGCCTCGTTTCTTGCGCCGGTTCTTCTCACGTTCAAAAAATGAAACATGTAACTTCTTATTTTGAATAAAATTATTTGACTTTGACATATATTATTTTGTTTGTACATATATTATTTGACATATATTATAGTTATTTATTATTTTTATCCACGATGTCGGGAAGGGAAGCTAGGTTAGCTGAGGCCAGGCTCTATGATAGTGAGTACATATTTTTGATATATCGCCAGTATTAGCCTGTTAAATTCCTTCCTATTTTTTGCCGACAGTTGAAAGACGATTTCTTCGTAGTTCAAAATTTTTCTCACCACAGCCGCGTCCCGGCCCTTCAGTTCCCTCTTTTAATGGCCTAAAAAATAGGCAATGCATTCATTTTAATGATTATATTACTAAAAGTTCTATAAATCGATGGCATTCGTTAGGCTTGGTCAGCGATCGATGCGTCATCCGCCGGTGGGATGCCCTTTACCTTTTATTTTGTGATAACACGTTTAAGAGAGCCAATAACCCGCGAGATGTACTTCAGGATGATCGATATCTCTATAAATGATCCTCCAATTATGTTTTTTACTGTTAACAAATTGCTTTATTAATGAAAATGTACGAAAAAACGTTCCTATTGTACCCCGGAGTAGTGATACTCGATCGATGTCACAGAGTTCATTCTATAAGCTATGTACTGTAATGTTCAAGTGTTTAAATAAAACTCATTGTAATCAGAAATCTACGTGTTTAACTGAAAATATTACCAAAATCCCAATAAATATATTAAAACGTATCCCACAGTTGCAATGAGAAAGCGAGAAGCCGCAGCTCGCGCAACGCGCGCCGCACGCGTTGCGGCTCTCCGCGTCGCGAGCGCAGTCCGCCTTTCTACCGCCCTCGCCGCCCGTGCAGCAGCAGCTCGGGCCGCCGCCGCGCGTGCCGCCCGCGCCGTTAAGCGATACGCCCGCGCCTCGCGCGCCGCCCGCGCTGCACGGGCCGCCCACACCGCCCACAGCGCCACCGCCTCCCGGACCGACATCTCTTTTGATAAATAAATATATTTCATAATTTTTTTAGTGTTTATTATTTGATCCTGAATTGCGATAATAGAACCTTCTGTTTCCGGGAATAAACTGCCTGTCTGTAATCACTTGTTTGAAGCTTCAAGATCTATATGAGGTTGTTGTAGGTGAAAAGTATGAAAATAAAAGCCCGAAAAGACATGAGCTCATTTAAACAAGCTATTAATAAAACTGGTGGTGGTGCAAGACCCCAAACTCCCAGTAGTGATACGATTACAATAAGTGATCTCTTAAATCAAAACAACCTGTATTATTGATATCAACAAAAAAATATATTTTATAGTTTTTTTTGGCACATTATAACTGTACGGTTTACGTACAGATTTTATATAGCTGACACCGCGACCTCGTTTATGACGCATTAGAACGAAATATATTTAAGTCAATTATTTATACAATTAAAAGGCAGTTGACGGGCGGCTTTTACCGCGGATTGGCATCCAACTTAAACTTAAAACTTTGTAACTAACTTAATAAACTTTTACTCGCTAATCCTGTGGTTTATATCAACTCAACACTACTACGAGCCATACATGAAAGTTTGGTCCTTCGAGCTTCAAGATCACGAAATTGGTACTTCGAGCTTCAAGATCAACGAATTGGTCCTACTAGCTCAAGATAAAGAAAAAGTGGACCTTCGAGAAATCAAGATCTGCGAAACAATTTCGAGATTAAACTGAACTAACGACACTGCGACGAAACAGTTCTACGGCAAACAAACTTAACTTAATAATTTACAACTTATCTGCAACTGCAAACAACAATGGCTCAGAACGTCCAGGATATCATTAGCCGCCAAGAAATTATTTTTGGAGAACTGAAACAACTAAACAACAACTATAAAAAAGATAGTCCAAGCAGGAAGACCTTGGCTTACTTAGAAGATCGTCTTTCTCGTCTGAACTCAAACTGGGAGAAATTTGTATACAACCATCAGCTACTGGAAAAAACTGAAAAAACGGATAATCAATACTTCAACGATGATGTTTTCAACAAAACAAAGAGGATGTACGAAGATATTTTACAAGACATACTAAAGAGAAAAGCGGGGCTACCATCGGCATCTACAAGTAAACTTCAAAATACTCCTACGGCGTCACCTAAAGAAGTCAAAGAAAACAAGTCAAAATTTAATTTCGAAGATATTAAATTTCACGCACCTCCACGGGAAACTAATGAGTCAACTGAAAAACAACAAGATCTTTTACGGCAACAATTCTGTAACTTTCGAGCTTTCGAGCGGACTGTGGAGAAAATTAACTTTGATTCAATGAAGGAAAAATGGGAACTTGAAGATAACTTAAACATGTTGAAAATAAAATGGGATCAAATAGAAAAAACTAACTGGGAACTCGACTATATATCACGGGATGAAGATTCCACGTACAAACAAAAATATGAAACTATAGAAAATATCTACGATAACCTACGTAAGAAGCTGCAACATAATATCTGGAATAACTCGCATTACGAAAGGGCTACACCGAAAATTGTTATACCGGATTTCAATGGTAACTACAACCAGTGGTTAACATTTAAAGATCTTTACGTCGAAAGCGTGCATAACAATCCCATGTTGTCTAAAGCTCAAAAAATGCAGCATCTTAAAACTAAATTAAAGGGCGAAGCGGAGAAACTAGTTCAACATCTCGGGATCAGTGCTGAAGACTACACATCTTGCTGGGAGATTCTTACTCATCGCTATGACAACAAACGACTTTTATTTACATCTTACATAAATACATTATTGAACCAAAATTCAATACAAGAAGCAAGCGCAGCCAGCATAAGAAAGTTACATGACGTCATATTAGAATGTTTAAACGGGCTTAGTAATATTGGTTTGGACATAACCAATTGGGATCCGATTATTGTTCATTTATTAATGCAAAAACTGGATAAACCAACCTACAACGAATACATCAAAGACCTCAAGCAACCGAGAGATTTCCCTAATTTGGAAGAATTTATAAATTTTTTAGAATCAAAATTTATGGCTTTGGAAGCATTACAAGGAACTTATCATCAAAAATCATCTCCAACTAAATATACGCCACCAAATAAATACTTCAATAATTTGTCAACAAATCGCAATAATAATTATAAATATAATACGCCGAGGTCGTCGTACTTTAATAAGTTCCAAAAGACGGCAAACACACACTTCGCAACAACAAAAATCTGCCCGCTTTGCAAAAGAGATCACGTGTTGATGAATTGTAACAAATTCCTTGCAATGAACGGAAATGCACGCAAAAACACAGTAAGCAATTTACGTGTTTGTTCGAATTGTTTGTACTAATAAAACGCATGGACATTGGATAGTAGTTTATTAGAGAATGAATATGACTTTGACAGATGGTAAGGAAGTACACATATAGCTAAATGTCGCCACTAGTAATATTTTAATCATTTAGTTACAATTAATAACAATACCACCACTTAACTAAATAATCTAAAATATGTTTATTAAACAATATCAAACAAAACAATGTTATGAGTATATTACTTGTGTAATGCCACCACACCCATCTTATTCATAAAATAATAATGTTTAATTTTAGACAGACTTTTAGTCAATAAATCAGCTGGCATTTCAGAACTCTTTAAATATTCTAATTTAACAAATTTATTACATACTGCTTCCCGTATAAAATGAAATTTTATATCAATATGTTTGCTACATCTATGATATACAGAATTTTCAGTAAGTTTTAAAGCACTTTGGCTGTCATTATACATCAAAATAGGCATATTATCTGGTCTGTTAGTTAATTCACATAATAAATTCTTTAAGAAAATTGCCTCTTTACTAGCTTCACATACAGCCATGTATTCAGCTTCGGTGCTTGACAAAGCCACCGTCTGTTGCTTTCTACTTTCATGAGATACTAGACAACCTGAATATACAAAACAATATCCTGTATAAGATCTTCTATCTAAATTATCAGATGCCCAATCAGCATCAGCGAAACCAATTAAATCTAATTTATTTTTAACATATTTTAAGCCAAATGACTTTGTACAACTTAAATATTTTAAAACTCTTTTAGCATGTTTCCAATGTGTTTCTGTATTACAGTTATTAAATTGACTTAAATAACTAATACAATATGAGATGTCAGGTCTAGTCAAAACTGACAGATACATTAAGCTCCCTATTAGTTGTTGATAAGGAAAATTTGAATTTAATTTCTTTTCTTTTTTCAATTTCAAATTAATTTCCATAGGAGTTTCTACATTTTTACATTTTTCCAGGCAAAATTTATACAATAATTTATCAATAAACTTCTCTTGATCAATAGAAATACAATCTTTCTGTATCTTAATAGTCATACCTAGACACTGTCTTAACTGACCTAGATTTTTTAACTTAAATCTTTTGCTTAATTGACCCTTCAAATATTCTACTTCTTTATTACAGTTATAAAATATGAAGAAATCATCAACAAACAAAGCCACTAATGTTTTAACATTTTCAGATAATTTTACAAACAAACAATGTTCATACAATGACTTTTGATACCCCAACTTTTGTAAATAATCATCAACCTGCTTATACCAGGCCCTAGCTGACTGCTTTAACCCATATATGGCCCTTTTTAATTTTAAAACTTTATTCTGAACCATATCACATTTAAAATTCTGAGGTAACTGCATATAAACAGTCTCATCTAAGTGGCCATTTAAAAAAGCTGTAATTACATCTAAATGGCATATATTAAGGTCTAATTTAACACTCAAAGCAAATAACAATTTTAAAGTGGAAAATTTAAGCACTGGTGAAAAAGTTTCTTTATAATCTATGCCTTCACGTTGTGTGAAACCTTTTGCCACTAATCTTGCTCTATATCGCACTGTGTTATTAACATTTAATTTCTTTTTATACACCCACTTGCACTGCACCACCTTAGCATCACTTGGTTTGCTCACTAATTCCCAAGCTTCGTTTTCTTCAAAGGATTTTAGCTCTTCCTCCATGGCACTGCACCACTGCTCTCGTTCAGGTCCACTCATAACCTCCTCATATGTGAAATTGTTCTCATCCAAGCCTTCATCAATTTTACATATATTACCATATCCATACCTGTCTGGTTTTCTTTTTTCTCTCTTCCCAATGTCAGCAAACTCTTGTTCTAAGCTTTCAGCTTCATCACACAGAGACTTGCTATCACAGAATTCTTCCGAGCTAGACGAGCTAGTAGTCGCATATGGTATATATGTATCATCCCGTTCAGAGATTAAGCTATCTTTTTCTGGACTCAAAGTGGTATCATTTTCCACTTCTTTATCTTCAATAATAGGTTCAATGTCTTTATTATCTTTTACCACTGCTTGTACTATATCTGAGTTTGTTTCCTCCATAATGAAAACATCTCTACTAGTAGTAATACTCTTTGACCTTGGATTATATAATCTATAGCCCTTGGTATTTTCTGCGTAACCAATCATGATATATACTTCAGATTTTTTATCCCATTTGGTTCTCTTTGCTTTAGGAACATGGACCATTGCACGACTTCCAAATATCCGAACGTGGCTGAGATCTGGTTTTTTATTACTCCATAACTCATATGGTGTTTTTTGTAGACCCGAAGCTAGCGTTCTATTCCGTAAATAGACAGCAGTATTGACTGCTTCTGCCCAAAATCTTTTATCAAGATTCGCTTCAAACAAAAGACATCGAGCTCTCTCCACAACTGTTCTATTTAGTCGTTCACAAAGACCATTTTGTTCTGGTGTATACGGGTTTGTTGTTTGATGAACTATTCCATTTGTCTTTAAATAGTCATCAAATTCCACAGAACAGAACTCCCTACCATTATCTGTTCTTAAAACTTTCAGTTTATTTCCTGTTTGTGTTTCAACAAGAACTTTAAACTCCTTGAAATACTTTAAAGCTTGATTTTTGGCCTTGAGGAAGTAGACAAAAGCCATTCTACTGAAGTCATCAACAAAAAGCAAAAAATATCTTGCTTGGCCCAAAGAGACCTGTTCCATCGGCCCACAAAGGTCCGCATGAACAATTTCAAGCACATTTTCACACCTCTTGCCTTTGTGTGAAAAAGGTAATCTTGCCTGCTTACCTTCACAGCATGTGATGCAGTTAGATTTATCAATTTCTGCTTTATCAATGTACGAAATTCCTTCTACAGCGCCATTCCTCATAGCATTCAGGTCCTTGCTATTAATGTGTCCCAGTCTACGGTGCCATATCTCACTTGTCATTGTTGTAGCTGAGCATGCCGCCAAACTTCCTGACTTTATATTCAACCTGTATACTCCATTCAACAAATTTGCTTTTCCAATCAGTACATTCTGTCTATTGCGTATATAGCAAACTTCTTTTTCAAAATTAACTTTGTTTCCATTTCGAATAAGTTGACTTACCGATAACAAATTGGTTGACAGGTTAGGAACACACAACACATCCTTGACTGTAATGTCGAATTCTGAATTATCAACTATGGTTCTAATCATTGTATTTCCTGAGCATATAACTGGTACTATTTCCTTGTTTGCAACTACTATCTCCTTTACTTTGTGGCCGAGTGTGACATTTTCTAAACAATTCTTATCTGTAATCATATGCGAGCTTGCCCCGGAATCTATATACCAATCAGTTTTTTGAAAAGTACTGTGCATAAATATCGCACTAAAAGCATTTATTTCACTTTTATTTTTATTATTCGGGCATTTATTCATATAATGACCGAGTTGTTTACATTTGTAACAGCGTAACGCTTTGACAGATTTCGAAGACGCCATTTTCTTTTTTTGTGTATCTGCTATGTTGGCTTTCTTGCTACAGTGTTGCCAACCTTTCGACAAAAAAGCGTTTTTTGTTACGTTGGTATCAACTTCCGAACTCATGTCTAATAATTTTGACTTGATAATGTCCGTACTGATAATCATGCCAGAATGTTCTATAGCCATTATCATGGGAGCAAACCTTTCTGTTAGCCCCGCCAATAGCATCGAACCAATCCACTCTTCAGTGATCTGGAAACCGGTACCTTTTAATTTCTGGGCAGTATCCACCATTTGTGTAACGTATGTCCCCATTGATTCGCAATCTTCCAATCGAATAGAAATTAGCTGACGAAGTAAGCTGATGCGACGCGTAAAACCAGAGTCGTCATAAAGACACTTCAAACGTTTCCACACACCTTGAACTGTTTGCTCGTTTTTGATGTGAACATAAATAGATGAATCAATTGTCATGATGAGTTTCGCTTTTGCCTTTTTTTCATCAACGGAAAAGGCATCAGTAGATTCCTGTTTATGGATATCCACACCATCTAACATTAGAAAATTTTCCGCTGCAAACGCCCATTCATCATAATTTTCTCGTCCTTTTAGTTTAGGCACATTCACTATGTAACTTCCAGCCATCTTGCAAAAAATTTACTACGCCACGAGGTAGCCGACAGTCAATCTGGATATAGGTCCACAAAGGAGCGATTTCCACCGCGATTTTATATTTTAATATCAAACGGTACACTGATAGTCCACGAAAAGTAAATATTTACGAAATAAAAACTGCAATTTTATCGCGAATTATGGTCTGGGCCCATAACCTAATAAAACGCATGGACATTGGATAGTAGTTTATTAGAGAATGAATATGACTTTGACAGATGGTAAGGAAGTACACATATAGCTAAATGTCGCCACTAGTAATATTTTAATCATTTAGTTACAATTAATAACAATATGTACAGTCATGGAGAACAGCGATGTTTTTCGACAAAAACGTTTTTCTCAATTCAGAAACCGGCCGAGAGAATTTGCAGATCGACTTTGCACTTCCAGCAAAGAATTTATTAAATTAATTTCAAATAACCAAGATGTATTTAATAAAATAGTTAAAAAAAAAGAAAGAATTAAAACTGCTATATTTATATTATGTGATTTTCATTGTATTCAATGTGTTCTACATAAAAATAAATTAGTAGATTATATAATTAATATTGTGGTTCGTTGTTTGATTTATAATTGTTAATTGTTCCTACGGCATTCTACTTTGGTATAATGCAGCCGGTATTAAATCAATTTTTGTCTTGCAGAAGCGAGCTATTCGCGCAATCTATAATTTAGGCCCAAAAGAATCGTTAAGGCAAAAATTTAAAGAAATAAATATTTTGACAGTTGCATCTCAATACATTTTTGAAAATGTTATGTATATTAAGAAAAATATTAAAGATTTTGCCAAAATTGGTGATATACATAATATCAATACTAGAAATAGGAGTAAACTTATTGCACCTGTAACCCGATTACATCGGGTCCGCAATTCTTTTATGGGACAATGTGTACGCTTTTACAATAGGATCCCAGAAAACGTCCGAGAATGTTCTATATCACAATTTAAAAGAGTTGTGAAAAGACGTTTGTGTGTTAAAGGTTATTACCAAAGTAATGATTATGTAAATGATAACACGCCTTGGGAATGAAATGCTCGCTCCAGTCTATTTCAAAGTATCATTGTCGGAAACGTTGAAATGTGATTTTGTATAATTGATTTAAAAAAATAAGTCCCGCCTCGTTTCTTGCGCCGGTTCTTCTCACGTTCAAAAAATGAAACATGTAACTTCTTATTTTGAATAAAATTATTTGACTTTGACATATATTATTTTGTTTGTACATATATTATTTGACATATATTATAGTTATTTATTATTTTTATCCACGATGTCGGGAAGGGAAGCTAGGTTAGCTGAGGCCAGGCTCTATGATAGTGAGTACATATTTTTGATATATCGCCAGTATTAGCCCGTTAAATTCCTTCCTATTTTTTGCCGACAGTTGAAAGACGATTTCTTCGTAGTTCAAAATTTTTCTCACCACAGCCGCGTCCCGGCCCTTCAGTTCCCTCTTTTAATGGCCTAAAAAATAGGCAATGCATTCATTTTAATGATTATATTACTAAAAGTTCTATAAATCGATGGCATTCGTTAGGCTTGGTCAGCGATCGATGCGTCATCCGCCGGTGGGATGCCCTTTACCTTTTATTTTGTGATAACACGTTTAAGAGAGCCAATAACCCGCGAGATGTACTTCAGGATGATCGATATCTCTATAAATGATCCTCCAATTATGTTTTTTACTGTTAACAAATTGCTTTATTAATGAAAATGTACGAAAAAACGTTCCTATTGTACCCCGGAGTAGTGATACTCGATCGATGTCACAGAGTTCATTCTATAAGCTATGTACTGTAATGTTCAAGTGTTTAAATAAAACTCATTGTAATCAGAAATCTACGTGTTTAACTGAAAATATTACCAAAATCCCAATAAATATATTAAAACGTATCCCACAGTTGCAATGAGAAAGCGAGAAGCCGCAGCTCGCGCAACGCGCGCCGCACGCGTTGCGGCTCTCCGCGTCGCGAGCGCAGTCCGCCTTTCTACCGCCCTCGCCGCCCGTGCAGCAGCAGCTCGGGCCGCCGCCGCGCGTGCCGCCCGCGCCGTTAAGCGATACGCCCGCGCCTCGCGCGCCGCCCGCGCTGCACGGGCCGCCCACACCGCCCACAGCGCCACCGCCTCCCGGACCGACATCTCTTTTGATAAATAAATATATTTCATAATTTTTTTAGTGTTTATTATTTGATCCTGAATTGCGATAATAGAACCTTCTGTTTCCGGGAATAAACTGCCTGTCTGTAATCACTTGTTTGAAGCTTCAAGATCTACATGAGGTTGTTGTAGGTGAAAAGTATGAAAATAAAAGCCCGAAAAGACATGGGCTCAATTAAACAAGCTATTAATAAAACTGGTGGTGGTGCAAGACCCCAAACTCCCAGTAGTGATACGATTACAATAAGTGATCTCTTAAATCAAAACAACCTGTATTATTGATATCAACAAAAAAATATATTTTATAGTTTTTTTGGCACATTATAACTGTACGGTTTACGTACAGATTTTATATAGCTGACACCGCGACCTCGTTTATGACGCATTAGAACGAAATATATTTAAGTCAATTATTTATACAATTAAAAGGCAGTTGACGGGCGGCTTTTACCGCGGATTGGCATCCAACTTAAACTTAAAACTTTGTAACTAACTTAATAAACTTTTACTCGCTAATCCTGTGGTTTATATCAACTCAACACTACTACGAGCCATACATGAAAGTTTGGTCCTTCGAGCTTCAAGATCACGAAATTGGTACTTCGAGCTTCAAGATCAACGAATTGGTCCTACTAGCTCAAGATAAAGAAAAAGTGGACCTTCGAGAAATCAAGATCTGCGAAACAATTTCGAGATTAAACTGAACTAACGACACTGCGACGAAACAGTTCTACGGCAAACAAACTTAACTTAATAATTTACAACTTATCTGCAACTGCAAACAACAATGGCTCAGAACGTCCAGGATATCATTAGCCGCCAAGAAATTATTTTTGGAGAACTGAAACAACTAAACAACAACTATAAAAAAGATAGTCCAAGCAGGAAGACCTTGGCTTACTTAGAAGATCGTCTTTCTCGTCTGAACTCAAACTGGGAGAAATTTGTATACAACCATCAGCTACTGGAAAAAACTGAAAAAACGGATAATCAATACTTCAACGATGATGTTTTCAACAAAACAAAGAGGATGTACGAAGATATTTTACAAGACATACTAAAGAGAAAAGCGGGGCTACCATCGGCATCTACAAGTAAACTTCAAAATACTCCTACGGCGTCACCTAAAGAAGTCAAAGAAAACAAGTCAAAATTTAATTTCGAAGATATTAAATTTCACGCACCTCCACGGGAAACTAATGAGTCAACTGAAAAACAACAAGATCTTTTACGGCAACAATTCTGTAACTTTCGAGCTTTCGAGCGGACTGTGGAGAAAATTAACTTTGATTCAATGAAGGAAAAATGGGAACTTGAAGATAACTTAAACATGTTGAAAATAAAATGGGATCAAATAGAAAAAACTAACTGGGAACTCGACTATATATCACGGGATGAAGATTCCACGTACAAACAAAAATATGAAACTATAGAAAATATCTACGATAACCTACGTAAGAAGCTGCAACATAATATCTGGAATAACTCGCATTACGAAAGGGCTACACCGAAAATTGTTATACCGGATTTCAATGGTAACTACAACCAGTGGTTAACATTTAAAGATCTTTACGTCGAAAGCGTGCATAACAATCCCATGTTGTCTAAAGATCAAAAAATGCAGCATCTTAAAACTAAATTAAAGGGCGAAGCGGAGAAACTAGTTCAACATCTCGGGATCAGTGCTGAAAACTACACATCTTGCTGGGAGATTCTTACTCATCGCTATGACAACAAACGACTTTTATTTACATCTTACATAAATACATTATTGAACCAAAATTCAATACAAGAAGCAAGCGCAGCCAGCATAAGAAAGTTACATGACGTCATATTAGAATGTTTAAACGGGCTTAGTAATATTGGTTTGGACATAACCAATTGGGATCCGATTATTGTTCATTTATTAATGCAAAAACTGGATAAACCAACCTACAACGAATACATCAAAGACCTCAAGCAACCGAGAGATTTCCCTAATTTGGAAGAATTTATAAATTTTTTAGAATCAAAATTTATGGCTTTGGAAGCATTACAAGGAACTTATCATCAAAAATCATCTCCAACTAAATATACGCCACCAAATAAATACTTCAATAATTTGTCAACAAATCGCAATAATAATTATAAATATAATACGCCGAGGTCGTCGTACTTTAATAAGTTCCAAAAGACGGCAAACACACACTTCGCAACAACAAAAATCTGCCCGCTTTGCAAAAGAGATCACGTGTTGATGAATTGTAACAAATTCCTTGCAATGAACGGAAATGCACGCAAAAACACAGTAAGCAATTTACGTGTTTGTTCGAATTGTTTGTACAGTCATGGAGAACAGCGATGTTTTTCGACAAAAACGTTTTTCTCAATTCAGAAACCGGCCGAGAGAATTTGCAGATCGACTTTGCACTTCCAGCAAAGAATTTATTAAATTAATTTCAAATAACCAAGATGTATTTAATAAAATAGTTAAAAAAAAAGAAAGAATTAAAACTGCTATATTTATATTATGTGATTTTCATTGTATTCAATGTGTTCTACATAAAAATAAATTAGTAGATTATATAATTAATATTGTGGTTCGTTGTTTGATTTATAATTGTTAATTGTTCCTACGGCATTCTACTTTGGTATAATGCAGCCGGTATTAAATCAATTTTTGTCTTGCAGAAGCGAGCTATTCGCGCAATCTATAATTTAGGCCCAAAAGAATCGTTAAGGCAAAAATTTAAAGAAATAAATATTTTGACAGTTGCATCTCAATACATTTTTGAAAATGTTATGTATATTAAGAAAAATATTAAAGATTTTGCCAAAATTGGTGATATACATAATATCAATACTAGAAATAGGAGTAAACTTATTGCACCTGTAACCCGATTACATCGTGTCCGCAATTCTTTTATGGGACAATGTGTACGCTTTTACAATAGGATCCCAGAAAACGTCCGAGAATGTTCTATATCACAATTTAAAAGAGTTGTGAAAAGACGTTTGTGTGTTAAAGGTTATTACCAAAGTAATGATTATGTAAATGATAACACGCCTTGGGAATGAAATGCTCGCTCCAGTCTATTTCAAAGTATCATTGTCGGAAACGTTGAAATGTGATTTTGTATAATTGATTTAAAAAAATAAGTCCCGCCTCGTTTCTTGCGCCGGTTCTTCTCACGTTCAAAAAATGAAACATGTAACTTCTTATTTTGAATAAAATTATTTGACTTTGACATATATTATTTTGTTTGTACATATATTATTTGACATATATTATAGTTATTTATTATTTTTATCCACGATGTCGGGAAGGGAAGCTAGGTTAGCTGAGGCCAGGCTCTATGATAGTGAGTACATATTTTTGATATATCGCCAGTATTAGCCCGTTAAATTCCTTCCTATTTTTTGCCGACAGTTGAAAGACGATTTCTTCGTAGTTCAAAATTTTTCTCACCACAGCCGCGTCCCGGCCCTTCAGTTCCCTCTTTTAATGGCCTAAAAAATAGGCAATGCATTCATTTTAATGATTATATTACTAAAAGTTCTATAAATCGATGGCATTCGTTAGGCTTGGTCAGCGATCGATGCGTCATCCGCCGGTGGGATGCCCTTTACCTTTTATTTTGTGATAACACGTTTAAGAGAGCCAATAACCCGCGAGATGTACTTCAGGATGATCGATATCTCTATAAATGATCCTCCAATTATGTTTTTTACTGTTAACAAATTGCTTTATTAATGAAAATGTACGAAAAAACGTTCCTATTGTACCCCGGAGTAGTGATACTCGATCGATGTCACAGAGTTCATTCTATAAGCTATGTACTGTAATGTTCAAGTGTTTAAATAAAACTCATTGTAATCAGAAATCTACGTGTTTAACTGAAAATATTACCAAAATCCCAATAAATATATTAAAACGTATCCCACAGTTGCAATGAGAAAGCGAGAAGCCGCAGCTCGCGCAACGCGCGCCGCACGCGTTGCGGCTCTCCGCGTCGCGAGCGCAGTCCGCCTTTCTACCGCCCTCGCCGCCCGTGCAGCAGCAGCTCGGGCCGCCGCCGCGCGTGCCGCCCGCGCCGTTAAGCGATACGCCCGCGCCTCGCGCGCCGCCCGCGCTGCACGGGCCGCCCACACCGCCCACAGCGCCACCGCCTCCCGGACCGACATCTCTTTTGATAAATAAATATATTTCATAATTTTTTTAGTGTTTATTATTTGATCCTGAATTGCGATAATAGAACCTTCTGTTTCCGGGAATAAACTGCCTGTCTGTAATCACTTGTTTGAAGCTTCAAGATCTACATGAGGTTGTTGTAGGTGAAAAGTATGAAAATAAAAGCCCGAAAAGACATGGGCTCAATTAAACAAGCTATTAATAAAACTGGTGGTGGTGCAAGACCCCAAACTCCCAGTAGTGATACGATTACAATAAGTGATCTCTTAAATCAAAACAACCTGTATTATTGATATCAACAAAAAAATATATTTTATAGTTTTTTTGGCACATTATAACTGTACGGTTTACGTACAGATTTTATATAGCTGACACCGCGACCTCGTTTATGACGCATTAGAACGAAATATATTTAAGTCAATTATTTATACAATTAAAAGGCAGTTGACGGGCGGCTTTTACCGCGGATTGGCATCCAACTTAAACTTAAAACTTTGTAACTAACTTAATAAACTTTTACTCGCTAATCCTGTGGTTTATATCAACTCAACACTACTACGAGCCATACATGAAAGTTTGGTCCTTCGAGCTTCAAGATCACGAAATTGGTACTTCGAGCTTCAAGATCAACGAATTGGTCCTACTAGCTCAAGATAAAGAAAAAGTGGACCTTCGAGAAA
>JAJHJA010000802.1:0-28509 GCA_021202915.1 Heliconius himera | reverse complement strand
ATTCTTAAATTTTTGTATAGTACCGACACAGAAAATGGCGCGAATGGTATACAGCAGTGCGTCAGCAATGAGAAAGTTTCAGAAGAAAGCTGAATGTATGGGTGTGGATACACATGCGTTGGAGTTTCAAGATGCACAGGTTATATTACAATAAAAATGTTCTTTTTTAATAGCTCAATGCCACGTCAAAAGAAAATAAAAAAAATAAAAAGAAATAAAAAAGAAATGGCAAAAATAAGAATAAGATCAAGAATATATAATATAGATAAGATAAGATTACGAACTTAAAATTGCATGTTATTAGTGACTCCGTCCGCGGCTTCGTGTGTATAACATGAATATTAAATTAGTTAATATAATTAAAGTATTCTTAAGGAAAATTGGTTGGTTATTTGAAGTAGCTTATATGTTGCTCTACAACTTCTTTTTATTTAATAACAGTTTTCCAGTGAAAGTCCAATAGACTCGGTTAAGCATTTCTGTGGATTAGCCAGGACAAACAGAAACATGGACAGTCAAAGACTTTAAAAACCATTATTTGTGATTTGGTATAGACTGAATATGAACTATGAATTTGAAACATCACAGTGATATTAAAACCAGAGACAGACACTTATACATTTTATTTATATGTAAACATAACAAATTATTTATGTAAAAAAAAATACTCTTGCCCCAAATGTCGATCTAAAAAAAATATTATGTTATATTCTCTATAGGTAAAGATCTAAAAGAAACATAAAAATTAAATAATATTTATGTTATTTTCTTCCTAGATGGCAGCATTAAAGGATGTGTCCCGCCGTTGGCACGTACCTCCAGCGTTCTCTGTTGAATTCGTCGGTTACTACCTGGAGAGGAACACCCGTGTTACTTCATTAAGAAAGTCTTTAGAGCGACTCACAAAGGAAAATGAGAAACTTGTCGTGGAAGATGAAAAATTGAGGATGGAGTATGATGATGTAATGGAAACGTGAATTTTTTAAATACTTTTTTTTAGCTTCACGCTGAATCCCGCATAAAGCTGGATAGGAAGAGTAAACAGGCAAGAGTAAATAGGCACAACTCTCTGTTACTTATGCACATTTCGCGCAGTTTTCTCAACTCGAATACACGCTATGGGAAAATCTTGTCTTGTTATAACGGAGAGTGGAAATGAAAATAATACTCACAACCGTTGCGCACAACCGTTGCGTTTACTGTCAGACGACCTCATTTTATTTTATATTGTTGTTTTATTTCATTTTATATTTCACTTCAAAAACAATGCAGTTGAGAATTGTCTGTTTGTATGCGATAGTTGCAGGTTCAATTCTCACGTAGCGTGCTTATATACTTTATTATCAAACTTACGCTACTTGTAATGGAGGAAATCTTAGAATAAAATCTTGTATCTGCTTGGTAATAATTGTTATATTATGTCTATCAGTCTTACATATATAATAAAAGTATCATAATGTTACTCATTTAAAATATTATCTCATGATAATAATATATGTATGTAATTCCAATAAACTACGTCAATTATAACTGATAAATTAATTTTACTCACAATTCAATTCCATCACGACAATGTCAATTTAATTGAAGAAAATAACTGAAGGCCATAAAACATATTATTATAAGTTTTTTTTTATTTAATTAATATTTTTTTTAATACTTACTTTTATATTTTTAAGGCATCTAAAGAAAACACAGAGGCGCTATCAGAACTGACTTGCACTAAAGAGGGCTTGCAAAAGATATACGATGCTATAATAGCTTTGTCGCCTAAAAAAGCTATTCCCGTCATAATGGAGGAGAAGCCTTTAGTACCGCCGGACGTGCCGCGTTCAACTCCGAAAGTTACGCCCCAACAGTTGCACAAACGGTATGGAATTGATATATACTATTATACTGTTATATGCAAATATATAGCTGTTATATTGTTCTATATATGTATTCATGTAATATAATATATATTCAGTATTATTTATTTATTCATGCCGTGGCCGGGGCTCTGCGTTGCGGTCTGACTTTAAACGCGATGGTTATGATTACGATTTCACTCAGGGGAATTCATTAATTTCATTTTCTCGCTCTGGTAACAAAATGCGGCGTTGAGTTCCGCCAATCGGAACAAATATCGAAAATTGAGCAGAAAGTGGAGATTGGAGTTTCCTAACATTAGGCTACCTCTGCTTACTTTATAAAAAAAAAGATGTTGAAGAAATAAAGAAAACCTTAATTTTTCCCTGACCCAATTAGAATAAACTGGGTTAATGACAAATTTTTGTTTCGACAATCTTAACATCTTTTTGTTATAATAAAAAAAAAGCATAATGTTTAATTTATACTGAATTTATAGTATTTTGTTTGATTTTAATATATTGACTTATCATAAGTTAACAAAATTATGATTATTAAATATATTTTCAATATTAATTTATTATTTTACAAAACCAATTCACTTAAACATTTAAAATTATACACAAGGCCAGTTCTTCAAATCATATTTGTAACCAATTAATTTATGACGTAAATAACATATTAAAAACAATATTTAATAAATTAAGAAATTTCAAGATTACTGAAAATATTGTATTTTCAAAATAGTATTATAGTATTGTTCATTGATTATGTTAATATTAGTGTTATATTGAAAATACAATGTAAAGGGAATTTAAGATTGGTATAATAAGATTTACATTAAAATATATGAAGCTGTTAGTGTAAATATGGCAGAATTTTTAATTATTGTTAATTTAGTTGTGATCCTTGTATAAATTTTTATATCATATCCAATTTGTGGTTTGGCTGTTTTACACTAATGATTTCATATAAATAAATATATATAATATGGATGGTTAGAAGGAAGATTGTCTTTTAAATAAAAATGATCACTGAATAATCAAAATATTACAGCTCAGAGGCTTAAGCTGAGCTTTGCATTTGTGTAAATGATCATTAAAAGTAGAACCAAAAATATATTTAGATATAAAGTTTATTATTACAGATAAATAAAAAAAATCTAATATAAAAAAATATCAATTCTCCCACACATCGCATTTTTGCATCCTAATAATTAACTGTAGTCTCATGTGTTGTTTGAGATTATAATGAATTGTTCCGTTATATCAAGAACAGTGTTGTGTTCATGATTTTTTCCTTTTTTTTACTGCTAGCTTTTTTTCATTCTTGTACGTTGATGGTGCCAAATTTTTCTTTCACTTATAGTAAATAGGACATTATAAATGTTAGGTTCTGCTGTCAGTGCAAGAGGTGTAGGTGGATCCCAAAAAGTAGTATAAACCGGTATAAGCCGTTGTGGCGTAATGTGACAGCGTCTGACTGTCAACGCGATGGTTGTCAGTTCGATTTCTATGATCTCTATATATAATAAAAGGATAGAAAAGTCAATTCTGTACATGAAAGATATAAAAAAAATAAAAATTAGGTCGGTTTATATGTCGATTATAGAACCTAAAAAACCACTCAACAGAATTCTTGTCTGTCTGTCTGTCTGTCCGTCTGTCTGTCTGTCTGTCTGTCTGTTTGTTTGTTCGTCAATCACGCAAAAACTACTGGACAGAAATTGATGAATTTTTGCATGGTATTAGTCTAGGTTCCCAAGGTACATTTTTTTTGGGTTTTATTCCGAATTTCATTATAGTTTTATTTAAAAAAAATAAAAACTGAAAAATGTAAATTATTTAAAATACCGATAACTACTGTATGAAATTAATTTATTTTTAGCATGGTAATAGTTCAAAATCTAATGCAACTTATAGAATAGTTTTTAACATAGAGTACAAAGAAATTTTACCAGAAAAAATAACATAATTTTATTTTTTTATAAAAAAAATCGACTTCTTCAATTTCAATCGGATTTCATACTCTGAACCTAACCAAACTTGCACCAAACTACCCTTTATGTGTACCCTTTCTAATAAAAAAAGAATCATTAAAATCGGTTGAGTTGATATTGAGATATTCGTCCATTTGTCGCGCACATACATAATGTAAATTTGAGATTTATATGATTTTCTCATAGATATCATTGTCGGAAATGAAGTAAATCAAAATAGGACTGAACGGAACGCACTAGCTTCCAAATAAAAAAAGAATCATCAAAATCGGTTCACACAGTCAAAAGTTCTGAGGTAACAAGGATAAAAAATACAGTCGAATTGATGAGCTCCTCTTTTAATAAGTCGGTTAATAGAATCTGACATAATTAAATTACGATTATTTTATTTAACCACAATTAAAAAGAAAAAAGTAAATTGAGGCCGTTCGTCGCACAGGGGCACAAAGTGTAACTGTAAACTGGTTGTGAGTTCATAGTTTATAAAAGTTTATATTGTGTTTAGATGACGAGGTAATGTCAATACATTTTAATCATTGACAAGTACGTTGCATTCATTTACAGTAGATATATTTCTCAAGAGAACTTTCTCAAGACTTTATATACAATAAATACATTAAATAATCAT
Source organism: Heliconius himera (assembly GCA_021202915.1). Taxonomy (NCBI): domain Eukaryota; kingdom Metazoa; phylum Arthropoda; class Insecta; order Lepidoptera; family Nymphalidae; genus Heliconius; species Heliconius himera. The sequence goes on along the minus strand of JAJHJA010000802.1, from coordinate 24,034 downwards.
TAAGGAAGTATCAAATATATTTAATGCATTAAACTTAATGTCATCTTATGTTATATGTTAAAATAGCGTGAAGCTGATTAAACTTCATGTTATATTCAAAACAAATGAATTGTACGTAAATTTATTAATACATTTCAAGTGTGAAAAAAAGAAAATATGCAATATAATTGCGTTTCTCCTTTTCTTTCCAATATTTTATATTTTTATTATTTATATCGATATATCAGCGACGTAAATGCGGGAACAGAGCCATGCCATCTTAGTACAAAGTAACCTCTAAAATATATATTTCCGTGTTATAGTTAAAGAATAAAAAGAATGTGTGATTCCTCTATAGAATATATTTTTCTACATTATATCATAAAAACAGGTTTAAACAGTGCATATGAAGGTATCCTCCTGTAGTATAGCTATTTTCAATTACTATCAACACTACAATGTCAATACTATGTGGTATTATAGTGTAATTTCAAACATTTTGATTATTTTCCCGCCATTATGATGAAAAAATTATTTATGTACTAAAAGAATGTTGGTAGTTTTTCAAAAGGTATAAGAATTGCCTAAAATATGCTTTCTTCGCAAGTGTTGTAATAACTATTGGTATCTTTTAACCAAAAAATCACTACAAATATTAAATATGCTCAATTATACAGAGTTTTTTTGTCAGTACCACTTTAAATAAAACCACAGTTTTAACTACTCTATTAAAGCCTATTACAATTTACCTATATGGTATTTCCGTAAAAGGAGCGCTGACGCTTCTCTTCTCTTCTTTGTTAAAGGCCGTCACGGCACAGGGGCACAAAGTTGGGGCTGCAACGCGACTGGTGTGGGTCCGATCCCCACTTGGAGGATTGAATTATAATTTAATAATATTGTCATTTCGTTTAGTAATATTTTCATTTTGCACATCAGTCACACATTACACGCAATATCTTAACACAAAGTTGCCCTGCTAAAGGCGGGATAAAGCGTGGATCTGGTTTTAACTTTGTGTGAACCGATTAAAATAAAGTCCAGTCCAGTTGAGGCCAGTTGTGGCGCAGCGGCACGAAGTGAGACTGTAAAACCGGCTGGTTGTGGGTTCGATCCCCACTCGAGGAGATGAAATATTTACTTAAATTTATATTTCCATTTCTTCACTCTGGTGTCGAGGACAAGCGCGGCGTTGAGTTCTGCCACTCAACACGCAATGCCTCCAGAATTCGGCAGAAACTGGGGAACAGAATGTCTTAATACTATGGTTCCTCTGCTGTGTGCGGGATACAGCGTGAAGCTGATTAAAATAAAACTAATACTAAATATTTAAGGGCAGATTACCAAAATACAAACAAAAAAAGGATTTAAATCGGTTAAGCCGTTTCTGAGATTATCGTGAACAAACGCACAGACAAACTGACCAACTGACCAATGCTATTACATCGTTAAATGTAATATCTTCCATGTACAGACATCGATGAGTTAGGATTTTATTGTAAGTACCGATAAGTTGTGTTTTTATTTCAAACATTCAATTGAAGATTCTTATGGGAGGTACGAAAATGCGACCTAAAGTTTTAATAACTTTCTCATTAAAAATCTTCATTGCGTTGCAAACATACATTATAGGTATATCAAAACACGAACATAATTCAGTGTGTTAATTAAATAATTCTGTGGTTTAAGCGGGCGAAGCCGCGAGCGGCTAAAGGATAGAAAAGTCAATTCTGTACATGAAAGATATAAAAAAAATAAAAATTAGGTCGGTTTATATGTCGATTATAGAACCTAAAAAACCACTCAACAGAATTCTTGTCTGTCTGTCTGTCTGTTTGTTTGTTCGTCAATCACGCAAAAACTACTGGACAGAAATTGATGATTTTTTGCATGGTATTAGCCTAGGGTCCCAAGGTACATTTTTTTTGGGTTTTATTCCGAATTTCATTATAGTTTTATTTTAAAAAAATAAAAACTGAAAAATGTAAATTACTTAAAATACCGATAACTACTGTATGAAATTAATTAATTTTTAGCATGGTTATAGTTCAAAACCTAATGCAACTTATAGAATACTTTTTATCATTGAGTACAAAGAAATTTTACCAGAAAAAATAACATAATTATATTTTTTTATAAAAAAAATCGACTTCTTCAATTTCAATCGGATTTCATACTCTGAACCTAACCAAACTTGCACCAAACTACCCTTTATGTGTACCCTTTCTAATAAAAAAAGAATAATTAAAATCGGTTGAGTTGATATTGAGATATTAGTCCATTTGTCGCGCACATACATAATGTAAATTTGAGATTTATATGATTTTTTCATAGATACCATTGTCGGAAATGAACTATATTAAAATAGACTACACTGGACGCACTAGCTTCCAAATAAAAAAAGAATCATCAAAATCGGTTCACACAGTCAAAAGTTCTGAGGTAACAAGGATAAAAAATACAGTCGAATTGATGACCTCCTCTTTTAAGAAGTCGGTTAATAGAAATTTGACATAATTAAATTACGATTATTGTATTTAACCACAATTTAAAAGAAGAAAGTAAATTGAGGCCGTTCGTGGCCGTTCGCACAAAGCATAAACTGGTTGTGGGTTCTATTCCCACCAATTTAAAATATTTTTTTTTTAAATTTATATTTCCATTTCATCGCTCTGGTGTCGAGGCAAAGTGCGGCGTTGAGTTTCACTACTCAGCACGCAATGCCTACAGAATTCCGCGGAAAGTAGGAAACAGGAAGTAGTGTCTTAACACTAGGTTCCCTCTGCCTACCCTGCTGCGTGCGGGATACAGCGTGAAGCTAAAAAATAAGTACAATTAATAGTTGTTTAGTCTACCATAATTATTATTTTAAAAGTCAACGTTAGTGACATTAACAAAAATAATAAAGTAGGTATATTTTTCGGTACTAGCTCAAATGGCGATATCTGCAATAAAAAATACAGTAATACCCCGACTTACGCTACCCCGTTTTACGCGAATTCGGAGATACACGGTTTTTCATTTTGATTGCCACGCATCGGCTCTCTCGCTCTGCCCACTCAGTTTTCAGTTTGCGACAGGTTTAAACATGTTCCGTGTGAAATTGTTTTACGTGCGCAGTGTGTTTTACTTATAATCTCTAATTATAACGTCTAAAAGAACGAAAAATGAGTCATTTCTTAATGCTATATTCAAATCAAATGAATCGTATGTAAATTTATTAATACGTTTCAAGTATGAAAAAAAAACAACAATATAATTGCGTTTCTTCTCCTTTTTTTCCCTATATTTTATATTTCTATTATTTATATAAATATATTAGGGACGTAAATGCGGGAAAGAATTATTAAAGAATAAAAAGAATGTGTGATTCCTCTATAGAATATATTATTCTACATTATATCATAAAAACAGGTTTAAACAGTGCATATGAAGGTAGTATAACTATTTTCAATTACTATCAACACTACAATGTCAATACTATTTGGTGTTATAGTGTAATTTTGAATATTTTTAATATTTTCCCGTCATTATGATGAAAAACATAGACTATTTTTAATTTGAAAAAATAATTTATTAACTATAAGAATATTGGTAGTTTTTCAAAACGTATAAGAATTAAAAATCGCCTAAAATATGCTTCCTTCGCAAGTGTTGTAATAACTATTGGTATTAATTAACCAAAAAAATACTATAAATATTAAATATGCTCAATTATACAAAGTTTTTTGTCAGCACCACTTTAAATAAAACCACAGTTTTAACTACTCTATAAAAAACCCAATAATAAAAAAGTTATGTTTTCAAACAAAATAAATAATAAAATTATCGTTGTAAAATAAAATATATTTTGTCGAGAACGACGCACACACACATAAACCTATCAAAGGGAAACCGCCGCATACGCCTCATTCCGAAATCGAGTCGTAGATATTGGCGGCAAAGTTAAAAGTTCTAAAGATTTTAGTAGTATTTTTGTAGTAGCATGTGTTTACGTTATTGGTATCTATGCGTAACCGCGTCACACGAAATATAGATATGAATAAACATCGTGAAATGAACAAAAAAACCTACGTCTTCACTGTTGATGTATATTGCTTAATTTCTTTAAAATATTTTACCCTATATGCTGTTTCCGTAAAAGGAGCGCTGACGCTTCTCATCTCTTCTTTGTTAAAGGCCGTCGCGGCACAGGGGCACAAAGTTGTGGCTGTAACGCGACTGTTGTGGGTCCGATCCCCACTTGGAGGATTGAATTATAATTTAATAATATTTTCATTTCGTTTAATAATATTTTCAGTTCGCACATCAGTTACACATTACACGCAATATCTTAACACTAAGTTGCCCTGCTAAAGGCGGGATAAAGCGTGTATCTGGTTTTAACTTTGTGAGAGCCGATTAAAATAAAGTCCAGTCCAGTTGAGGCCAGCCGTGGCGCAGCGGCACGAAGTGTGACTGTGAAACTGACTGTTTGTGGGTTCGTCCCTACTCGAGGAGATGAAATATTTACTTAAATTTATATTTCCATTTCGTCGCACTGGTGTCGAGGTTAAGGACGGCGTTGAGTTCTGCCACTCAACACGCAATGCCTCCAGAATTCGGCAGAAAGTGGGGAATGGAGTGTCTTAACACTAGGTTCCCTTTGCCTAACCTGCTGTGTGCGGGATACAGCGTGAAGCTGATTAAAATAAAACTAATACTCAATATTTAAGGCCAGTTTACCAAAATACAAACAAAAAAAGTATTTAAATCGGTTAAGCAGTTTCTGAGATTATCGTGAAGAAACGCACAGACAAACAGACCAACTGACCAAGTTTTATTACATTGTTAATTGTAATATCTTCTATGTACAGACACTGATGAATTAGAATTTTATTGTAAGTATCGATAAGTTTTGTTTTTATTTCAAACATTCAATTGAAGATTCTTATAGGAGATACAAAAATGCGACCTAAAGTTTTAATACCTTTCTCATAAAAAATCTTCATTACGCTGCAAAGATACATAATAGGTATATCAAAACACGAACATATTTCAGTGTGTTAAGTAAATAATTCTGTGGTATAAGCGGGCGAAGCCGCGAGCGGGTCGCTAGTATATAATAAAAGGATAGAAAAGTCAATTCTGTACATGAAACATATAAAAAAAATAAAAATTAGGTCGGTTTATATGTCGATTATAGAACCTAAAAAACCACTCAACAGAATTCTTGTCTGTCTGTCTGTCTGTCCGTCTGTCTGTCTGTCTGTCTGTCTGTTTGTTTGTTCGTCAATCACGCAAAAACTACTGGACAGAAATTGATGAATTTTTGCATGGTATTAGTCTAGGTTCCCAAGGTACATTTTTTTTGGGTTTTATTCCGAATTTCATTATAGTTTTATTTAAAAAAAATAAAAACTGAAAAATGTAAATTATTTAAAATACCGATAACTACTGTATGAAATTAATTTATTTTTAGCATGGTAATAGTTCAAAATCTAATGCAACTTATAGAATAGTTTTTAACATAGAGTACAAAGAAATTTTACCAGAAAAAATAACATAATTTTATTTTTTTATAAAAAAAATCGACTTCTTCAATTTCAATCGGATTTCATACTCTGAACCTAACCAAACTTGCACCAAACTACCCTTTATGTGTACCCTTTCTAATAAAAAAAGAATCATTAAAATCGGTTGAGTTGATATTGAGATATTCGTCCATTTGTCGCGCACATACATAATGTAAATTTGAGATTTATATGATTTTCTCATAGATATCATTGTCGGAAATGAAGTAAATCAAAATAGGACTGAACGGAACGCACTAGCTTCCAAATAAAAAAAGAATCATCAAAATCGGTTCACACAGTCAAAAGTTCTGAGGTAACAAGGATAAAAAATACAGTCGAATTGATGAGCTCCTCTTTTAATAAGTCGGTTAATAGAATCTGACATAATTAAATTACGATTATTTTATTTAACCACAATTAAAAAGAAAAAAGTAAATTGAGGCCGTTCGTCGCACAGGGGCACAAAGTGTAACTGTAAACTGGTTGTGAGTTCATAGTTTATAAAAGTTTATATTGTGTTTAGATGACGAGGTAATGTCAATACATTTTAATCATTGACAAGTACGTTGCATTCATTTACAGTAGATATATTTCTCAAGAGAACTTTCTCAAGACTTTATATACAATAAATACATTAAATAATCATTAAGGAAGTATCAAATATATTTAATGCATTAAACTTAATGTCATCTTATGTTATATGTTAAAATAGCGTGAAGCTCATTAAACTTCATGTTATATTCAAAACAAATGAATTGTACGTAAATTTATTAATACATTTCAAGTGTGAAAAAAAGAAAATATGCAATATAATTGCGTTTCTCCTTTTCTTTCCAATATTTTATATTTTTATTATTTATATCGATATATCAGCGACGTAAATGCGGGAACAGAGCCATGCCATCTTAGTACAAAGTAACCTCTAAAATATATATTTCCGTGTTATAGTTAAAGAATAAAAAGAATGTGTGATTCCTCTATAGAATATATTTTTCTACATTATATCATAAAAACAGGTTTAAACAGTGCATATGAAGGTATCCTCCTGTAGTATAGCTATTTTCAATTACTATCAACACTACAATGTCAATACTATGTGGTATTATAGTGTAATTTCAAACATTTTGATTATTTTCCCGCCATTATGATGAAAAAATTATTTATGTACTAAAAGAATGTTGGTAGTTTTTCAAAAGGTATAAGAATTGCCTAAAATATGCTTTCTTCGCAAGTGTTGTAATAACTATTGGTATCTTTTAACCAAAAAATCACTACAAATATTAAATATGCTCAATTATACAGAATTTTTTTGTCAGTACCACTTTAAATAAAACCACAGTTTTAACTACTCTATTAAAGCCTATTACAATTTACCTATATGGTATTTCCGTAAAAGGAGCGCTGACGCTTCTCTTCTCTTCTTTGTTAAAGGCCGTCACGGCACAGGGGCACAAAGTTGGGGCTGCAACGCGACTGGTGTGGGTCCGATCCCCACTTGGAGGATTGAATTATAATTTAATAATATTGTCATTTCGTTTAGTAATATTTTCATTTTGCACATCAGTCACACATTACACGCAATATCTTAACACAAAGTTGCCCTGCTAAAGGCGGGATAAAGCGTGGATCTGGTTTTAACTTTGTGTGAACCGATTAAAATAAAGTCCAGTCCAGTTGAGGCCAGTTGTGGCGCAGCGGCACGAAGTGAGACTGTAAAACCGGCTGGTTGTGGGTTCGATCCCCACTCGAGGAGATGAAATATTTACTTAAATTTATATTTCCATTTCTTCACTCTGGTGTCGAGGACAAGCGCGGCGTTGAGTTCTGCCACTCAACACGCAATGCCTCCAGAATTCGGCAGAAACTGGGGAACAGAATGTCTTAATACTATGGTTCCTCTGCTGTGTGCGGGATACAGCGTGAAGCTGATTAAAATAAAACTAATACTAAATATTTAAGGGCAGATTACCAAAATACAAACAAAAAAAGGATTTAAATCGGTTAAGCCGTTTCTGAGATTATCGTGAACAAACGCACAGACAAACTGACCAACTGACCAATGCTATTACATCGTTAAATGTAATATCTTCCATGTACAGACATCGATGAGTTAGGATTTTATTGTAAGTACCGATAAGTTGTGTTTTTATTTCAAACATTCAATTGAAGATTCTTATGGGAGGTACGAAAATGCGACCTAAAGTTTTAATAACTTTCTCATTAAAAATCTTCATTGCGTTGCAAACATACATTATAGGTATATCAAAACACGAACATAATTCAGTGTGTTAATTAAATAATTCTGTGGTTTAAGCGGGCGAAGCCGCGAGCGGCTAAAGGATAGAAAAGTCAATTCTGTACATGAAAGATATAAAAAAAATAAAAATTAGGTCGGTTTATATGTCGATTATAGAACCTAAAAAACCACTCAACAGAATTCTTGTCTGTCTGTCTGTCTGTTTGTTTGTTCGTCAATCACGCAAAAACTACTGGACAGAAATTGATGATTTTTTGCATGGTATTAGCCTAGGGTCCCAAGGTACATTTTTTTTGGGTTTTATTCCGAATTTCATTATAGTTTTATTTTAAAAAAATAAAAACTGAAAAATGTAAATTACTTAAAATACCGATAACTACTGTATGAAATTAATTAATTTTTAGCATGGTTATAGTTCAAAACCTAATGCAACTTATAGAATACTTTTTATCATAGAGTACAAAGAAATTTTACCAGAAAAAATAACATAATTATATTTTTTTATAAAAAAAATCGACTTCTTCAATTTCAATCGGATTTCATACTCTGAACCTAACCAAACTTGCACCAAACTACCCTTTATGTGTACCCTTTCTAATAAAAAAAGAATAATTAAAATCGGTTGAGTTGATATTGAGATATTAGTCCATTTGTCGCGCACATACATAATGTAAATTTGAGATTTATATGATTTTTTCATAGATACCATTGTCGGAAATGAACTATATTAAAATAGACTACACTGGACGCACTAGCTTCCAAATAAAAAAAGAATCATCAAAATCGGTTCACACAGTCAAAAGTTCTGAGGTAACAAGGATAAAAAATACAGTCGAATTGATGACCTCCTCTTTTAAGAAGTCGGTTAATAGAAATTTGACATAATTAAATTACGATTATTGTATTTAACCACAATTTAAAAGAAGAAAGTAAATTGAGGCCGTTCGTGGCCGTTCGCACAAAGCATAAACTGGTTGTGGGTTCTATTCCCACCAATTTAAAATATTTTTTTTTTAAATTTATATTTCCATTTCATCGCTCTGGTGTCGAGGCAAAGTGCGGCGTTGAGTTTCACTACTCAGCACGCAATGCCTACAGAATTCCGCGGAAAGTAGGAAACAGGAAGTAGTGTCTTAACACTAGGTTCCCTCTGCCTACCCTGCTGCGTGCGGGATACAGCGTGAAGCTAAAAAATAAGTACAATTAATAGTTGTTTAGTCTACCATAATTATTATTTTAAAAGTCAACGTTAGTGACATTAACAAAAATAATAAAGTAGGTATATTTTTCGGTACTAGCTCAAATGGCGATATCTGCAATAAAAAATACAGTAATACCCCGACTTACGCTACCCCGTTTTACGCGAATTCGGAGATACACGGTTTTTCATTTTGATTGCCACGCATCGGCTCTCTCGCTCTGCCCACTCAGTTTTCAGTTTGCGACAGGTTTAAACATGTTCCGTGTGAAATTGTTTTACGTGCGCAGTGTGTTTTACTTATAATCTCTAATTATAACGTCTAAAAGAACGAAAAATGAGTCATTTCTTAATGCTATATTCAAATCAAATGAATCGTATGTAAATTTATTAATACGTTTCAAGTATGAAAAAAAAACAACAATATAATTGCGTTTCTTCTCCTTTTTTTCCCTATATTTTATATTTCTATTATTTATATAAATATATTAGGGACGTAAATGCGGGAAAGAATTATTAAAGAATAAAAAGAATGTGTGATTCCTCTATAGAATATATTATTCTACATTATATCATAAAAACAGGTTTAAACAGTGCATATGAAGGTAGTATAACTATTTTCAATTACTATCAACACTACAATGTCAATACTATTTGGTGTTATAGTGTAATTTTGAATATTTTTAATATTTTCCCGTCATTATGATGAAAAACATAGACTATTTTTAATTTGAAAAAATAATTTATTAACTATAAGAATATTGGTAGTTTTTCAAAACGTATAAGAATTAAAAATCGCCTAAAATATGCTTCCTTCGCAAGTGTTGTAATAACTATTGGTATTAATTAACCAAAAAAATACTATAAATATTAAATATGCTCAATTATACAAAGTTTTTTGTCAGCACCACTTTAAATAAAACCACAGTTTTAACTACTCTATAAAAAACCCAATAATAAAAAAGTTATGTTTTCAAACAAAATAAATAATAAAATTATCGTTGTAAAATAAAATATATTTTGTCGAGAACGACGCACACACACATAAACCTATCAAAGGGAAACCGCCGCATACGCCTCATTCCGAAATCGAGTCGTAGATATTGGCGGCAAAGTTAAAAGTTCTAAAGATTTTAGTAGTATTTTTGTAGTAGCATGTGTTTACGTTATTGGTATCTATGCGTAACCGCGTCACACGAAATATAGATATGAATAAACATCGTGAAATGAACAAAAAAACCTACGTCTTCACTGTTGATGTATATTGCTTAATTTCTTTAAAATATTTTACCCTATATGCTGTTTCCGTAAAAGGAGCGCTGACGCTTCTCATCTCTTCTTTGTTAAAGGCCGTCGCGGCACAGGGGCACAAAGTTGTGGCTGTAACGCGACTGTTGTGGGTCCGATCCCCACTTGGAGGATTGAATTATAATTTAATAATATTTTCATTTCGTTTAATAATATTTTCAGTTCGCACATCAGTTACACATTACACGCAATATCTTAACACTAAGTTGCCCTGCTAAAGGCGGGATAAAGCGTGTATCTGGTTTTAACTTTGTGAGAGCCGATTAAAATAAAGTCCAGTCCAGTTGAGGCCAGCCGTGGCGCAGCGGCACGAAGTGTGACTGTGAAACTGACTGTTTGTGGGTTCGTCCCTACTCGAGGAGATGAAATATTTACTTAAATTTATATTTCCATTTCGTCGCACTGGTGTCGAGGTTAAGGACGGCGTTGAGTTCTGCCACTCAACACGCAATGCCTCCAGAATTCGGCAGAAAGTGGGGAATGGAGTGTCTTAACACTAGGTTCCCTTTGCCTAACCTGCTGTGTGCGGGATACAGCGTGAAGCTGATTAAAATAAAACTAATACTCAATATTTAAGGCCAGTTTACCAAAATACAAACAAAAAAAGTATTTAAATCGGTTAAGCAGTTTCTGAGATTATCGTGAAGAAACGCACAGACAAACAGACCAACTGACCAAGTTTTATTACATTGTTAATTGTAATATCTTCTATGTACAGACACTGATGAATTAGAATTTTATTGTAAGTATCGATAAGTTTTGTTTTTATTTCAAACATTCAATTGAAGATTCTTATAGGAGATACAAAAATGCGACCTAAAGTTTTAATACCTTTCTCATAAAAAATCTTCATTACGCTGCAAAGATACATAATAGGTATATCAAAACACGAACATATTTCAGTGTGTTAAGTAAATAATTCTGTGGTATAAGCGGGCGAAGCCGCGAGCGGGTCGCTAGTATATAATAAAAGGATAGAAAAGTCAATTCTGTACATGAAACATATAAAAAAAATAAAAATTAGGTCGGTTTATATGTCGATTATAGAACCTAAAAAACCACTCAACAGAATTCTTGTCTGTCTGTCTGTCTGTCCGTCTGTCTGTCTGTCTGTCTGTCTGTTTGTTTGTTCGTCAATCACGCAAAAACTACTGGACAGAAATTGATGAATTTTTGCATGGTATTAGTCTAGGTTCCCAAGGTACATTTTTTTTGGGTTTTATTCCGAATTTCATTATAGTTTTATTTAAAAAAAATAAAAACTGAAAAATGTAAATTATTTAAAATACCGATAACTACTGTATGAAATTAATTTATTTTTAGCATGGTAATAGTTCAAAATCTAATGCAACTTATAGAATAGTTTTTAACATAGAGTACAAAGAAATTTTACCAGAAAAAATAACATAATTTTATTTTTTTATAAAAAAAATCGACTTCTTCAATTTCAATCGGATTTCATACTCTGAACCTAACCAAACTTGCACCAAACTACCCTTTATGTGTACCCTTTCTAATAAAAAAAGAATCATTAAAATCGGTTGAGTTGATATTGAGATATTCGTCCATTTGTCGCGCACATACATAATGTAAATTTGAGATTTATATGATTTTCTCATAGATATCATTGTCGGAAATGAAGTAAATCAAAATAGGACTGAACGGAACGCACTAGCTTCCAAATAAAAAAAGAATCATCAAAATCGGTTCACACAGTCAAAAGTTCTGAGGTAACAAGGATAAAAAATACAGTCGAATTGATGAGCTCCTCTTTTAATAAGTCGGTTAATAGAATCTGACATAATTAAATTACGATTATTTTATTTAACCACAATTAAAAAGAAAAAAGTAAATTGAGGCCGTTCGTCGCACAGGGGCACAAAGTGTAACTGTAAACTGGTTGTGAGTTCATAGTTTATAAAAGTTTATATTGTGTTTAGATGACGAGGTAATGTCAATACATTTTAATCATTGACAAGTACGTTGCATTCATTTACAGTAGATATATTTCTCAAGAGAACTTTCTCAAGACTTTATATACAATAAATACATTAAATAATCATTAAGGAAGTATCAAATATATTTAATGCATTAAACTTAATGTCATCTTATGTTATATGTTAAAATAGCGTGAAGCTCATTAAACTTCATGTTATATTCAAAACAAATGAATTGTACGTAAATTTATTAATACATTTCAAGTGTGAAAAAAAGAAAATATGCAATATAATTGCGTTTCTCCTTTTCTTTCCAATATTTTATATTTTTATTATTTATATCGATATATCAGCGACGTAAATGCGGGAACAGAGCCATGCCATCTTAGTACAAAGTAACCTCTAAAATATATATTTCCGTGTTATAGTTAAAGAATAAAAAGAATGTGTGATTCCTCTATAGAATATATTTTTCTACATTATATCATAAAAACAGGTTTAAACAGTGCATATGAAGGTATCCTCCTGTAGTATAGCTATTTTCAATTACTATCAACACTACAATGTCAATACTATGTGGTATTATAGTGTAATTTCAAACATTTTGATTATTTTCCCGCCATTATGATGAAAAAATTATTTATGTACTAAAAGAATGTTGGTAGTTTTTCAAAAGGTATAAGAATTGCCTAAAATATGCTTTCTTCGCAAGTGTTGTAATAACTATTGGTATCTTTTAACCAAAAAATCACTACAAATATTAAATATGCTCAATTATACAGAATTTTTTTGTCAGTACCACTTTAAATAAAACCACAGTTTTAACTACTCTATTAAAGCCTATTACAATTTACCTATATGGTATTTCCGTAAAAGGAGCGCTGACGCTTCTCTTCTCTTCTTTGTTAAAGGCCGTCACGGCACAGGGGCACAAAGTTGGGGCTGCAACGCGACTGGTGTGGGTCCGATCCCCACTTGGAGGATTGAATTATAATTTAATAATATTGTCATTTCGTTTAGTAATATTTTCATTTTGCACATCAGTCACACATTACACGCAATATCTTAACACAAAGTTGCCCTGCTAAAGGCGGGATAAAGCGTGGATCTGGTTTTAACTTTGTGTGAACCGATTAAAATAAAGTCCAGTCCAGTTGAGGCCAGTTGTGGCGCAGCGGCACGAAGTGAGACTGTAAAACCGGCTGGTTGTGGGTTCGATCCCCACTCGAGGAGATGAAATATTTACTTAAATTTATATTTCCATTTCTTCACTCTGGTGTCGAGGACAAGCGCGGCGTTGAGTTCTGCCACTCAACACGCAATGCCTCCAGAATTCGGCAGAAACTGGGGAACAGAATGTCTTAATACTATGGTTCCTCTGCTGTGTGCGGGATACAGCGTGAAGCTGATTAAAATAAAACTAATACTAAATATTTAAGGGCAGATTACCAAAATACAAACAAAAAAAGGATTTAAATCGGTTAAGCCGTTTCTGAGATTATCGTGAACAAACGCACAGACAAACTGACCAACTGACCAATGCTATTACATCGTTAAATGTAATATCTTCCATGTACAGACATCGATGAGTTAGGATTTTATTGTAAGTACCGATAAGTTGTGTTTTTATTTCAAACATTCAATTGAAGATTCTTATGGGAGGTACGAAAATGCGACCTAAAGTTTTAATAACTTTCTCATTAAAAATCTTCATTGCGTTGCAAACATACATTATAGGTATATCAAAACACGAACATAATTCAGTGTGTTAATTAAATAATTCTGTGGTTTAAGCGGGCGAAGCCGCGAGCGGCTAAAGGATAGAAAAGTCAATTCTGTACATGAAAGATATAAAAAAAATAAAAATTAGGTCGGTTTATATGTCGATTATAGAACCTAAAAAACCACTCAACAGAATTCTTGTCTGTCTGTCTGTCTGTTTGTTTGTTCGTCAATCACGCAAAAACTACTGGACAGAAATTGATGATTTTTTGCATGGTATTAGCCTAGGGTCCCAAGGTACATTTTTTTTGGGTTTTATTCCGAATTTCATTATAGTTTTATTTTAAAAAAATAAAAACTGAAAAATGTAAATTACTTAAAATACCGATAACTACTGTATGAAATTAATTAATTTTTAGCATGGTTATAGTTCAAAACCTAATGCAACTTATAGAATACTTTTTATCATAGAGTACAAAGAAATTTTACCAGAAAAAATAACATAATTATATTTTTTTATAAAAAAAATCGACTTCTTCAATTTCAATCGGATTTCATACTCTGAACCTAACCAAACTTGCACCAAACTACCCTTTATGTGTACCCTTTCTAATAAAAAAAGAATAATTAAAATCGGTTGAGTTGATATTGAGATATTAGTCCATTTGTCGCGCACATACATAATGTAAATTTGAGATTTATATGATTTTTTCATAGATACCATTGTCGGAAATGAACTATATTAAAATAGACTACACTGGACGCACTAGCTTCCAAATAAAAAAAGAATCATCAAAATCGGTTCACACAGTCAAAAGTTCTGAGGTAACAAGGATAAAAAATACAGTCGAATTGATGACCTCCTCTTTTAAGAAGTCGGTTAATAGAAATTTGACATAATTAAATTACGATTATTGTATTTAACCACAATTTAAAAGAAGAAAGTAAATTGAGGCCGTTCGTGGCCGTTCGCACAAAGCATAAACTGGTTGTGGGTTCTATTCCCACCAATTTAAAATATTTTTTTTTTAAATTTATATTTCCATTTCATCGCTCTGGTGTCGAGGCAAAGTGCGGCGTTGAGTTTCACTACTCAGCACGCAATGCCTACAGAATTCCGCGGAAAGTAGGAAACAGGAAGTAGTGTCTTAACACTAGGTTCCCTCTGCCTACCCTGCTGCGTGCGGGATACAGCGTGAAGCTAAAAAATAAGTACAATTAATAGTTGTTTAGTCTACCATAATTATTATTTTAAAAGTCAACGTTAGTGACATTAACAAAAATAATAAAGTAGGTATATTTTTCGGTACTAGCTCAAATGGCGATATCTGCAATAAAAAATACAGTAATACCCCGACTTACGCTACCCCGTTTTACGCGAATTCGGAGATACACGGTTTTTCATTTTGATTGCCACGCATCGGCTCTCTCGCTCTGCCCACTCAGTTTTCAGTTTGCGACAGGTTTAAACATGTTCCGTGTGAAATTGTTTTACGTGCGCAGTGTGTTTTACTTATAATCTCTAATTATAACGTCTAAAAGAACGAAAAATGAGTCATTTCTTAATGCTATATTCAAATCAAATGAATCGTATGTAAATTTATTAATACGTTTCAAGTATGAAAAAAAAACAACAATATAATTGCGTTTCTTCTCCTTTTTTTCCCTATATTTTATATTTCTATTATTTATATAAATATATTAGGGACGTAAATGCGGGAAAGAATTATTAAAGAATAAAAAGAATGTGTGATTCCTCTATAGAATATATTATTCTACATTATATCATAAAAACAGGTTTAAACAGTGCATATGAAGGTAGTATAACTATTTTCAATTACTATCAACACTACAATGTCAATACTATTTGGTGTTATAGTGTAATTTTGAATATTTTTAATATTTTCCCGTCATTATGATGAAAAACATAGACTATTTTTAATTTGAAAAAATAATTTATTAACTATAAGAATATTGGTAGTTTTTCAAAACGTATAAGAATTAAAAATCGCCTAAAATATGCTTCCTTCGCAAGTGTTGTAATAACTATTGGTATTAATTAACCAAAAAAATACTATAAATATTAAATATGCTCAATTATACAAAGTTTTTTGTCAGCACCACTTTAAATAAAACCACAGTTTTAACTACTCTATAAAAAACCCAATAATAAAAAAGTTATGTTTTCAAACAAAATAAATAATAAAATTATCGTTGTAAAATAAAATATATTTTGTCGAGAACGACGCACACACACATAAACCTATCAAAGGGAAACCGCCGCATACGCCTCATTCCGAAATCGAGTCGTAGATATTGGCGGCAAAGTTAAAAGTTCTAAAGATTTTAGTAGTATTTTTGTAGTAGCATGTGTTTACGTTATTGGTATCTATGCGTAACCGCGTCACACGAAATATAGATATGAATAAACATCGTGAAATGAACAAAAAAACCTACGTCTTCACTGTTGATGTATATTGCTTAATTTCTTTAAAATATTTTACCCTATATGCTGTTTCCGTAAAAGGAGCGCTGACGCTTCTCATCTCTTCTTTGTTAAAGGCCGTCGCGGCACAGGGGCACAAAGTTGTGGCTGTAACGCGACTGTTGTGGGTCCGATCCCCACTTGGAGGATTGAATTATAATTTAATAATATTTTCATTTCGTTTAATAATATTTTCAGTTCGCACATCAGTTACACATTACACGCAATATCTTAACACTAAGTTGCCCTGCTAAAGGCGGGATAAAGCGTGTATCTGGTTTTAACTTTGTGAGAGCCGATTAAAATAAAGTCCAGTCCAGTTGAGGCCAGCCGTGGCGCAGCGGCACGAAGTGTGACTGTGAAACTGACTGTTTGTGGGTTCGTCCCTACTCGAGGAGATGAAATATTTACTTAAATTTATATTTCCATTTCGTCGCACTGGTGTCGAGGTTAAGGACGGCGTTGAGTTCTGCCACTCAACACGCAATGCCTCCAGAATTCGGCAGAAAGTGGGGAATGGAGTGTCTTAACACTAGGTTCCCTTTGCCTAACCTGCTGTGTGCGGGATACAGCGTGAAGCTGATTAAAATAAAACTAATACTCAATATTTAAGGCCAGTTTACCAAAATACAAACAAAAAAAGTATTTAAATCGGTTAAGCAGTTTCTGAGATTATCGTGAAGAAACGCACAGACAAACAGACCAACTGACCAAGTTTTATTACATTGTTAATTGTAATATCTTCTATGTACAGACACTGATGAATTAGAATTTTATTGTAAGTATCGATAAGTTTTGTTTTTATTTCAAACATTCAATTGAAGATTCTTATAGGAGATACAAAAATGCGACCTAAAGTTTTAATACCTTTCTCATAAAAAATCTTCATTACGCTGCAAAGATACATAATAGGTATATCAAAACACGAACATATTTCAGTGTGTTAAGTAAATAATTCTGTGGTATAAGCGGGCGAAGCCGCGAGCGGGTCGCTAGTATATTATAAAAAAGACAATCTTTCTTTTTTATGAAACCGTCCATAATATAAAAACATGTAAACACACACACAATAGTATAGTGTGGGCGTCAGGTCCGTGCCCACAGCGGCTGCACTTAAGATGGGCGTTGGTTTTCCTCTTAGCGACAACCCGGACGCACGCCATGGGAAAGTCTTGTCTACTTCGTTAGAAGGTGAGTTCTTTTTTAATGTTATTGTTGTTCTATTATAGTACGCTTGATGAGTTATGGCCGCCATTAAGTTTGCTGTTAAATGGCTGCTCAGATTTGGTTTTAGGATTTTTCTTAGTTTTAATTATTTTCTTCTGGAGTGTGCTATGAGCAAATATTCGGATATCCTAACTTGTGGGCGGCCGCCATTACTCGTCTGTACCGTATAGATATAATAAAATGTTTGTCGTTTTTGAAAAGTGAGGCCAATAATGTTACATTAATTTCATTATAAACTTAGTTTTTAACTAGTTTAGCATTTTGTATGATATGCACGTTTTTATGATATTTAATAAAATAAAAAAAAATATTTTAACATGTTTGTTGTTTCGCATGAGTCGAAAATAGAAAACTTACACAATCCATTATTGAAAATAATGAAAATTAACGATATCGAGTCTAATATAAATAATTAAACTATATTACCGAAGTTTGTAAATCTAGTTATAACTCATTCTGACTAATAAAACACCAATAAAAATAATTCTAATTCCCTTAAACGGTTGTATGTACATATGGAGTTTGTAGATTAAACTTCAAATTATAATTAAAATTAAAAGATATGATTTCTGACTGATTGACTCAGTGCATTTAATACAACTAATATAGTGAATGTGTATGAGCACTAGTGAAACTTATCATGTCAGAACAATAAAAGTTATCCTATTAGTTAATTCGAATATATTGTAGTAGGCGGGTTTATGTTATTTACAATTTTTTACTGTTCTCTTAGACTGACTGACTTGATATTTGTATAACAACTAATATAGTGGCCAGTCGTGGCGCAGGGGCACAAAGTGTGACTGTAAGCGCGACTGGTCGTGGGTTCGATCCCCACTGGAGGAGATGTAATATCTGTACACGCGCAGCGAGCGCGCTGGCGGGCTGCGGCGCGCTGGCGGCGCGCGAGTGCGCGGTGTGCGGGCGGCGCAGCGAGCGGCACCTCATGGCGGCCTGCGACACGTGCCGCCACCACTACCACCTGCACTGCCTGCGCCCGCCGCTGCAGCGCCCGCCCAAGAAGAGCAAGTCCTACGGCTGGTGAGCTCTTCACTTTAGTAGAGCAGAAACTTAGAGACATAAGTGTTTCAACACTAGGTTCCATCTGTTTACCTTGCTATGTGTGAGATACGGTATAAAACTAAATAAAGTGATTTCAATATTAGATTCAATGTTGTGTAAATAAATTGTTAATAAATATATATTACACTGTGAAATCCTTTTAACAATATTAAAGCAACGAAGTTATTTTAGGATTGATTTTTTTTATATTTTGTCAAAAATATGTCAAATGTTTAAACATTTCATTTAAGTAAATAATATTATTTTATATAATGGCTTTTATATAATGGCTTTTTAATATTATGATTTATATCTAGGCAATGCTCCGAATGCGACAAGACGTCAGATTCCGAACCAGAAGTATTAGAAAAGAAAGTGCCGCGACGATCGCGAATACGATACAGCAAAGATGGCGCTATCATATCCGAGCCGCTAAGTCCCGGTTCAGTTCCAAATTCTCCACCACCCAAACCCAAACAAGAAAAACCGCATAAATTAGAAAAACCAAAATTAAATATATCCTCAGAAAACATATCGCCCATCAAAGTAACAATAAAACCCTTCGAGTTCAGCAGTGAAAACGAAAGTTCCGAACTCAAAGCCGTTCTCAAGAAAGACAAAAAAGCTAAATCCAAGAAAGATTATTCTTCAACTTCGGGTGGTGAAAGTGAGATTTCCTCAAAGAAGATTCACAAGCGGTCCTTCACATCGCCAATATTAACAAATACGCCGTTAATGTCGATAACGCCCATAGTAGCTGACAGTCCGAACGAGTCACACAACGAACAGTCCAACGACTCAACAAACAACGCTCAAGGCAAAGATTCGAGTTTTTACTCGCAAAATCTTTCATTCTCAGCTTTATTGAACGATTCAAAGGAAAGAGATAGCAAGACAATAGAGAGTTCAATAGAAAGCACTTTGGCTAATCTCTCGTCGGATATAGCGATGTACAAAGCAAATAGGAAGAGACGTAAGGAGAAACACAGGTCGAGATATTCGCCGGATCTGATGCGGTCGCCGTCGAAGTCTCACAAACACAAGCGAAAGAAGAAAACTCAGGATATGGAAAATCCTGAAATGCCTCACCCTAGGATTACTATTAAGGTATGTATTGTTATTTTTTCCCAAATTTTGTGATCTTACATATCTAATATCTAAATGTGCGGGCTCCATTTCCATTCGAGTAAATTATTTATTTTCATTTCTTATATATGGTAAGAAAAACGGCGTTAAGTTCGAGGTTTTAACAGGCATTTGGCAATATTTTGAAAATTGGATGGTGCCTGGAGAATGGAGTGTCTTACACTAGGTTCCCTCTGCCTAGTCTGCTATATGCGAGATATAGTAAGCTTAAAAAACCGTATTGGTGTTTTAATTTAATAATTCCAATATGTAAATTTGTAAAATGTGTAACAAGGAGTTAAAGGTGACAAATTCTAATAATCACGGGTGCTAAATCGTGTGGTGTGATATATGGATAGATGATGTACATACTAAAAAAGCTGTTCCATTTTAGATTAAACCGATACCAAAACCCGACGGATCACTGGACCCCCAAATGTTCTACGTTCCATCAGAAAACAACGACGCACCACCGCCGGTTGTTATTAAGAAAATTGCAAAGGTAAGTTCTAAATAAACAAAATAAAAAAAACTATTTTTTATATTAATACATTAAGCAAAAACTTTGTACCACTTTTTACGAAACATATGTCAAATAACAATAAAATCGCACATAGATGTAGATGATGGTAGAGATAGAGGTACACTATTACAATTAAATACCAAAATTCCCATTGTGTGCTAAACTAGTTATGCAAGATCGAAAGTCGAAATATTCGGATTTTTTGACTTTTTTCGTAAAAAAAAGGATCAGGATTATATCAAAACAAACATTTAAAATTAATAATTATACAAATACTTTCTTCACATTCATCATTCCTTTGATATGGAGATTCTAAAAATGTATCGAGACATCTCGAAATATTAAAATAAAATAATAATAAGAAGTATACGTAAAAAATATTTTTTTCTTAGCCTATGGAACCGGAGGCACCTAAATCTCCTACACCAATGGAACCTGAACCTGATCCTCTAGCCGTGGCCGCTGTAAGTATTAAAACATAACATAATAAGTAAACTTTTCAAGTCTTTTAAATCCTACGATATGGTATGCATATGTATGTATATCTAGTACATTTTTTTTCACATAGAATAAATATGTAATTCGTTCAATTTGAAATCTCGAATTTAATAATATACCAAATATTTAATAATAATTAAATAATAATAGTTTGCTTTTACTTCCTCTGGTAATAAGATAAAGTACGGCGTTGAGTTTCACCACTCAACATGGTGCGTGGAAAACGAGGTGTCGTAACACTAGGTTCCCTCTGTCTATTCTGCTAAATGCGGGATACTGTGTAAAGCTACAAAACTAATTATAAGCATGATAACCGAGAATCAAACCGACGATCTTCACATTAATATATTATGTACAGATATATCATATTATAACTTTTTACAATACATCATTCAAGAGGTGTAAATATTTTCACAGTAAAAGTAAAGCTTTTGAAAGGGTTCGACGTTTTGACATGTTTGTTGTGTACTTTGTAAGGCTCACGTTTACGTTACGTTTATTTTTTTCTAATTATAAGTTGATTATATGTTGTTTTGTGTATAAGTTTCTATATTAAATTCTATATATTTATATTTAAAATTGGTCCATTCATAACTGAAAATAAATGTTTATATTTCAAATTTATTTATATATAAAAAAATGGTTGTAGTATAAACAACCGAGAGTTGGTTTTTATTTACCGTTTTTGAAATTAATAACTTACAATAGTATATGTTAGCTATCTTTACTTACAAGCCGCCTAATAATCAAGCGGATAAACCACCGGAGCCGCCAGCTATTTCTAAGCCAAAGGTAGGTCTGACTATAAATGTGACGATTGTGGATTCGATTCCCACTCGAGGTAATGGATTATTTTCATATTATCAACAAGCAACAGGCAAAGTCTCCAATTGTTCTCCAATGCCAAGGCTGTAAATTACGAACAGAGTGACACAGGGTTATAGTTCTTCTTGATGAAAAGCATTACAATAATGGTACAGTACGGTTAACAAGTCGTGGCCCCCGTGAAGTTAAGTTTTCTGAACTTTTTTGTATTGGTCACTGGGGAATAAAGAAAATAAAAATCCTAAAATTAAAGTTGTGCAACCATCCACAGCTAATATGCTTATCTTTCTAGACACTTTTCAAATAAATTTTGGATGATGAAAATATGAAAATTGGATGAAGAAGCTAAATTTTCTTATATAGCTCTATCTGTTAATAGCCTGTTAAAATTGAATAGTTATTTACATAAATTACTAATAAAAGTTAATTCAAAATATACATTATAGATAAGATACCTATAAATATATAAACGTTTATATCACGAAGTAAAGCTGTAAAGACGCCAAGGAAATATATTGTGACGCGCTTGTTCTCCACACATTAGGCTGTTCATTCAAAGGACTCGTTATATTTTGTTATTCCGTCACATATTCGTTGTGTCACAAAAGCTTACTTACTGGTTGGTGTCTTTATGTTACATTTGTGTGATCTTTCATACAAATATGGCTTATTGTTACATTTTTTTTTTCATATAATAACTAGTGATGTGATCCCCTTTTTCGAGATTTTGTATATAGTGATTTTTTGTTGGAACATTCTTTTGTTGTTCGGTGCATTGTGTTTTTTATAGGTAAAATTCAGTAATATTTTTCATGTTCTAGTTTCCCTCTGCCTACTTTGTTAAGAGTTTCACGCTCATAGCACGGTAGGCAAAGGGTACATAGTGTTCTCCTTTCCCCACTTTTCGCCGCATCGGGCATTGTATGTTGAGGGGAGGAACTCAACGCCGGGCTTTTGCTTTGGTGCCAGAGCGGAGAAATGAAATAATAAAAATAATAAATATTAATAAAAAAAAATAATAAATATTAATAAGCAAATTGCAACCCCAATTTGCATTATTTGTATAAAAGTAAAACTAAAAGCTAAGGCGTCTTAAAATATATTCTTTTATTAGTCTTATTGCTGTTAAAAGTCGCTAAAGCTTAAATATTACTTACCAGAATCCTTTTTATTTCTACGCATAGAATTGAACAATTAGTTCTCAAATTTCCGGACTAACGCGTGTAGAGTAGCGAAACCCAACGGCGGTGTTTGTCTTATAAGGAATGAAAGGAAAAGAAGGTACAAAGGAAATGAAAATAGTTTTAGTATAAGTAAATATACAAAGTAATGTTCATATTACAAATTTAGTTTCTTTTAGACCCGGTTAATTACAGTTCGAATTTACATTCACTAGGATATGACATACGATATGTTTTTTTAATTCATTATTCGGGAATTAAATGTAAACCGGACCAGGACTAAAAGTGAAGATTACATTATTTCATTTTTTCTCTGTACTGTGTTAAATGGTGAAGATGCATGGATCGCTATATTTTCGATAGAAAGTATCGAAGTATTTATTTTTATTAAAATTTGGCTTAAATAATATAAATATTTACAATAAATAATTTAATATATAAAATAAATGAGAAACAGTGCAAAAGGAAATGGAATAGTTAGTCGTATACTACAGGGACCACTATTTTATAACAATACGGTATCTTCTTTTATATAAACAAATAAAGAAAACCGATGTTTCAACAATCGATCGTTATAGTAATAAGCATGTCTGTCGTTGAATAGTAACTACGTGGTGTTCCAGAATTTTCTATTTCAAAGACTTTGAATATTTCTATGTGCGAATATTAAGAATAGTATATTACATATCGCTTGTATGGAGGCTTATACACATCCGACACAAAGCCGGGTAGGCCGGATAGGGAATCTAGTGATAAGAAACTTCCGTTCTCCACTTTGAGTAGCAGAACTCAAGTTCGCGCTTTACCTCGTTACCAGAGCGAAGAAATGAAAATATTAAATATTTCATTTCATACAGTGCTCTGCTCTAATCGAACCCACAACCTGTCGCGTTCACACTAAGTGCGCCACCTGTGCGGTGCGCCTCTGCGCCACGACTGGCCTTACACACACAGAGAAACGAAGATTCGAAGCGATTGTACTTATTTAGGTATTTTTATGAATATAATTTCGAGTGGAAGTGACGAATATTCTTAGAATATACCTACCTATATACTAAGAATCTCTCCGTTTTTACCTGTTCATCCAAAAAACGAGAATGACTGACATGAATTGATTCGAATTCTATAAAACGAAAAGATATTTAAGTCGTA
>JAJHJA010000801.1:0-310760 GCA_021202915.1 Heliconius himera | reverse complement strand
TTATGTATGTATGTATGTATGTATGTATGTATGTATGTATGTATGTATGTATGTATGTATGTATGTATGTATGTATGTATGTATGTATGTATGTATGTATGTATGTATGTATGTATGTATGTATGTATGTATGTATGTATGTATGTATGTATGTATGTATGTATGTATGTATGTATGTATGTATGTATGTATGTATGTATGTATGTATGTATGTATGTATGTATGTATGTATGTATGTATGTATGTATGTATGTATGTATGTATGTATGTATGTATGTATGTATGTATGTATGTATGTATGTATGTATGTATGTATGTATGTATGTATGTATGTATGTATGTATGTATGTATGTATGTATGTATGTATGTATGTATGTATGTATGTATGTATGTATGTATGTATGTATGTATGTACTTACATACATATAGAACAAACATTTACAACTTAACACGGCTTGAGAACCAAAAGCAAACCCAATTTCCGAATCGACAGGCTACCGGAGCGCAGATAAGAATTTTTTTCCGTCTACAGATCGTTTGGTTCTTATTACGTGAGTCTACTTTCTTGGGAACATTTATTTCGACGATGCTATCTAAATGCGTAGGATATGAATAAACCAGTCGAGATATTACTTTTTTCAATACTATTCCTTTTTTTATATATTTTCACAGAAACAAAGATTTTTGATATATTAAAATTATAAATCCTTCCGGCGTTATTTAAAGCTTGAATATTTTGAATGATATTTTTAAGTGTAGAAAAGATCAAAACACTACCAAGAAAAGATTTTCTTTCTCATTTCTCACATTTAAGTTATTCTTTCTCTCCAACAATTCATGCTGAAAATAATTTTCTTAACAGCACTTGTTTCGTTAAGAATGCTCAGTTTTATAATGAGCGCTACGAAAGTTCTACATCGCGTAGCGCTATATTTCAAAATTTTTGAAAAACACACACAAAACGTAGGTTATGTATTTTATAATTGAAATACTTATTCTTTTATTATTTTATATATTAATATATACGAAATATGTATTTGAAAAATATGTTGTATACTACTATTATAATACCGAATTGTACACATTAATAGCCTTAAATTGCTTTTTTACATAAATATATTACAAAAAAATAATAAAATCATTGTGTTCCCATAATCTTATAAAAATTGCATCTACGTAATTTTTTTTCAATTTATATTTATAAAATTATTTAATTTCAGCAACATTTTAGTAATAATTATGCGTCCATACACGTAATGAAATCGTCGTGTCTTCTTATTTATTCTGTTACCTAGTAGTTTGTGTTTTTTTAATTGTACAATAAATTATATTTATTATTTATACTATAAGTACCTACATACATAGATTCACTCAACTTATCCACCTACCTTCACCTCACAATAACAGCACGTCTTAGAGTGCAACGTACAAACAGTGTTAGCCTGTAACTCACATTCCAGCGGGCAGTACCCGCACTCGCAATAAGAGGCGGCACGACTAAGCGACTTGTCAGCTTCTCTCGTTCGTACAACTTCACCGGTAAACTACTTTCCGCCAGTAACTCGGAGACCATAATACACTGAGAAATGGAAGTTACAGCTTATAGCTTTAACTTCAACACAACGTAACAGTAAGTCGTTTTACTGAAAATAAACCATTTGACTTGTAGTTTATGCCAGTCGTGGCGCAGGAGCTTAAACGTGACTATAAATGTGATAATTTGTGAATTCGATTACCACTCGAGGAAATGAAATATTTTAATATTTTCATTTTTTCGCTCTGGTAACAATGCTAAGCGCGGAGTTATATTCCGCCACCCAATACGCAATGCCTCCAGTATTCGGTGGAAAGTGGGGAACTAAAGTGTCTTAACACTAGGTTCCAAGATTCCCTGTGCCTACTCTGCTATATACGGGATTATTAAATATTTTCATAGTTTTAAATGATTGTGATAATTGCAGGTTAAAATTGTACCTGAGGAACGGAGTGTCTTAACACTCTTCTCAACAGAAAATTTATATTTAAACCATTTTCAATTTTCTCAATCTGAAATAATGACATTTGACTTGCCGTTTCCAATATAATCTTCAAAATTACAAAAGATATTTAAACGTAAAAAAAATAAAATTAAAGCAATTCACTAACAAACTCACTTTTTGTTATCAACGACCACTCCTAGAATACCTCCACTAAAATACCAGCTAATATATATATATATATTTTAAATGTTATTTTTATATACTTATTATTTATCAAGTAGCTTGATGAGAACGTATGGCTCAGTGGTCAGAGCGACTGGTCGGTTTCCAGAAGGTGCAGGTTCGAGTCCCGTTACGCTCAAATTTTTGTACGTTTTCTGAATAAATATTTTTGTTTCCTAAGTGTGGAATAACATTTTTTTTTTAAATATTTAATAAATAGCATTCTCTCTTGCCAGACGATAATTCTTAGTAATTATCTTTGGGTAGCGGAAATTTGTAAAAATCTTCCTACATTCGATGTAGCTTTATGAGTACGTATGGCTCAATGGTCAGAGCGCCTGGTCGCTTTCCAGGAGGCGCGGGTTCAAGTCCCGCTACGTTCAAATGTTTTATACGTTTTCTAAATAAATACCAGCTAATATTTCTAAATAAACCATATACGATTACGACGCGCCATACAATCACCCAACTAAATATATTAAATAAAACAACGATAATAGAGACAGAATATAACTAAACAGGTCCGCAAAGACCGTAAAAGCCGCTAACCCAGTTAGCACAATACTGCCGCCATTACTTTAAAAGCCCGGCCCACGCTGGCGAGAACATAATAGTACTATCAAAGAAACAGGGCTGTTCCCAATGTAGCCGTAAAATCATTCGCAGTGATTAACGCCGCCGCTTTGGTGAATGTGTGGCGTGTGGATGACTTTATTGCTATTTTAATTAACTAAACTAGTGTTTTTGGATTTATAATCTGACAATATAAGAAGAATATATATATAACGGTTCATTTAATTTAAACATCATTTCAAAATTAGATATTACACGATTAGAGTTGGTTTTATTAAGTCGCATCTTCGTCGTCTTAGTACTTCTTGTTTATTTTTAAATTTTTTTAGGGTTCTTTAACTAAAAAGTTGAAAATAGAACCCATATAGAATTTGTTGTTTTCCGTCTCTCACACTTTCTTGTCCGTCTCTCAAGACCATTTATCTCAAGTTTGCGTGGAAGTATCAAGTTGAAGTTATCAAATATATCAAATAAAATTGGTACGCAAGTCTTGATGGGCGAGTCGCACTTAACCGTTTTTTTTATTTTAAATATCGATATAGTTGTTTATTAAGATTTAGTTTAATTTTCATATGGAACTATATTGATATTTAATTAAAACCAAAAAATACTTTCGAAACCGCCAATCAGAAAAAGAAAATCGAAAACAACATCACAAAATACACAGTATTATCTGGCTGACGCTGCAAGCGAAAGAGCGTAAAGTAAAACAATGTAAAAGTCATTTTTCGTATATTTTCATTTTTGAAAATTTCTTTTCAACGAACACGAATTTTTTTAATAACCGCGATCGATTTCAGTCGCGACTCCGTCCCTCGTTGATTGAACTGCAGTATGAGCAAATACGAATCGCATATATACATTGGTATTTTTGTTTACGTTCAAACAACAATATAAATTTTGGTTTGTTTTGGATTTTGTTAGGCAAAGTATATGTGTATTTAAATAGTCCCTCGCGGCGCAAGAGCACGATAGTGTGACTGACACGTGACTGTTGTGGGTTCGATACCAATTCAGGGGAATTAATTATTATTTATTAATATTTTTATTCCTTCGCTCTGGCACCAAGGTAGAAGCCCGGCATTGATTTCAGCCACTCAACACGCAATGCCTCGAGAATTTCGGCGGAAAATGGAGAACGGAGTGCCTTAACA
Source organism: Heliconius himera (assembly GCA_021202915.1). Lineage (NCBI taxonomy): Eukaryota > Metazoa > Arthropoda > Insecta > Lepidoptera > Nymphalidae > Heliconius > Heliconius himera. The sequence continues at coordinate 306,831 of JAJHJA010000801.1, read as the reverse complement.
CTAGATTCCCTCTGCCTAACCAGTTATATGCGGGATACAGCGTGAAGCTGATAAAACAAAGTAAAAGATAGTTTAAATACAAATACAAATTTATTTTCTAGTACAAATTTTATACAAAATTATGACAAATCAATCTCAAATAAAAAATAAACATATACAATATTCAATAATGTTAGGGACGCAACGACCACAAGAAACAAAATGGCAAACCATTTCGCTCCGTATATACTTATACTTATCTTTTCTTTCAGCAATTCTGTTTCAGTTCTCGTTCTAATTTTCTTAAAAACGTTTCTTTGTCCAAATGCTAAATTATATAATGAGCATTACGACTGTACTGCTGTATCTTGCTTCTTTTTTTTTATGTTATTACACAGTCTACATAGTTGAACCGCTGTAAAATAAAAATTAATCAGTTTCACGCTGTATCTCGCACACAGCACGGTAGGCAGAGGGAACCTAGTGTTAAGACACTCCGGTCCCCATATTGCGTGTTGAGTCGCGGAACTCAACTCCTTGCTTTGTTTGAGACCAGAGCGAAGAAATGGAAATATAAATGTAAGAAAATTCATCGAGTGTAGGTCGAACCCACAACCCGTCGGTTTTACAGTCACATTTCGTGCCCCTGCACCACGACTGGCCTCTGTAAAATAAAAATTAACATATTTAAATTAACCCAGCACACGACATTAACGCGACGGTTGTGGGTACGATGCCCGTTCGGGTCAGGTCAGGCATTCAATTATTTTTATATTCTCGATCTAGTAAATTCTAAATCGAAGCGCAGAGTTAAATTCAGCGACACAACATACAATGTCTCGAAAATTTGACGGATGTGGAAACTAGGTCCATACTAAAAAAAGTGTTTATACAATAACCTTTTGCTTAGCAATGTCTGTACTCTGATTTTCATCAATTTTTTTTTTTATTATTTAAAATTATTATTTAAAAAAAAAATTGACTCTAAACATGGTTTTTATTGTTTTTTCTTGTGTATATATATATATATATATATATATATATTTAAATAATTACTGAAGTATAGGATATAATATACTAACGAGGCGCCTTTGTATGCTTCTTCGATAGATTTCACTTTGATTTCTGGTAATTTTGGATATTTGTAGAACTTAGGTACATACGTATCGTAATCAAGTTTGTATGTATGTTCTTGAATGTACGATTTAAAATCTTCAGGCTTCGGATACGTGGTAGCAAGTTCTAAAAGAAAATAAAAATCTATAAAAAACTTTTTTTTGCAAACAATTAAATTTTAAAAACCTATTTCATAACATAACAAAAAAACAATTTCAATTACCATTATAAAGTTTAGTTTAAAATATAATATATATATGGAAAAGACGAGGCAAACGAGCGTTCGTGTCACCTGATGGTAAGTGACTACCGCCGCCCACGACCCCGTGCAACACCAGAGCAGCTACAGGCGCGTTGCGGCCGACAACGTGTGTTGTGCGCCGGAGCCCGGCAACACCTGATGCTACACGCAGTGGCGTAAAGCCACTACTTCACGCCGGTCTTAAATGCCAGGTGGTAATGATCCGGTCGAGTCTGCCCTGTCTGTCTGCGTGTTGCCATTGCTGGCGACGTGACTCTACCACACGCACTTAGGCGCCTCTTACGAGACCACGAATACCAACCAAGATGATCCTATTTAGGCCGGGCTCACACGGCAGAAATATATTGTTATTAATAATAACAATTGAAATATTTATTATAAAAAATCATCTCCTAATTTTAACCTTTAAATAAATGTATACAAACAATAATATAATTATTGTATATTTAATATCGTAATCTTGTGATGGTAGTAAAAATTTATGTAATATATAAATAAACCTAATATATTAATATTTGGATTCGGCCCGTGAGATCATTGCCATATGAAATAATTGTACCAATAGTCGTTCCAGTTAATGGCTTAATAACGAAAAGCCTCGTGCAATATCTTAAATGGTAATAGCTTTACTGTTAGGTCAAGAACGAGATGCATAAAGTATAGCATAAAATAGTGACCACTCATGACTTCGGAAATTATCAGCAAAATTTATTTCTACTAATGAAACAGTAAATTTTATTTATATATATGTATGTATATAAATATATACGTAATGTAACTAGGTTCCCTTTATTACTTTTGTTGTAAATAGAAAAGACAAATGTATTATTGTAATACATTAATATTGTATATGGATAGGCGTAACCATAATTATATTACATATCTGACAAGGGTTGCAAAAGTAATTACTCTAATTCTATCGCGAAGCTGAAATTTTATTATGGATTTTTTAATAATATTATTTTTTATATAACATCTAAGTATTAAATTATCTTGCATTATATTAATTAAAAAAGAAACATAAGAAGCATCTTCACGCTTATTCCCGCAGTTGAGTGGAAGAACTCAACGTCGCGTTTTATCTACCAGAGAAGGAATATTAAAATAAGTCGTTCCAAATTTAATAAATGTCGAAAATCACATTATATTTACAGTTCATACTTAAAACTAAGATTTAATTTTATTTAATTCTCGAAAGCTTCTAACAATGACTTTACTACTTTTTCTTTCGATGTGCAAATTTTATATGACGTATGACGAATCTACATTTAATTTAAATATTTCTTTTTTCCGCTTCATGATGTATTCCGTATATAGTGGAAAAGGCAGAGAGAATATGAGCCTTGAGATACGTCGCCCCGATTTCTGGATGCATTGCGTGTTGAACTAAACACCGCGCTTTGCCTCAACACCAGAGGAAAGAAACGAAAATAATCAATATTTCATTTCCGCCAAAGAGAATTGAACCCCCAAATCTATCACATTTACAGTCACACGCTGGATTGTATATTCAATAAAACAAAATGATATCTACATTACCTTTTTTATACGCCAACTTGGCGACTTCGACGGCGATGTTGAGCGATACGTTCCTAACATCGCCCAGCGGCGGGTAGATGCGGCCGACAGACAGGTCCTCCTCGCTCACGAAGTTGGCCAACGTCTGGAATCATCCGGTCTTTCATCTATACGCATACTGTACTGTACTTCTATAGTAATACAATACAATACGTCGATATACGAATGCAAATTGAATTTGAGAATAAACGGGAATTTATAAGAACAATGGAGTTATTAGCAAGCTATGAGTTTGCTTTGAATACAAGTTCATTTTAATGCGGTTTTAGGTGCATTTGAATATATTATTTATTTTTTCCATTGCAATATTATAATTATAATATCACCAATTTAAATATTATAAAACCAGTATTATATTGGTAATATTTATATATTTATTATTATCTTACCAATTTAAGGAAACAAAAATATTTTAAATATAAATGTTGTCCCAATCAGGATTCCATTCGAGAAACAATCGCACTATGTGGCAGTTTTTAGGCCACCTCTTAAGTAAAAAAGGAACAGTTATAAAATCATTTTGTTGTCAGTCCGTCAGTACGTTGGTCCTTCCAAAAAAATTATATTTCTACATTGATTTAAAAATAGATATTGCCGTTTTATATCACAAATAATTTTATATTTCGACACTATAAAGGGAACCGAATACAATAGGGAAGAAGAAGAGAAGAGAACTTCCAGAAGAATTATGAAATTTCGCAACTAACATCTACAGATAGTACTAGTTCAGGAAATATCTGAAAACTGTACATTGGTGGGCGTTCATCTAGTTCGTCGTTCGCATTCGTCCAGTTTTTTATAACCATCACAACTTATAAGTCATATAAAATCTATGTACATAATTACCCACTGCAACATTTATGTGACATTTAAATAAATTGTCAATTTCGAGTTTATATGTAAAATTTACATATACATATATAAACATTGCTTCTAAATAATATAAATAAACAAATAATACCCCGCACCAGTGTTTACTTTCCGCTGAAATCTGGAAGTATTGCGTGTTGAGGGGCGGAACTCAACGCCGCGCTTTGCTTCGACACCAAAACAAGGAAATGAAAATATTAAATACTAATATATTATCAAAATATCCTACTACTTATTAAAAATAACATGTTACTTTAAAAGATACAAAATTTAACTCCTATGGTAAATAAAAAGAACCCAAATCTCACCTTAGCAGCCACCAAAAACATAGTCTCCGTGATGTGCCGCGGCCGCGCCACGATCACGCCCAGCGCCACCCCGGGGAAGATGTACGAGTTGTTCCCTTGTCCTGTCCGATACTCCTTATCCTTGTATCTGACGGGCGGGAACGGGGAGCCCGACGCGTATATACATCTGCCCTGGTGATAATAATGGATATTTATTTGATACTTTGAACGATAGGATTCTTTTATATCGAAGGTATCGCGACGTATAAAAAAAATCTACCGTTTGAAGCGTATTGTTACAGAATACACCACCACTCGAGGAAATTAAATATTTTTCATTTTCATTTCTTCGCTCCGGTATCGAGGCAAAACGCAGCGTTGAGTTTCACCACTTCGAAAATGAGAAACTTAGTGTCTTAACACTAGCTCCCATTTGCCTACCCTGCTGTGTGCAGATGCGGAATACAGCGTGAAGATGATTTTAACGAAAGAAATTACTTATATCGACTACAAATCTATAAGTCCATTAAGGTATAATGTATTACATTATTTTGTGAATTATTTTGCTTTCATTTCTATAATAAAAAAATAATATTCTGACAGAGTAAAATAATCTAGTAATGGAGGCCATCGTGGCGCAATAGCACAAGTGACAATTATGGGATCGATTCCCACTCGGGGAAATGAATTATTATTTATTAATATTTAAGAACACTTTTCTTGGCGCTCAGTCCCGCCATTTAAAATGCCTAAAAAATGCCTAAAAATGCCCGCAAATTCGGCGGAAAGTGAGGAACGAAGCATCTTAACACTAGGTTCCCCCCGTCTACCTTTCGACAACAAAAAACTATAAGCAACTGGATATGTTAGAGTTTATAACCTCCGTATGATCGTAAGCGGCTTGCGCGGTGCACTCAGCTTTGCTGGTCGGGTTGGAGAGTGCGAATATGACCGGCCTCTCAGCGTTAGCCGCCATTTGCTTCAGGATTGCTTCATTAAACGCGCCCCCCACGGTGGAGCAACCTTACACAATTACACTTACAGAAGGTTCACTTGTATACACTTCAAAGTGAGTTGAGGTTTTGTTAGTGGTGTGTAATTATCGTTTATAGTGAGATAGTTTTGTAGTTTCCAAATTGGTGGTGGTGGTGGTGGCGGTGTTTAAAGTATACTTTGTTGAAATATTTAAATAAAAATATATTTTCTAAAACAAATAATTTTAGTAAAAAATATATATAAGGTTTTTTTCAATTTCACGCTATATCCCAAATACATGTAGGCAGAGGGAGTCTAGTGTTAAGACACTTCGCTTCCCACTTTGGAACGGCAGAAATCAGTGGAACCCAACCCACAGCTTTAGCAGCTATTAGCTAAATTAATAAAAATATTAAAAAATATCTAATGTTATTACTATTTAATTTATTTAACGTTTATTTTTATTATACTAATTAAGCAAAAAATATTCAGAAATATAATATCCTAATACTTTATCAAGAAAAATAGATAGCCGTCTCATTTCTTGAGCAATTTTTTCCAGTATAATTTATAAAGCTTAACCTGTTTAATAAACAGACTGTATTTCAGGTCAGAACATTGATTACTTTTTGTTGTGGGAGGATATTTTAACTTAAAAAAAATAAGATGTAAAAAATTTCATTATTAATTCCATTTGAGTTATTGACTTTAATTGAAACTTATTTTTTAACCGCCTTCTGTAAGAAAAGTAGGTTATCAATTCGACAGTATTTTTTTTAAAATAAGACTCCTTCGTGGCGCAGTGGGAATGATTGTCACATCATTTCATAAACGGTTATCGGTTCAATCTATATTGGAGTAAATAATTAAATATTTTTATGTTTATTTCTCTTACCTAGTTAGGTAAAGACTGGCATTTTAAATATAACTAGAATTTTAATGTGTGGAAACTTAATCGGTTTGAGTAAAAAAAATGTTATATGTTATAGGTTAATATTTAATATACTGTGTGTTTCCCTAAAAAATAAATAAATAAAGAGGCGAAGAATAAATATGTATCGAATTCCCTTCTTTGTATACATCGAAAAAAATGTTATTTTAATTAGAATTTTAAACACTTTAATTAAACATAAAAACAGTATGAGTATATAATAAATATTTATACTAACCAATAAGGCAAGTCGGTTTGACTGCAGCCACACACTTCTCAAAATTGGTTTCGGGCTCTGCATCTTTTCCAAAATGCTTCGCGTGCTCAGGGAGACCACTTTTTCGTCGTTTCGATAGAAGTCCCTCCACGTCGAACATGTATATTAAATTTAACGCCTCTTCTTTTTTCATACCTTCGTCAACCATCGCCGCCACTATCAAATTGGCTATGCCTGTAGCCGCCTAGTAAATATAATAATAATTAGGAAACGGAGTGATTTTTTACTAAAATATCTTTGTGTAGTACTAAATTAGATTAATTAAAAAAGTATTTAAGGTCAAAAATTTAAGCGCACCATTTGTATGATAATGTAGTTGTAGCGCAAGGACACAAGAGAGCGACTGTAAACGCAATGGTGGTGGGTTCGATTCCCATTTGAGGGAATGAAAACGCGGCGGCTTCGCGGCATTCGCCACACATAAAACCTTAAGAATTGAACGGAGAATGGGGAATGGAAGTGTCTAAACAGAAAATGAAGTGTCTTAACATTAGGTTCCCAGGTCCCTTCTGCCTACCTTGCTATATGTGGGATACAGCGTAAAGGTAAAAAAAAACTATTCATATTACTAATTAATTATGTCATTTTAATTTACTTCTTATTATAAAAAAGAAGTGGTCCAAAATGTAAAAACACGTCATATTATAAAGAAAAATTAACTATACTATTCCGTAGTTCGTCGACTGTCTACCGACCGATCGACCAGGGGCACAAGGGTGTAAGTGTGACATGACGGTTGTGGGTTCGATCCCCTCTCGAGGAGTGTCTTATCACTAGGTTCCCTCTGCCTACTCCGCTGTGTGCGGGATACAGCGTAGGCTGATTTATTTTTTTAACAATACTATGTCACTTACAGAGCCCGCCCCAAGAAACATATAAACGTTCTCCGTGATGTTCCGCTTGGACAGCCGGCCCGCCGCGAACAGCCCCGCCACGGCCACGCTGGCGGTGCCCTGGATGTCGTCGTTGAACGTGCAGAAGTCGGCGCGGTACTTCTCCAACAGTCGCGTTGCGTTCGCTTGCGCGAAATCCTCGAACTGAAAATAGAGAATATTGTTTTTATATTCTATTTTTTTTTTGTACATTTGTAGGGCTTAATATCATTAAATGTAGATAGAAAAAAGTAAGTACAACAATGCAATATTTAAAAAACTTTGAAATTATATCGTAATTAATTCTGTTGTAGAGCAGGTAGAAAATATAATCAAATATCTCTTATATTCCCTAGTTATGGACGCAACGGAACGGAACTCTATGTGAAAATGGTGTGGGTTAGTCGAAACAGACGGTACATTTGGTTTATTAAAATATAAGAAATAATACTATATTAGAATATTTTTCAAACTTGTACTTGTACTGTATAATAACATCATAATTTTTATCTTTAGGATAACTTTACGAATGGTCCTAATCGTAAAATCAATATAAGTTTTACTACTGTTTCATTTCAAACTGTTGACTATATGACAAATATAATCAAAATGAATATTGAGGCCAGTCGTGACGCAGCGGCACAAAGTGTGATTGTAAAACCAACTGGTCGTACATTCGATCCCGACTCGCAGAGATGAAATATTTACTCAAATTTATATTTCCATTTCTTCGCTCTGGTGTCGACGTAAAACGCGGCGTTGAGTTCTGCCACTTAACACACAATGTCCCTAGAATTCAACAGAAAGTGGGGAACGGAGTGTCTTAACATTAGGTTCCCTCTGCCTACTCTGCTGTGTGAAGGATACAGCGTGAAGCTAATTTATTTATTTATTTTATTAATATTCAAAATGATAAACGTTTTGTTACATGTTTTTTTTTTCTATTACTAAAAATATACTCATAGGAACATTATAAGAAAAATATTAATGACATGACTTTGAACCTGTAAAAGAGTGTTTGAGCCAAATCGTTCAACGGCTGCTTTCATGAATTCATCTATAAAATCGTCATATTCTTTACCACGGACTCTCTTTTGCCTTAGACCTATGTAAAGTGGATCTTCTAACAGTTCCTATAAATTTAAAAAGATTTTTTTATACTTTAGCCTACTTACTTAACATTACTAAGAATAAGACAAGATGGTAAGTATAGCCAGCAAATTTAAATTACGAAAAAATATGGCTTAAGGATAGGATTAATTCATTACTGTATTAATTAGCCCTTATTTATATTCGCTATTTAGATATAAATTTAAAATCTTTCTTAATATGTAGTATATATGTAAATGTAATTATAAATTTAATGTCTTTAAAAATAACCATGTATAATTGAGAGATAAATTGAAGGTACCTGCTATTTATAAGAAGTATAATAATATTTAATGTAAAAAATAAAAAATATAAAACTTTATGCAAGTTATAACTATTAAATTATCTACATTTATACTTATTTAGGAAACGTATAAAACCCGACCGACGACCGAATGGCTTAATGGTCAGAGCGTCTGGTCAGTTTTCAGGAGGCGCGGGTTCGAGCCTCGCTAAGTTCAAATTTTTATACGTTTTCTAAATAAATTTCTAAATATATTTTCTTTCCTAAGTGTGGAAAAATACTTAAAAAATTTACATTTTTTATAAATAGTTTTTCTAGGCGTGTATTTATATACCGAAATCGATCGATCTCATACTTCAGAGAGACTTACAAACACGAGGTCCAGCACCTACTAACCTACCTGATTATCGGTGCCGACATCCAGCGTGATGGGCAGGCACTGGTGCGGCTTGATGCCGGCCAGCGCCGTGTACAGAGCCAGCTTGCCCACGGGGATACCCATACCGTAAGCGCCTAAGTCCCCTAAGCCCAAGATCCGTTCGCCGTCCGTGAATACTATTGCCCTTACATCGTGTTCTGGCCTTCAATTTGTGTATAACAGTAAATTGTTTGTATATTAAAAGATTGATTGAAGGTTTTTATAGCTTCACCGTTTAACTGGTATATAGCAAGGGAGGTAAGGATAACTTAGTGTTAAGACACTCCGTTCCTCCAATTTCCGCCGTATTTTCGAGACATTTCGGGAGGGTAACGCAAAACATTGTAATTCAGGTGATAAAATAGAACTATTTATAACCTAGCCACACCGAAATACTTCTTCATTTTATTAGTACCGTATTATTCTCTGAGGAGAGTTTAAAATAATAAGCAAAAATATTATAAATATCTTAATAAAATATATTAATATTATGTATCTGTTTCAATAATACCGTACATAGTACCAAGTAGAGGGAACCTAGTAATTATACACTCAGTTCCCTTGGCAACTACCCATACTCCAGGCTTCTTACTACAGCGAGAAGATGAATCCTACTTGAGGAATGGAAATTATCCATTCTCCAAATGGGAATCGAACTCACAACCCACTTGCAATAACACGTTGAAACGCTACTCCATGACAGCCCCAAGAAAATTATTCCATTTAAAACAGAGTTATATTTACAACAAAACAAAAATATACAGAATTCATACCAATTGTTCAGTATGTTCAGTACATGGCCTTTATCATAAATCGTAATAAATAGACCTCGGGGTCTTCTATAAATAAGCCCGAAACGTTGACAAGCCAGACCCACGGTGGGGGTGTAAACAATAGGCAAATATTTTTCAATATTTTTTGAGAGTAGACTGAAAAATATTTTCTCATTTGTATCCTGAAAGTATAATAACAATGTTTGTTTGAAAATGTTGTTATATTAATATATTCTTAATTTTTTCTTATTATAATTAAAATAAGCTGTTATGCCTTAAAAGTGTCTGACAATAAATACTCATATACAATTTTTTTAGTTTTCAGCTGTATCTCACATAGCAGTGTAAGCAGAGAGAACCTGCAAACTCAGTGTTATAAACTAGCGTTCCTATTAAGATATTTCTGTTCCCCACTTTCCACCAAATTCCGTAGGCATTGCGTGGTTCTTATTGCATATTTTCCTTTAGTAACGAGACAGAGCGCGGCGTTAAGTACTACCACTCAACACGCAATGCCTCAAAAATTCGGCGGACAGTGAGGAACGGAGTGTATTTACACAAGGTTCCCTCTGCCTACCCTGTATATCTATATCTATGGGTTATAATGTGAAGGTGAAAAATAAATTACTCCACAATACATTCGACCATCGCCTTGAATGAGACACGTCCCAATTACGTTACGTTAGAGTGACTTAACAAATAAGTTGTTAAATAATATAATTATAGCTCTTTTTACCTGTAACTCTATCAAATAAAGATACTTGTTCAAACTATCCTGATATCTGTCCAAGGACAATCGACATATATTCAGTTGCTCCTCCTGCGTTTTATAATTGGCGGCGAGAAGACCTTGAATGCCTAAAGCTTGTCGTTCTTCTATCGTGAAAGCTAATCCCTACAAGAAATATTTATTTAATTGATATTTTTATAATATTTGGACCTATACAGACTAGTTTTTAAATCAGTAGAATAATGTCACGTAAATATAAGCGTATTTTATATAGAAAATTGTCGATATGATCAAACTATAATTTTGAGGTCTTCGTAACGCAAAAGGACAGCATCTATCTGCAATGGCTATGAGTTTGATAACCAGTTGAAAGACTGGTTAATTTTTATTTAAATTATTTTTATTTCCTCCCTCTGGTAGACAAAGCACGGCGGTGAGTTCCGCCATTTTACATTCAATGTCTGACAAATTGGACGGTCCGCGGAGAAAGTGTCTCAACACTAGGTTCTCTCTGCCGATTTTGAAGCTTTACTGATTTTGAAAAAAACATAGATATTGCTAAGTCTATTTATTGATGTTATTATACCTAAAGGGTAATTTCATAGCCAATAGTTAATTTAGGTAGTAAAGTTAGGTTTCGATTCTTTATTTCTACCCAAGTTAGTTATTTTATAAAATATCTAAAAAAAATAAATAAATGAATCAGCTTCACGAAATCCGAATTCAAAGCATTGTGTTTTGGAATGGCGGAACACAACTCAACTTCATTACCTCGATTGAACCCACAACCATCGTCTCTACAATCACACGCTTGTGCCACAGCAGCACGACTTGCCTCAATCAATATAAACGTTAATTGAAAACCTAAGTCACTTATAAGTCCTTTGGATTTTGATTTCTAATAGAAACGACCCATACAAATAGAACGTTGAAATAAAACACTTAAACAATACCTTATTCAGACGAGGATCCCTCAAATGGTCTATACCCTTAACCATATTCGGACATATCATATCACCCGTCACCTCACTTATATACTGAATTCGAGTTAACTCAAATAAAACCAAACATTTCTTCAAAAGAAGATCAATCAAATGATTTTGCGATATTTTATTTCTACAGCTGTAAAAGATTCAAAGACTTAACAATGTTATTCAAAAACACCTTCGTCTTTTGTATTTTATAAAAGAAAGTAGGCGAAATGAATTGTATTTAAATGTTGATTGACTGTAAGCTATTAAGTTTAAGTGGTCTCTTCAAACGTAATTGACGGTATAAAAGGTTATTCTCGTCTGAAACGCCATTATGTATTCGTAATTTATACAGAATCTATCATTTCCATTATATAATATTAAAATGTTGTATCTAACTTCAAATTAACGACCATTTTATTCATTGAATGCCCTAATAAATATTACATGCGGTGTTGAGTTCTGCCACTCAATACGCAATGTCTCCAGAATTTTGCGGAAAATGGGGAACGTAGTGTCTTAACACTAGGTTCCACTAGGTCCTCTCTCTACTCTACTATGTGCGGGATACAATGTGACGCTAAAAATATTACATACAAAAACCTATTTCAAATGCACGCAGAAACCATAAAAATTAAAAGTTCTATTCGCAATAAAGCACGATAATAATAGATTCAATTTTCTATAGAAAGAATATCATAACTGAGAATATAAAGTTTATGCTAAATCGCTTAGCATTTATTGTCGTTTTAGAAAGATTTGGTTTTGATTTTGATTTTGATTTTGAATACAATTCATGTGTATGACACGGCAAAGATACCTACTTCAATATTAATTCTAATTGGTGTTAATATATAAATCAATCTTTTAATGACTATTTAGACATAACAAAATACTAAAACTAATTCTATGTTTATAATAAATGAACGTTTTACTTACAAAATTTTGTATTGTAAATTTGTAAACATTGTAGCAATTTATTCAGAATGACATCTTAATGTCTTATCGCTGTCTTTCATAGAAAGAAGTCATTCTTTTCTCTATAACAATAAAAAGGAAAATTAATACAACATTTTTTTCCTATTGTCTATTAACTTTGCCTTTCAGTTTCTGACCGTACGCCTAATATAGGGACACTGAAATAAACTGTGTTTTTAATTTTACGCCCCAAGAAAATAAATTATGTAAGAATTGAACTTATAACCACTACATTTACTTTGTTACTGCTTCATTGAAACACGATAAATTATCTTTTTCATCACGCGAGGTCAACAACCTGCTATCAAGAAATTTTTGTAAAACCAATTAATTGAGTGTCAAATATTAAATTATATAACGCAAAAAGTAGATATTGAAACACTTATTCACTTCCAATAGCTATATTTCTTACAATAATGTTAATTATAATTCACTGTACTGCTCACTCCACAAAACATTTTCCCGCCAATATTTTACATTATAAGCGCGCGTCATAACTTTCCCGCCAAGCCCCTCTCCGAGAAGTAGTTTTTTCTTACACAATTACAAAGACGAGAATATTTCTGTTCCGATATCTTTATGATTTGTAGAAAAAAGTCATTTTCGCTAATAAAATGGCTGAGATGTAAGCGATAAATTGTAAATTTATTAACGAGAAGTTTCTCTTTTATTAGGTTTTATATTCAAATATGATTTAAAATTGCTTGCAAATGTGATTTAAAATAACTTGATTTTTACAGGTATAATAAAAATATAAAGGACAAGTATCTACAAGAGGCCGTCGAGGCGCAGAAGCACAAGTGTGTTACAGTTACACACGTGTCGGTTATTTAATTAATGATTATTTATTAATATTTTCATTTCTTCGCTGTGGCACCAAGGCAAAATCTCGTAATGCCTAAAAAAAATCAGCAGAAAATGGGGAACGAAGTGTCTTAACACTAGGTTGCCTCTGGGTACCGTGATGTGTGCGGGATACGGCGTGAAATCGTTAAAAAAATATTTACTTAGTATTAGGGGGTACCTAAAGAAAATTAAAAAAATACACACGGTTAGGTTTTAAACATTTTAATTAGTAACATCCATTCATTATAATTGAACAATTTATATTCTAGGTGTAACACAACTTACATTCCACGAAGTAAACGTTGAAAAGAATTGACCTAGTAGACTGCTCAAAATTAGAGAAAACAATCAAAATTCTGCTAAATGATAGAAACGGATCAAAAAGCATATTGGCACAATATATGCTATATAAAGAAAACACAACAAATCATAATTAATAAAATATCATTTTCTATTAAAATACACACACATTTAGCATTTATTTTCTAAATATAATGCGCCACCAATGATAAGTAAATGATATAAATTAACTGAAGTCACTTAAAAAAAAACAAAAAAAAACGAAAAAAGCGAAATGTCAAAATAAATCTTAAAATATAGATAAATAAAACAAGAAACAAGACAATTAGATAAAGTGCACAATATTAATAAGTGTGGTTACGAAACGCTTTAGAACCTTAACGCAATACTTCTGGCAGTTTTGTATTGTGTCAAAACACTCAGTCGAATACCGTTATTAAAGAATAATTTAAAACTTACATCTGCTTATTAAATCGTATGTTTTTAACAGACAGGTCATCCTCAACTTAGTTTGCGAGAAATATATAAAATAAGATACTATTTTTTCTCGTGTCGGTAGAAATTTCGAGAAATCCTCTTTTAGTGCTTCCTAAAGCCCGGTTCCACCGCTACTACTACGTTGAGTAAACTGCATAATTGTATTTCCACCAAAAAACAGTCGAGCGGAAGTAATAAAAAATACCAGACAAGCGCGAGTCGGGCTCGCCCACACGTTCCGTATAAAAATTTAAGGTTTCAAGCTTTTTCTGAAATTCAAGCCAAGCTTAGCCAGAGCAGACTCATATGATACCTCAGTTGAACTAGCGGCTTTAATACAAAATGTTGTCCTCCTTTTTAAGGCTATAATTTGTACACAGATGTATAATAATTATTTTTTTATTTTTACTTTTTTTCCTGAACTAATACTACCTGTAGATGCTACCCGTCAAATTTCATAATTCTGAGTTAACCAAAAGTACGTACGTACGTAGTAGTAATATAAACGGACATATCTTTTGTTTAAGTTAATGTAGAAATAGGATTTTGTCAGGAAATCATGGGATCGTACATCTGAGTATATGTTTTGAATTTTATCTCGATATCTCCAAGTTCTCCTGAGATAAAGACTCTTGACAAACAAATGGACGGACAAAGTGATGTTATAAGGGATATTTTTTCTTTAAAAGGAGTTCGTTCCGCGTAATCATTACACGCTCTTTTCTTTTTCGCAGTGGAAGCCGGACTTTACACTCCTCCAGGGATCCTAAACGCCAAATTTCAGCGCTCTACGCCGCGTAGTTGAGGATGTGCTTTGTCTGTCAGTCATTTACTAAGAGTTTTATGTAACCAGAACAAGAAATGGAGATAAAAGGAAAAAATAAATTATTTAAATCACCTATACACAGCAAATTAAATCACATAGTATCAATAGATACATAACTTTTATTAAACATAAAAATTTTCGCTCAGCGAAAATAATATCTCACTCACTATAAAAATAAATACTGAACGCGAAACGTATACTAAAAATCCAAGTCGAAATATATATATCTAAGTAATATAATATAATATTATAGCAATGACCGATTTGTAATAAAATCGATAATAAATTATGATTATTTACTAAATATCGATATAGTTGCCAAACATTTATTAAGTTACTACCAAGCTTATTATATAGATAGATAAAGAGGTCATAATATTTCGTCATAATTGTTTAATTAATTTAAGCAACAATTTTTAGTGTGATTTATTTATATTATACATAAAATTATAGTTTTAATTTATTATTTCTTACAAATAGTATTTTTTATTGTACGTTTGAAACGTTAATGCTGCGGTGACTAGACGTTTATTTCATGCCATAATACTCACGGAAATAAAGTAAATAATACAAAATATTTTAAAAACAGTTATAACATACCGACAAAAAAATATTTTAAAATGTTAATTAAATGAACGTATTTACATAATTTTCAAACATAAATGTGTTGATTTAATATTTTTGTGAATTATACAGATCTAACACTATGGCCCGTTTACAATGTAAAGGCCACGTACATTTGCACAACATTACTACTTCTACTCACATACATAATATATAATTTAATATAGTATATAATAATTCAATCATACAAAAGCAAATACAGCCTATATCCAAAATGTTGGATATTTTAGTGTCTCTAATATTATATATATATTTTGTGTTTATAAATATGGGTAAGTCCAATGATATTTGTTCTAGTTACATTATTTATTATGAGAAAATATTTTACACTTCAATATAAATCTAGATTGATTTATTTGCTTTTGTATGATTCAATTATTATTTAATACCAATATTCAACTATTAATAAACTAGTAAATATTATATATATATATATATATATATATATATATATATATATATATATATATATATATATATATATATATATATATATATATATATATATATATATATATATATATATATATATATATATATATATATATATATATATATATATGGAACTTGGTTTGCAATTGGTGTTTTATATATTTGGTAGAAATGATAAAATGTCTAATGTCGATGAAATAAAACCATAGTATTACAATTAATTAAAATATAAATTAACAATAGTCTTATTTAATATTATCATTAAGTTAAGAAGCATTTGTAAGTAAGTATAATTATTAACTAGTCTATAACAGACTTTTTTAGAATTAGATTTTTTTTCACGACGTTGAATTTATTTCTATAGCAAGAAACTAGTTGCGTTGAGATAAGACATAATAAATACGAAGTAGCGAAGTATGGATTAAAAGTTAAATTTAGTTTTTAATAACAAAAATATATTTAAAATATTGGCTTTCTAGTAACTTGAAAACATAAACTGAAGAAACCATATGTGAAAAAGATGACAAAAAAATAATATTAATATTTTCCATTTAATAATACTATGACTTACTTCCGACATTATTAACTTGTCTAATACCGAGGTAATAATACTTTGTGTACAGTTATATATAACAAAAAAAACTTATTAAATAACAACATTCCGAGCTGCCACTTACAATATTTAATTTCATAAATAATAAATAAAAACTGCCATTATTTTTTATATCATTGTTTTAGATTTTACATAAATACATTATAGCCATTGTGACATTTAAAATTAAGTATAGGTTTTTTTTCTATTTAATTTCGAATCGCATTCGGATCGTTCTATTTTATATTTTTGATATAATATTCATATATATATATACAGTCCGCGAGTTTAAGCTGAGCTTTGTATTTGTGTGAGTGTTCATATATTTAATTTTTAATATTTTATTTTTGTGTTTGATATATAAAATATGTACGATAAAATTGGCCAAAAATGGAAAAATGTATGTATGGGGCCAAACAGTAAAAAAAGAAGAAGATCGTGAACGCAATGCACATCATCAGATGTGATAGAAAGATATAACTTAAACGAGAACTCATGCGACATGAGACGATAGTAAAAATTGTAAGGATAATATATCCGTTTATATAAAAAAATCTATGCTTTGAAGAATTGTTTTTTTTTTTATACTTATGACTAATATACTTTATTTCTAATGTTTTTTTATTGGCTTTACTTTTATAATCACTCACACCAATGCTAAGCTCAGCTTAAACCTCGTGAATTGTACTACTATTATTTCATATATAATTGTTTTAGATTTCACATCATATATTTTTATTATTGTGACATTTAATATTCAGTAAAGATAAGATTTTTTTTTCAACTTTCGGATGGGAGTTGTTTTAGAATTTTGACATTATATTTAAATACATATATTTAAGAACTTAAATATTCTTCGGTACAGGTTGTATGGGTCTTACGTTGAACTTCTCCTCGGGCTTCCATTCCCATACAACTGGCATTGAACTTTCATAGTTATAGTTGTACATTTGGTTCTCGACGTGTTTCGCTAGATTCTTCGGTTCTGGATATACTGAAGCCAGACCTGGAATTTAATAATGAATTATTATTAATATAGTTAATTTTACTTATGTCAAATGGAATTAAATTTTAAGGGTTAATATTTTTGCAGAGATTATTTAATTTATAATAAGCTTTAATAGCATAAAATAAATTGTAATAAAATAAGAAACGGTTGTATTCAAATGTTTGTCGAGGAGAAAGGTTAAATTTTTAAGATATTCTTGTTAAATAAAATGACACATTAAGCCGCTACGTTTAATAATATAATTGGACAGAAAATAGGGAACGGAATGATATACTAACACTAGATTCTCTCTTCCTATATAATAAAATATAAATTAATAAATTATTGAGATCGTCATATTAAATAAAATCTCAATAACGGCTATACTAAATTATACATAGCTATCTAAATATCGACATATGAATGTACCACATTAAATATTATTTACAGTAAAATATGTACATGAGAAAAATGCGTTTCCAAATTATAATAGTTTATAGATTATTTTATGGAATGAATCCTAACTCAGGTTCTCGTGACGTAATGGCACAGACTGATTGTAAGCGCGACGGTCTTGTGTTCGATTCCTACTCGAAAATTCACCGGAGTTAGAGAACATTGGTAAGAAGTCAAAGCGCAGCGTAGAGTTCCGCCATTCAAAACGTGAGGTGCATTTTTGTAATTCCTAACAGCGAATATTTTTGACATACTATCTTAGGTATCTACTAAGTGGATGATGCTAAAACATGTAATGTTGTTGCCTTGGGTGTGTAAATATTAGAAGCTGTTCGGAATATACCATAATATCTTGGAAATTATCTAGAAAGTGAAACTGCTATATGCTAGACATATCATTGTAATATTATTTTTCTCTGATCTTGTTACATTTAAAGCCTTTTAATTAAGAGACAAGTTAAGAACAGAGTGTCTTATACAACGTATATTCTGTCATATTCCGGTTTAGAGAATACAGAGCACTAATTCTATATTCTTCTAAAATGGAAAATGGAAATGTATGGGGATTTTGAAGATGTATAATCAACTATTCAAATAAAGTACGTATTTACAAATCAACTACCATTACCTAAATAATTACATACACTGTTTATTCAATAAAAATATTTATCTAGCACATCCCAGCTCTAACCTAGCTTCTAGTAGTAAAACAAATCTATTCACCACAAATTTATAATCCAAACAAATAAAAAAGTATTCAAAATTCAAATAAAAACATGCATTTAAAGGTGAACAGGTGACGTTCTTCCTTCGAAGTCTTTATAATCAATAGTCGGGTATTCCGGCCAACAATAACAGTCGGGCAGTTGTGATTCATAGTTAACGTTATACTGACACATTCTTATATGCTCCTCGAAATTTGTCGGCTTCGGGTACACTGAGCCAAAACCTATTTTTAAAGTTAATATTAATAAATTATAGTCAATTTTAGTTCTGTTGGTTTTTCTTGAAACATATTTTATATAAGATTAAATTGTAAAAAATGAATCACCCTATTACAAAAAATATACAATTATTAAAAGGAAGTAATAGTATTTAATTTTATTTTGTAAAACCTGAATCACACTATTATCAATTGGATAACGATGCATATTTAATGTTAATGCTAGTTTTATAAAATATTATAACATTGACTTTATCATTTTTGCCCAAGCATAGATTACAAATATTAAAAACACTGTGCAATTATTAAAAAGTTTTAGTGGTATTTCACACTAAGGATAGAAAAATTGATGAAAACGTATTGAAATTTGAATGTAGCGGAATTGGAACCAGCGCCTTTTGAACATTTTTTTTAACTACTAAAAAGAACATATCATTCTTATTAATTCTTCTGCGCTGGTTACAATTTATTTGTATTTTTATCAACATATATTTCGTCTATCTAAAGATTAAATCTTTGGGTAGACGAAATTTGTGGAAGCTTTGTGTTCAGACCGCTTGAACTATTTCTGAAAGGCACGGGTTCGAGACCCGTTACGTGAAATATGTTATACGCTTTCTAAAATATGTTTTTATTCAAAAGCTTTTTTATAACTCAAAAGATTAAAATGAAAAAAAAAAACAAAACAATTTTTCTAATTCTTCATTAAAATATAATTGAATAATCACCTTCGTCGTACGCCATTTTGGCGACTTCAATGGCGATGGCGAGAGACACCTCCTTGACCTCCGCGAGCGACGGGTAGATGCGCCCGATGGCCAAGTCGGACTCGCTCACGTAGTTTGCTAGTGTCTGGAAACAAGTATTTGATTTTTATTACAGTAGAAACTTTATTAACGGGATTAATTGGTTGTTGTTAGGCATCCGGATAATCGAATGTATTGAGGCGTCGTGGTGGATGGGCACAAGCGTTCGATTGTAAACGTGGCGGTTGTGGGTTCGATTGTTACTCGGGGAAATTATATTTTTAATATTTACACTGTGTAGTCTAAGTGCACAATAATAGTCTTTATATTATTACTTACTTTTACTTGCAGTTTAGCACGCGTGATCAAAGCAATAACTGCCCGAAGGTAGCTCTAACCATAGGTACAGTGGGTTACATCAAAAGGAATAACATCATAAAATAGAGCCTTATAATAATAGACTGTTTCAATACAGTAATTATCAATTGGAATCAGTAGGTCTTAAGATTAGCGCGTTTAACCAAATAAACTTCTTGTTTACGCTTCGCGCTATATCTGACTTTCCTTGGAAATTTAGAGGTTAGATTTGTAAAGTTGCGAGGTTAGATGTTTACTTTGCCTCAATACCAGAGCAAAGAAATGAAAATATTTAATATTTCATTTCCTCGAGTGGGAATCGAACCCAATCGAACCCAATCGAACCCTCAACCTGTCACCTACCACGTTTACATTCACACGCAACTCAAGAAACAAACAAGCTCTTCAGTTTTATAATAATACTAAAAAGTTAAGATTATAACTTATTAAAACAAGTTTAGATTTATATTGCCGTCAGCAACAATATAGATATATTATAGATATACCTACATACTATAATATTAAAAAAAAAACACAAATTCGTCTACAAACGTGAAAATATCACCACTTGGCATCATAACAATATGTCATTGCCAACAAAAAGAATTCTCAGTCATAGATTCATTATAAGAAACAAAATTTTAGTACAAACTTACAGCTTCATTGAAATTTCATTTTTAAATTCATTATTATAGGTTTCATTTTTAAAAAGCTAAGTACAAGCAATTATTTGTTTTTATTTTTGCTCTTTGTTGAAAAACATTGTGTTTATTTTCAGATGCAGACGGTGGGAAGATTTTAAAATATTTATTTTAAAAGCATTTAAGGAAGAACTGTCATTACAGTTTATATATTTCGTTATTTATATTCAATACTAAAAGTCATTACATATAGTATAAATAATTTTAAACATTGTAAAATTTGATGAGAACCGGTATAGGCACTAATATAGACTAGCTAAGCTATTAGAAATAATAGCATGGCTTCTTGGTATCCAAAATAATAGTCATTATGATTATGTATGTTAGGAAGTGTAATGGTAATTTTCGGATAATGATTATAGATGAAATAAAATAACAAAAAAGAAATAGCGTTAAGTAAAACTGTTCTGTTTTTGTATATAATATAAGCCATAGGAAAAAACGATAACAATTTGGGCCTAGTTATCAACAGTAATGGCTAGTAAATAGAAATAGTATACGTCAAGAAGTTATAAAATTGACATGAACAACGTTTTAAGATACAATAAACTTAATTAACTCTTCCAGTTGTCAGGAAGAGGTATGTGTGTAATCTTTAGCTATCACTCTTTTCTTTTCAAAGATAATTTTTACCTTTTCTATCTAATTTAAGCTTAACGTATGCCAAATTTCATACACCTGATATTAGAGAGATATTAATCTATACATAAAAAAAATCTTCCGTTACCGAGTAAATGATAAACAACGCACAAACAAAATTACTGCAAGTAAGAACACTAGGAGAGGATTTTCAGACTTTTTAAGTAATGGGAAAATATGATTTTTACAATTAAAAGATATAAAAAAATAGTAAAAAACTCACTCTTGCAGCAGTCAAGAACATGGTCTCAGGTATATGATGCGTAGCCGTCGCTATAACACCGAGCGCCACTCCGGGGAATATATAGGAATTGTTCCCTTGTCCGGGATGATACTCTTTACCGTTGTGCTGTACTGGAGGGAAGGGGGATCCTGAGGCGAAGATACAACGACCCTGGAAATGAGAATAGAAATATATAATTATTTTTTTAGCCAGTTTCTAAATATATCGCTCACTTTCTACTAATTTGTCTCTTAATTTAAAATCGCTGTACATTTATAGTCATTATCTACATAAAACTATATTAGACATTTAAAATCAAATCTTTATTAACAATATTTTTTTTAAATGAATACTAATTCTCCCAATTTGGAAACAGGGAAACTGAAAACCTAGTATTAATACGTCATTTCTATTAAGACACTTCGCGTGTCGAGTAGTGGAACTCAACGCCGCACTAAGCTTGTTTCACACCTTGTGAGTGCGAAGAAATAAAAATAACAAATTTATCATTCGAAATACTAATATACATTACGATTAGCTTCACGCTGTATCCCACACACAGCAGGGTAGGCAGAGGGAACCTAGTGTTAAGACACTCCGTTCCCCACTTTCTGCCGAATTCTGGAGGCATTGCGTGTTGAGTGGCGCGGCGCGGAGAACTCAACGCCGCGCTTAACCTCGACACCAGAGCGAAGAAATGGAAATATAAATTTAAGTAAATATTTCATCTCCTCGAGTGGGAATCGAACCCAGAACCAGTCGGTTTTGCAGTCACACCTCGTGCCGCTGCGCCACGACCGGCCTCATTACGATTAGCTTTAAATATTGGTACAGAAACTTTATAGAATTGCAAAAATGATGCAATTTGAGTATCATAAGTGACCTAAAACTAATTATTCTTTAAAAAAAGAACTACACAATACATATAGCTTCTCTAACCTAGACCCTGGGCCAAACAAAACAAAACAAAAACTAAAATCGAATGATTGACAAGGACAATGTATTATTAGCATGGCAACATTTTACCGTTCACACCTAAGGTTAAAATCGTTCCGTACGTTTAACATTTATAGAGGTCGGCAGAGGGAACCTAGCGTTAATCTATTTTCCAATTGTCTTTTATAGGAATATGTATAACATTTTCATTTTTATTTATAACAGAAAGAGGATCAAATTATAAATATATTCATATAACAGGGTGCATAGAGAAAATCTACTGTTAAGAATGTCAATGAAATATTTAATATTTTCATTTTCTCGCTCTGGTAAAGAGTTCCGCCACTCAATACTCCTCCGAAATTCGGAGGAAAGTGGAGAACGGAAGTAATCTTAATGGGAACGAAGTGTCTTAACACTAGGTTTCCACGTTGTCTCTTCCTACCTTGCTACGTGCGGAATATAAAGTGAAGCTATAAAGAAAGATACACCGTTGCTCAATTTACGAGACATTACGTCTTGAGTGGCGGAACTTAACGCCATACTTCATCTTTTTCCCACAAAACGATAACACGTAAATATATTTCCCCAAACGGGAATTGGACGCAACTGTCATATTTACAATCAGAAACTTAACGACGATAATTTAATTTCAGTCATTCCCTTCGTCTAAAAAGACAAAGATCGAAAATATTTCCCAAATATAAACATGTCTCCATATTTAAAATGGAACTTGTGACCTTCGTTTGTAGCAGACACTATCCGATTTAGTTATGGTAGTGCTACGATAAGGTTTTCTTTATATCGTTTTGCACACAAACTGTATTTGAGTTACTAGTTTACTGATTGACATAATCGATGTAATCTTGAGTCAATAAATTATCGATAACATTTTTATCTGTCATTAGAGATATCGATTGTAATAATAAAAGTTTAAAGTAAATGTTTATACTTTTTATTATACTTCCTTTGTTGTGTAAATATAATTATGTACGTTTATGGATAATAAAGATGATTTTGTCATACTAATGAACTAGGAAGACAAAAAAAACCAGATGAGGGCGAGTGGGGCTCGCCTACAGAGGGTTCCGTAAAAAATGGGAGTTTTTTTTAAATTCAAGCTTAGCTTAGCCAGAGCCCTTTCATTTGATACCTCAAACCTCTGCGGCTTTAATATCAAGTTTTGCCTCCTTTTTAAGGCTATTACATTTTAGGATTTAACCACAAATATATAGTTTTCAGATTTTTATCCTGAACTAAGAGTACCTGTGGATGCTAGCTGCCCATTTTCATAATTCAATATCAATCGGACTACTTTATGAATTTTAATTTCCTTGTTAGTGTCGAAATACGCATTATTTGCGATAGAAACTAAACACAAGTATAAAAATATAATCTGTATATGTACTCACATCAGTATAATCATAAGCATCTTGCGCCGTGCACTCGGCCTTGCTGGTGGGGTTGGAGAGCGCGAACACGACGGGCCGCGAAGTGTTCTGCGCCATCTGCTTCAGCACGTTGGGCGTGAACGCGCCGCCCACCGTGGAGCACCCTGCGTGGAGTCAGGAAGTTTAGTAAGTTTACTTATAATTGAAAAAAATCATCTTCACGCTGTGTCCCGCACACAGCAGGGTAGGCAGAGGGAACCTAGTGTTAAGACACTCCGTTCCCCACTTTCTGCCGAATTCCGAAGACATTGCGTGTTGAGTGACAGAACTCAACGCCGCGCTTAGCCTCGACACCAGAGCAAAGAAATGGAAATATAAATTTAAGTAAATATTTCATCTCCTCGAGTGGGGATCGAACCCACAACAGTCGATTTTACAGTCACACTTCATGCCGCTGCGCCACGACTGGTCTCTTATAATGTCAAAAATATTATTTCCAGAAAGTTGTTAGAAAATATTAATAAATTTTATCCATTACATCACTACTGAACCCTAAAATCGCAATCGCTTAGCATTACATAATAAAAGTAATCGTAACTACGTAACCGGTAATGCGAGCAGATAAAGCTTTATTTTATCGTTAGCGGGAATCACCTAAAACGAGCCCAATACTCTATACAAATAAATATTATAATAATACAAATAAATATTGAGACCTGTCGTGGCGCAGCGGCACAAAGTGTGACTGTAAAACCGACTGGTTATGGGTTCGATCCCCACTCGAGGAGATAAAATATTTACTTAAATTTATTTTTCGATTTCTTTGCTCTGGTATCGAGGCAAAGCGCGGCGTTGAATTTTGCCACTCAACACGCAATGCCTCCAAAATTCGGTAGAAAGTGGGAAACGGAGTGTCTTAACACTAGGTTCCCTCTGCCTACCCTGCAGTGTGCGGGATACAGCGTGAAGCTGATATATTTTATTAAGTTACATTGATACCTACAGTAATATTTTTTATCATGAAAAAAATTTAAGTGATCATGGCACAGTCGCACAGCGTAACTGTAAACCCATCGGTTGTGGTTTCGAATTCGTCTTAGGAAAATGAATTACATGTTAAATTGATGTTCTGGCTCTGGTAATAATTATATGGTAAAAAAATTCCGCCGCTCAAAACGCAATGTAATATAATACCGTCAGTTTAAGAATCTAAACGTCTTCAATTACTAAGTTTACAATTTCGAAAATTGATTTGTATAATGTACTATATAAAGATAAATAAAATAAAGGTTAATTTTGTTTTTTTTTTTAATATTTCGAATAGAAAAACGGATTTAGCAAGTTTCAGGCACACTGCATGTCTGCAGTGCATGAAAAAATAGACCGCATTGATATTACATTTCTTCTGCCTATCATGCCTATTATTCAGCGTGAATTTAAACAAAACTAGAAAGATCAAAGACTATTATAGAAAGATAGACATTAACGCAGAATAAGTTACACATTTTTCTTATTTAAGCTATTTCGTAAAAAAACGTGTTCAAACGTTACAATCTCAAGTAGCTATCTATACAAAGACAAAAATATAAATAACATATTGTTTATACAAAATTTTTACGTAAGTAGTCTCATATTTTAAAAAGAAATTCTTAAGCCACTATGATACAAAAACTAAGCAAAAATATAATTTTATCCACTATCACCGTAAAAATGATCACTTCGATAAAATCATATCTTATCGTTTTTATTTTTATTGAATCAATGAATTCTTATAAATTATACTACTACTCATTAAAGCAGTCTCAATTACGACCAGAAACTGAAAAACTATGCCATAACTGTATGAAAGAAGGTAAAATTTGCAAAGAAAAAGTACCACAGCAATTTTTTATCTTAGCCACACACTATACATTTTTACTCTATATAATAAGAGAGAGAGAGAGAAAGAGAAATCCATAAAATCTGTTAACTTCAGGGCTGCCACGACTCCTCGACCGTACTATAACTGTATGTATCACAAACTTACCAATAATGCAGCTAGGTTTTATCTTCGCCACACACTTCTCAAAGTCCTGTTCGGGCTCTATATCTTTTCCGAACACTTTGGCGTGAGGAGGCACTCCGCCCTCTCGCCTGGTCGACAGGAGACCATCTATATCGAACATGTATACTCTTTCTTGTGCTTGTTTCACTGTTAGACCCTCTGACACCATGGCCGCTACGGTCAGATTTGCTATGCCATTTGCTGCCTATGAACAGACATAAAAATATATACATTTTTTTTATAATATAGTTGTATCCCCGAGGAAATGGAATATTTATTTAAATTTATATTTTCGTTTCCTCGCTCTAGTGTCGAGGCAAAGTGCGGCGTTGAGTTACGCCACTCAACACGCAATGCCTTCAGAATTCGGCGGAAATTGGAAAACGAAGTGTCGTAACACAACGTTACCACTGTCTCCTCTGCTGTGTGCGGGATACGCGTGTAGCTGATTCATTCATAATATGGTTGTTTCAAAATTTAGACGCGATTTTTATACAATCTAAAATTAATGTTTTAGTGTGAAACTCTTTAAAAACATTAATAAAAACTTATATTTCAATGATGTACTGAGATTTATGAGTAAATATACATATTATATTATATAACAAACTGTCGTTATACATATTATATAACAAAAGATATTAATAAAATTATTGACTTTTTTATCATTTTATTTTATAACAGCCAATGTTTTGAACATAGTCTAAATCTCGAAAAGATAAGATTTGTATAGTAGATTATATTATACTATTTAAATATGAATATTATCAATTTATTGATTGAGGCCACAAGTAACGCAGGGGCACAAGTGTGCGACTGTAAACGCGACTGGTTGTGGGTTCGATCCCCATTCAAGGATATGAATTATTATTTATTATTTTTTTAATTTGCCGGCTCAACTCAACACGCAATGCCAAGAAAAATTCGGCGAAAGTGGAGAACGGAGTGTCTTAACACTAAGTTTCCTCTGCTTACCCTGCTGTGTGTCGTTAGAACATAATAGAATGGTACGAATTAACACTTAAGCAAAGATTACTAATATAGACGTGCGTCATAACATGTGATTTAGATTACTGATTCGTACCAGTTAAGCGTCATTTTAAAATATATTTTACATAAAATATAGTGTACTATTATATACATGCCATCAATACTGTAAAATCAGTTTTGATGGAATTTATAAAGTCAGACCACTTCTAAAGTATGATCTTTTTCTCTAAAAGAAATAAGATAAAAACATCAATTATTCAAAATTTCACAATTTTTTAAGTCGTTTGGAAACTAAAAAAATCTTAGATATCGACGATCGTGAATCGTGATTTATAGTAGATTTTTTTTATTTCAAAGCCCAATGTTTATCCTGAAATATTAATAATTTCTTGTGTCCAGTTTAAACGAAACGATGCATCTGTTGACAGCCTAGCATTGTTATTTAGACAGGTGTAAGTACATTTTGTATATAATCAGTTATGTATATTTATAAGTATTATCATTTTTCTTTTATTTTTGGATTGCACAAAATTGATAAAAATTGATAACTATAATTAAAATGTATTTATTCAATTTCTTTACAAAATATGTTATCTAATTACCTACAACAGTAATCAAATTGTCAAAAAAAGGCCAACCTAAATAAATTGTATTGAAATTATTAACTTTCCTTATAATTTACGCAACGGTAATTCCATGTGTACAAAATAAATATTATTATATAGGTACGTAAAAAACTAACACAATAAATTTCTAGTTATAGGTTTAAGGAAAACAAATCAAATAACCCTTTATTTTCTAAGAGTAAAAAATCGTTTTCCATTGGATTTGTTTACTTTTGTTTTTTTTTTTTTAGTTTTACATTGTATCCCGCTCATGGTAAGGTAGGCGCAGGTCCAATTTCAGCTTTCCACCGAATTCTTAAGGCACTGCGTGTTGAGTTGCAGAACTCAACGCCGCGCTTTGCCTCGTTACCAGACAGAGGAAATGAAAATATTAATTCTCCCGAGTTGGAATTAAACCCACGACCGTTTGTGCCCCTGCACCACGACGGCTTCAACTAAGCACGACTTGTATATAATATATTATAATATAGTAAACTATATAAATACAGAGTATATATATTTAAACAAAATTATACTAAGTTATAAAATAAAGGATTGCGATAAGATAGAGAAGTGCATTCCATCTATGGCGTTATATTGTTATAAATTAAGATAATTATTTGTATACATATAAATGTTGCCATATATTTATTGTACTAATAAAGAAATCATATAATAATGTAGATTATAATGAATAACAATATACATATATAACCATAGAAACATTATAGTATTTGTACAAAAATGACATTAAGTTCTATATATCTTATTATATATAGAACTAAATATACATCCTAGCTGTTATAATAGAGAAATTAATAATAGACCCGGAAGGCATGTATGGCTTCCCGGAGGAAATGTATGAAGAGGTAGATGACAGTGGACGAGGCGAAAGAGCGTTTGGCGCTCCGTTCTTTCTGACTACCCCGCTAGGGATAAAGCGTGAAGTATTATTAAAATGTTATGAAGAGACTAAATAAACAAAAAAAAAAAAACTTACCGAACCGGCACCCAAGAACAAATAGATATTTTCACTCAATTTTCTCTTTGTAACTCTTACGGCCGCCATTAGTCCCGCGACTGCCACGCTGGCGGTGCCTTGAATGTCGTCGTTGAATGTACAATATTTGTTCCTATACTTCGCCAGCAAACGACCCGCGTTTCCTAGGGCGAAGTCTTCGAACTGTGAAATAAAATTAATATTATATATATTTATCAATATAAGCGAGGCCAGTCGTGCCGCAGAGGCACAAAGTGTGACTGTAAATCGACTGGTTGTGGGTTCGATCCCCACTCGAGATGAAATATTTACTTAAATTTATATTTTTATATTTCTTCGCTGTGGTGTCGAGGAGGTTGAGTTCTACCACTCAACACGCAATGCCTCCAGAATTCGGCAGAAAGTAGGGAACGGAGTATCTTAAAACTAGGTTCCCACTGCCTACCCTGCTGCGTGCGGGATACAACGTGAAGCTGATTTACTTTATTTTATCAATATAAACAATTACATATAAAAATATAAGTAACATATCTTAATTCATTAATGCAGAACTTGATAACTGTCTATCCGAATTATGCCTAATATGACATATAAACGCGACATATGTGTATTGCGATTCCCACTAGAGAGAATAAATTTTATAATATTTTCATTACCTTGTACTGGTAACAAGAGGAAGGACGGCGCAGATTTCTGCCATTCAACAGACAATGTTTTTAAAATTCAACGGAAAGTAGGGAACGGAGTGTCTTATCACTTATAGCTTCCCTCTGCCTATCTTATATGCAAAATACAGCATAAAACTAAATAAAAAAATATTCTATTACACATTTTGATTGAAAGTGTAAATTCATATACGAAAAATAATTAATTTATATAGTATGTATGTAAAAAAATATATGTTAAAAGTGCTAAAATAATTCAATCATACGATTATTGATAAAAAATGTGATTTTAGCAATCACATTTTACATTAACTTACAGATCAATGTAATCTTATCAAAAATAGTCATGCAGAACCAGTTAATATTGATAAATAATACTACTAAAGATATATTATTAATCAATGAGTGATTAAATGAACAAAACAAAAATTTATACATAGTTTCCATTATAATTTTTAAGCCAGCTTTACGCTGTATCCCGCACATAGCAGGTTAGGCAGAGGGAAACTAGTGTGTACTAAGACACTCGGTTCCCCATTTTCCGCCAAATTTTCCATTTCTCCGTCGTCGTCTGGTGTTGATGCAAAGCGCGGCATTTAGCCGCTCAACACGCAATACCTCAAAAATTCGGGTTAAAACGGGGAACAAGGTGTTTTTAACACTAGGTTCCCTCTGCCAACCCTGTTGTGTGCGGGATACAGCGTGAAGCTGATTTATTTATTTTTTATTTTAAAATGTTATACAAGCACTAGGAATTATAAGCATTACTAATATTTACTATAACTATTTTACGCGATGAATGTCTAGCTTAATTGGCTAGACCGCTTGGAAGATATCCAGAAGTCGAAACAACACGGTTCACATTCTGGTACAGTCAAATTTTTATATGAAATTTCAATATAATTATAATTTTGCCACGTAAGAAACAATAAAAAAAACGCTTAAAAAAATGACCATTCAAATTTTTCTTGCAAATATCTCTTTTGGCTTTTGTTACAATATAAAAAAATTTCGACGTAGCCGACTATTGTATATCTTTCTTTATTCTATAAGACAGTATATAAAAGTCAAAGTCAAAAGATTGCATATTATAAAAAAATAATATTTGCACTCATGTGTTTTTTAATGAATTATATATCAAATTAAAGCTTATTTTTTTCTCAACACTATAACACGCGGTTGCCTAGAAAATAACTGCCGCAAGCAAGGGTATGACAACCCTTGCTTGCGGCAGTTATTTTCTTTGAAATATTTAATTAATATAGAATACATACATATCAATATAGATTTCAATATATTTTATATCACTAGATGGTTTATCATAATGTATTGTATCTCTACGATTCGGCCCAAGACCAATTTACGATTAGTCATTACATTTTTGAGGGATTATATCAAAATTTGTCACTCCGGAAGCATATTGAATATTAATTTTATGTAATAGTAGGCTAATAAAAGACTAATATATAGTAGTGTTCGTTTTGCTTTTCTTATATTGAGAGACATTGCGCTTTAGATAGTGGAAACCGAAACACAAAAGAACGCTTTGTTTTCCTAGGCCGAAAAACGAAACTAATATAAACGAGCCCGTAAGTTGAAATCGAACCCACCACAATGGCGGGCACAGTCCATAACTTCTAAACTACGATACGAAAATCTTCTATTCATACATGTACCTATACTTTTAGACGGCTACGCCACGTAATGATTTATCAACAAAATTTAAACGAAAAATATAATTCAATACCAACCAATCTAAGTTAAATGAAAACTGGTTCAGTCTTCTTGCATCTCGGTCCTTTCCTCTCATTATAAGTAATTTAGTCAAACGACAAATTGCTTAAAATTACCGTTATTCGTTGCAGTTAAGTTAGTTTAAATAAATCAAATAAAATAAATCAGCTTCACGCTGTATCCCGCACATAGCATGGTAGGCAGAGGGAACCTAGTGTTAACACACTCCGTTCCCCACTTTCTGCCGAATTCTAGAGGCATTGCGTATTGAGTGGCAGAACTCAACACCGCGCTTTGCCTCGACATCGGAGCGAAAAAATGGAAATATAAATTTAAGTAAATATTTCATCTCCTCGAGTGAGGATCGAACCCACAACCAGTCGGTTTTTCAGTCATACTTAGTGCCGCTGCGCCACGACTGGCCTCATACTTGGGCTTTATCTCCGAAACTGTTTCCGAGATAAAGCATATAAGTTAGTTTAATTTGACGTTGATTTTATTATACAGCTACAGTTGAATGTATACACACAAAAAGTGTTTATTTAATGAGTAAACAGACACTGCAAACATTGAATTGTCATATTTACTTATAAAATTTTATTGATGTAGCCTTTTTTTACGTCACGAGAAATAAATAAATATTTCACATACTAAAAAGATTATAAAAACGTGAAAATAATATCCCCAAAGATGTTTCCCAAATGTGGATGTCACTGTACCTACTAGTATTTCAGTATACCACTAGGAACTAATAATTTTGGCATTTTCTAGGATAAACACGAAAAACGAAACCTTCATACAAAATGATTTATTCTGTACCTTTAAAGTCAATTCATTCAAGAAAATCAAGCATATAAGTATCAGTAACGCGAATACCATACGTCCTGAATGACATCAAAAAAATCGAGATACAGATATATTATGAAGATAAAATAAAAGCGTAGATAAAAATGCGCTAATCAACGTCACTTATTATGTTAATCAAAACTACAAAGATAAGATAGCAAAGATTGATAAAGATATCTATACTTAGAAATAATACATACATATAGTCATTAATGTAAAAAAAATAATGATAAGTTTCAATTTAGAAAATATTTTATTATACTAGCGATTTCGTTGATTAGAACAAATGAATGAAGACTGGAGGTGGTATATATGGGAAGTATGTTAAGTAGATACGGAAATATGAAGCGGAAGTGGAAAGGCGTATTCCTTGCGGTAGCAGAGTTAACCGTACCTTATCTGCATTCATGATACAGCAAAACGTCAGCCGCACGTTTGACAGTGCACAATGCAGTGTTGGTACCAACGCTGTTACGCGTCACAGAAGAAGAATGAAAAAAAGGTGAATGATGTCGAGATACGTTCTCGTCGTAGGATATGCGGAGTCAGTTTAGCTCATCGAATCCAACATGAAGAGATACACAGAATGATAGGTACTAGCGAAAGTGGACGAGGCGAAAGAGGTATGCAGAGACCGTAGCGTTTGGCGCTCCATTCTCTCTGGCTACCCCGCGGATACAGCACGCTAAAGCTAGAAGTTAAGTTTTTACATTTATAATATTAGTAAAATTCTCGTTTTAATTACACAGAGATGATGAATGGCTGTAAACGCCATGGCAAAAAATATTATAATGAACTTATAACAGGTTCAAGGACAAATGGTATCGAATCCAGGCGGAAAGTCGATAACGGAGTGTTTTGACACTTTAAACTGTTAAGCTGTCGAAAAAAAGGAAACATACGTAGTAACCAACGCCACATCATTAATTAAACAAGAATATAGAGCTTACATAAAAAATATTGGGAATGACGTCAAGAGCAATAAAATTTTCGAGAATTTCAACGAAATTTCACGGAAATCTAAACGTAACTCAATGTTAATCTACATCGACAGACGTCACATCTGGCATTCATTTTGCCTTGACGTAATTGTATGCGAAACACGAAACGATTGAAAGTGACATTTTATATATAAAAATATAGATTATATATAAATAGAAAGAAGAATATAGATTACATAAAAAAAGTATATATAGAAAAATAGTTTTTTTTTACCTTTAAATCTAAAGTCCATAATTATACACGTTAGTCTATAAATAATCTTTAAATAAAGGTCGTTGACTAGCATTTACGTTTTTTGCTTGTAGCGGTAATCACATTTTACGAACCATAACCGCACTAGATTAGTTTAATTTATTACTTTTGAAAATATTGGTTGGTATCACTTTGGTCTATTATAATATTTTGGAGAAGGCAGAGAAAATTTTGTGCGACATTTAAGTCATTGTCATAACTGGTTTCGAACCCACAACAACCACCATTGATATCACGTCACGTTGCAAGTATAATGTATGGAATTAAATACAACTAACTGATCGTAAATATGCATTTGATAATAGTCAAAATGGAGTTTTGGAAATCAATTTTCTATTATTCGTTTCTGTCATTGAATACAAAACCGTAAATAAAAAAGTTATTATATAAAAAAGTACTTTATATAAATTATCACAAATTATATTGTACTATATTATTATAGAGGCCAGTTGTGGTGCAGTGGCACAAAGTGTGACTGTAAAATCGATTGGTTGTGGGTTCGATCCCCACTCGAGGAAAAGAAATATTTATTTACATTTATATTTTCATTTCTTCGCTCTGGCGTCGAGGCAAAGCGCGGCGTTGAGTTCCGCCACTCGACACGCAATGCCTCCAGAACTTGGTGGAAAGTTGGGAACGGAGTGTCTTAACAGTAGGTTACCTCTGCCTACAGCTGATTTTTTTTATATTATTGACATAACAAGTAGGTACAGTTAAAAATGACGTAATTTTAATACCTATTTAGTGTCTATTGTATCCGTCATCGCGTGAATGACGTAGGCTATAACCGTAGCTAAAAAATATTGCATAAAGAAACAATTTTCTATTTTCCGATTGTTTTTTTTTAATAAAAGTATATATGTAGTTTATTTTGTATATATTTTGAAGTGTAAGTATAGACAAATGGCGTGTTATTTGGCAAACCTCTACGCCGAACTTTTTTTTTCAGCTTGGCGCTGTATCCTGTTAAGACACTCCGTTCGCCACTTTCCATAGAGTTCTGGAAGCATTACGTTTTGAGTGGCGTAACTCAACGCCGCGCTTCATTTCGGTACTAGAGCGAGCAAATGAAAATAGTAAATATTTCATTTCCTCGAGTAGTAATCGAACCCACAAATTGTCGCATCTAAAGTCACACGCTTGTTAACTTACGCCACGACTCTACCCTGAACTTTTATAACGAAATAGCAAAAATGGACAAATTCATCCCCACTCATATGTTAATCGAACCTAGAGCCCTTATAAATCAAGTCAGATAGGTAAATCAACACCATAAGTTTGGTTTGGCTTATTAATTATTTAAATAATTAATCAGCTTCACGCTGTATCTCGCACACAGCAGGGTAGGCAG
This sequence comes from Heliconius himera, assembly GCA_021202915.1. Lineage (NCBI taxonomy): Eukaryota > Metazoa > Arthropoda > Insecta > Lepidoptera > Nymphalidae > Heliconius > Heliconius himera. The sequence continues at coordinate 272,455 of JAJHJA010000801.1, read as the reverse complement.
AGAGAACCTAGTGTTAAGACACTGCGTTCCCCACTTTCTGCCGAATTCTGGAGGCATTGCGTGTTAAGTGGCAGAACTCAACGCCGCGCTTAACCTCGACACCAGAGCGAAGAAATGGAAATATAAATTTAAGTAAATATTTCATCTCCTCGAGTGGGGATCGAACCCACAACCAGTCGGTTTTACAGTCACACTTCGTGCCGCTGCGCTGCGACTGGCAATTATATTTATTGCTATCTTTTAAATAATAACATGCTAATACTGTCGACAATATCTACTATCTTAAAAATAAATAAACACCGTTTCAAGATAAATTGTGTACATTAGACATTGAAACCTATTTCACAAGAAATAATAATAATTAAAATATTAACTGTCACGCGACACACGACTTAAATATAAAAGAAAACAATGTAAAACAATAATTAAATTTGTAAGTAAAAGTATTTAGCTATTTTAAATGAGAAAAGAAAATTAAAGATTTCCTTAAAACTTAGTAATTTAATAAAATACTTTTTTTTTGATTCTCGCTGTATGCTGCATTAAGTAGGGTAGGCAGAGGGAGCCTAGTGTTAAGACACTCCGTTCCCTACCTTCGCCGATTTCTGGAAGCATTGCATGTTGAGTTGTTGAACTCAACGCCGCGCTTTGCCACGACACCAGAGCGAAGAAATATTTTTTTAAATATTCCATTTCCTCGAGTGGGAATCGAACCAACAACCTGTCGCGTTTACAGTCACACTCTTGTACTCTTGGCTCAATATATTTTTAAATCATTATTAATACTATATATTAACGGAAGTAAATTAAATAAACTTGTTCAATTAATTCACTGCAAAAAGTCAAGGCCGATGTCAAATATCAGACGTTCTAAGATCTATAAAACAGAATACTCTTACTTTTTGTCTTTAACCATTTAATTTATAAGTGAATGTGGGGCAATATATTTTTTGTGTTATAAATGTGCAAATTATATGTAACACACTTGACCTATATTCTATTATAATATACATTTATATTTGTATACATAATGCAGATAAAAGATAGATAAGACCATTAATTACATTATACGCATAGAATAAAGATAACAATAAATATAATTGTTGCCATCGTTTGGTGTTGTAGGTGGGAGGGAGGTAATCAAATGTACAGGCGATGGTTGTTAGTTCAATTCCCATCCGCAAATGTTAACCGGACTTTAACTAAAGAACAGAGTATTTTGGAACTAGACTTACTAGACCGTTCTAAGCACAGTGGAAAGATATAAAAAATATTATATATATTATATAAAAAATATTATATACACGAAATTCTATATATATTATAAATCAAAACTTAACAAAACATAACAAAAAAGAAATACTAAAAATAATTAAAATTAAAAATAAAAGTGTCCCCAATAATCAAATAAACCAATAAAAACTAGTACTCACTTGCAATAATGTGTTCTGTCCGTATCTCTGTACGCACGCCTCCATAAACTCGTCGATGAACTCGTCATACTCTCTACCTCTGACACGTTTCTGACGTAGCCCGATGTAAAGCGGGTCCTCCAGTAAGTCCTGTAATTTTACTTGATGAGATACGATACTACAATGTTAATTGCAGGTTCAAATTCAATGCCGCAAGTTAGTGTAATATGAATGTAGCGATATTTGTGTGAAAGATGGAAATAGCTTGTGCCACAAAGATAGACGCAAATACCCAATATATTGTGCAAAACACATTACAAAAAAATTACGTCTTGACTCTATTAAAATTGGTCTTAAGTACATTTTATTGATAATATTATAATAATGATGTATGGGTAACCTCCGTATTAGCTCATATCTATGTCTTGAGAAACAAAGACATGCTTTTAGAGATTATGAGATTATGATGCATATAAAAATAATATTCACGCTGTATCCCGCACAGAACAGGGTAGGGCAGAGAAAATCTAGAGTTAAGACACTCGGTATCACATTTTCCGCAGATTTCTGGAGACATTATGTGTTGAGTAGTGAAACTCAACGCCACGCTATGACTTGACATTAGAGCGAAGAAATGAAAATATTGAATACTTTATATTATAAAATAACATAATATATTAAAAAATAATTAAATAAAAAAATAACATTAAGCAGAAAATTCTTTTGTTAATGGAAATTTTTAATTTATTTAATTTTAAAACGAGTTGAATAAACTCACTTATTTCTGTTTTGAAAACGTCGCGTACATATAACGTAAGCTATTAAATGATTTGGCACGCGAATGCGGTCACATCTCACAATTAAACGATAATAGTTTGGAGACATCGTTATGGAGCACTGAGAAGGCGCCTAACAGTGTGATGGTTGTGGGTTCGATTCTGGAATTATCATTTACTTTACTCTACTCACGTAATATATTGTTTGATATTTACTTATTGTGAATGCAATGTGAATATCACCGTATAAACATTTAAGTAAATTAAAATTCCACTTGATAAATGGAGCACGCACCTGGTTGTCGGTGCCGACGTCGAGCGTGATGGGCAGGCACTGGTGCGGCTTGATGCCGGCCAGCGCGGTGTAGAGCGACAGCTTGCCCACGGGGATGCCCATGCCGTACGCGCCCAGGTCGCCCAGCCCCAGGATGCGCTCCCCGTCCGTGAACACCACCGCGCGCACGTCCGGCTCCGGCCTGCCGCACGCATACCGTGAGGACGGAGTGACTTGGCACTAACTTTACTTGTACTAGTACTCTCAACGATTGCTCCAGTGAGAAATAAACCCACAATCATCGTGTTTACAGACGGACCAACGGCCTCATTTACTCTCGATAACGGTAAGAAGTCACTATTCATTGTGATTTGTATGTTTAGAACGATTAAATATAACTTTGTACTTTTTTACTTGAAAATCTAATCAGATTTTTAGATTACATTTACAAGAGGGAAAAACCATTAGCTGCTGAATGTCATGTTTAAATAAACAGACGCTTGTTGCCTTAATAAAAGTCCCGTTAAAAATATGTGTGATTTCACGTTTATTGAAACTTCAATACATGCTAGTCATAAATTCAACTTTAATTTTAAGATTCAATTAATCAGAAACCACAATTAAACAGCACTAGTTAACCTCTATAGAGACATAAAATCAATTGCAAAAATGTATAAAACATTAAAAAATAATATCCTCGTACACTCACCAATTCTTAAGAATATTAAAAATATGTCCTTTATCATTGATAGTGATAAAGAGACCTCGGGGCCTCCTGTAGATGAGGCCGAATCTTTGGCACGCCAAGCCCACGGTGGGTGTATATACGATTGGCAAATACTTCTCCACATTCTCGGATAGGAGCCTGAAGAATAATTTCTCATTTCTGTCCTGAAATGAAATAACGCTATAAATAAATTCAAGTATCTGTAAGTATATGTTGATAGTATTTTAACATGTTTTAAAATGACTATTCAGCAATTAAGAGAAAAAAATACTTATTGAGAAAACATATGAAAATTTCAACACAGCGGAATTAGAACCTGCACCTTAGACGGTCGAAGACTTAGTGGAACCTTCTTGGAAATCGTTTACAATATAACTTATGATTTTTATGAACATAGATTATACGAATATTTTGCTTAAATTTATTTGAAACTCTACTATCAGGTCACTATTATACTTAAAATATAATCACTAAATACATTGTACGAAACACGTTTGAATGATATTAAAGAACAGTGTATGTTAAAAAAATTTTTTTATAAACATAAAACGCTAAAAAGTTGTTGATTTTTGCGTCTGAACAGCTGTAACGTAACAATACACTAAATATACTTTGGCCGTTCGAATATAATTTTAATTATAGCAAAATTTAAAACTATAAATAAATAGCAATCCGTTTTGATAAAATTCAATGATAAGAAGTAAAAATAGACGATGTTTTATATATAAAAATTCTAAAGTCCATGAAAAGTTTATCATATTAGAGAAAGAAGAAGACAATTACGCTAGAAAGCCTTCTTTTTCGTATAAGTATTTAATTATTTTTTTTAACGCTTTATCCCAGCAGAAAGGTAGGTAGAGGGACGGCAGCAGTATAGCAGTATCTTAATACTAGGTAATATAATATTAAGACACTCCGTTCCCCAGCTTCTGCCGAATGGTAATGGTACCGGATAAGTATAATTATTGTTTCATAATTTATTGCCCCAAGTTAGATTTGAACCCACAACCATCGCGTTACAGTCACACGTTTGTGCCGCGGCGGCGCCACGAAAGCCAGTTATATGTATAGTTTTCATTTAACACAAACATCCAACTTGTCCATTTAAATATATAGCGCAGATATCTAAAAGCGGATGGAGGGTCGCAACAAACGTTTAATAGCTGTATCACACACGCTAGGAATGACCGGTAGTAAACTTCAAAAGAACGCTTACATAAAACCTATTTAGACATATTTATTTTATTATTATTTACATATATTTGAGGAAGGTCACGTAAAAAGCATGAGGACCCCCCGGAGGGCATGTATGAAGAGGTTGATGACAGTGGACGAGGCGAAAGAGGTATGTAGAGACCGTAGCGTTTAGCGCTCCGTTCTCTCTGACTACCTCGCTAGGTATAAAGCGTGAAGTTAGTTAAGTTTTATTTATAATTGTGTCACCTGATTTTGCATTTACTATTATATATATTCCACGACTTCTTCATATAAAATGCCTTTTGAATTTTTATTATGTAACGCGTTACGTAACTAGAATAAAGTAATGAATGGATACGGCATACATAAAATATGTTTTTTTTTCTATTGATAGTTTTATCACTTATTACAGATACAAAAATTTATATAAAAAAACAAAATAAATTTAAACTGAAAAAAATAAATTAAATAAAACAAATTCATTAAATCAATGGTACCTTTATGGTGTTTAGTCACCTGTAACTCGACGAGGTAAAGATATTTGTTCAGATTGTCCTCGTATCTATCTATTGATATCCTGCAAATGTCCAGTTGTTCCTCTTGAGTTTTGAACTTGGCCGCCAAGAGGCCGTGAATGCCGAGCGCTTGACGCTCCTCTAATGTAAACGCGAGACCCTAAAACAATGGATGGTAAAAGAACAATAGACTACTGTGTACTAATAGCTACAAATTATGAAAAATATAATTATACACCTTATTATATACGAGACAGAATATCTTAGATAATCATTTCTTTTTTTTTTTGAATAACTTAGTGCTGTACTTTTTAAGATTGTAATAAATAATAGCACATTCAGAATTATTTTTATTATTCTATTGTTGTGTACCGATGTGTTTTGATAGTATATATTGTGTAATATAACGCATTTATAATAATGTTTACAATTTGATATTGGTATTAAAATCTTAGAATCACCTCAGTTTAGGTATTCTTTTTTAGCTTTCGGCAAAATTTTTTACATGAAATCGTACTTTTTTTTACTGTCTCTCTTCTTTAAAAAACACTACACTAAAATCCTTCGCTATCCATTTTGAAAGTTTAGCATATTGAATAGCGGAACTTAACGCCGCGCTTTATCAACCTAGACTGAGAAAGCAATAATATTTACAAAATAAATATGTCATTTATTACAATCAGATCAGCCAAAAATAATTGCATTTAAAAAGTATATATCGTCTTACTTTCTTACCTTGTTAAGACGTGGGTCCCTCAGGTGGTCGATGCCTCGCACCATATTGGGGCAGATTATGTTGCCGGTGACCTCGTGGTAGTTCCGACATTGGTCTAGGAACACTGGACATTTGCTCAACGCGGAGGCTAGAGCCCGATTCGAGCCTATCGCTGTGGAACAGCATCTAGGACAATAATATATAAATTTTATTTTTATTCTTTTTTATCAGCAGAGTGTTAACACTCAGAATCATGCCTCCAGAATCCAGCAGAAAGTGGGGAACGGAGTGTCTTAACACTAAGTTCCCTCTGCCTACCCTGCTGTGTGCGGGATACAGCGTGAAGCTGATTTTGATTTGATTTAGTATACACTATGAGAGCATCTACACCACTCTTGTTCGGTACCATTTACTAATTCAATACTATCGATTATTTAAAAGTATTAAAGTAAGAATAGACTTACATATGTATGTACTACTCTAAATTCTCAATAGAAGGCTTAAATAATACACGGCCTTGACATTGAGGCATCTTTTAGTGAAAATTAAATAAGTTCAATTAAAGTTTATTACTATTAGTGATAAAATTAAATTATTCACATCAAGTCGTATATTTAACTTATAAAATTGTACTAAACAAGCATGACGAGTTAGACTTGACCTTGCCTATGACAATAACGTTAACTAAAACCTATGCCGAACTCCCTTTCCTTAACCGACAAATAAGGATTTGCAATTTGCCTGTTCTAATTATAGAGCGTTATGGTACACATAAGTGTGTTTTTTTTCACTTCACGTTTTATCCCGCTTATAGCAGGATAGGCATAATGAACAGTGTTAATACACTCCATTCTCTCTCTCACTCTCTTGGTAACAGAGGTAAGAAAAGAAAATATTAATAAATAATAAGTGACTGCACCTGGTGGGAATCGAACCCACAAGCGTCGCTTTACAGTCACACGCTTGTATGCACGATTAATTAAATGGAATACGATATATTACGTGCATGAAAACATTATTAAATAATTAATTTAATATGACATTATAAGAAAATACTGCTAAAATAGCAGATAAATAAAATTTTTAAATTTACAAATAAACACCTTTGTCTCTTCTTAATCCGGAATTTGCAGTTACGTCATTCAATACGTTTTTAGTACAGTTAGCGTTGTTCGAATTTTTTGCGTCAACTATGTTTGCTATATCTACTTTTCTAGTACCTTTTTAATGGCTTGTAGTTAGAAAAATGTTGGGCAGGAATCCAATTATCAATAATATTTGTATCCAACAATATTTATATTATTTTTTTATAAAAAAAAACATTGAACCTTAAAAGGTATTCGAGATAATAATGGATTTATCAATGGAGAAAATAAAATAAAATAATAAACTATTGCGGCATAGTTAGTAAGTGGCTAGCTGGAAACGCCGTGCACAGCGTAAAGGTACTTGGGTAATTTCAAAATATTAGTAGCACAATTTAGGAAAATATTAACTTAACGAAACAACTAATGTGAATCCTCACATAGTAATAGGTGTTTTCCTTATAATCATATCAAAGATATAAACGAGAATCTATAGGAAGTTAGATAGCAAGTTTTACAATAGTAATCGATACTTAGCATTTTCAATGTCAAGCGAAATCGCTAGTGTGTTCTTATTGGATGGTTTTTCCTCAATTTACTGTAGGCATATACAACGAAAAATGAAACGTATTTTTGTAAAATTAACTTGTTTAATAGAAAAAATTTATCAATATAAATTCTGGTTCTGTTTTCATTTATGTATATTACTTAAATACATTCTGTCAGATGACCGTAGCTACGTAAGCCCAATGTACGCCATAACGCAATATAAAATTTTTCATCTTCTCTCTGTATTCCGCAGTAAGTAGCAGGAGAGTTAGAGGGGGTGTTAAGACACTCCGCTCCCCACTTTCCGCCAAATTCCGGAGGCATTGCGAGGCGGAGAACAGTGACGCGTTTTGCCTCAACATCAAAGCAAATAAATTAAAATGAAATATTGAATATATTTTATTTCCTCGAGTGAGAATAGAACCCACAACCCGTCGCGTTTACAGTCACACGCTTGTGCTGCCGCGCCACGACTGGCCTCATATAATATTACAGTAATTAACGTTTCCGTAACTAAGTGTTCAGAGCAAAATAATATTATTCGTATTAACTAATTAAAAAATGTTTAGGTTTTGTATGATCGTTGCGTTTTATGGATGACATCGTGCAACCAACGATATTTACGTAGATATAGGTGTGAATATTTTAAAAATACATTTAACAGATTAATATAGTGGTGCAGCGGCACAAATTGTGACTGTAAAACCAACTGGTTGTGGGTTCGATCCCCACTCGAGGAGATGAAATATTTACTTAAATTTATATTTCCATTTCTTCGCTCTGGTGTCGAGGCAAAGCGCGGCGTTGAGTTCTGCCACGTAACACGCAATACCTCCAGAATTAGGCAGAAAGTGGGGAGTTTTTAATCTAGTCAACGTTCCCTCTGCCTACCCTGCTGTGTGCGGGATACAGCGTGAAGCTGATAGTGTTAAATGTGGCGTACTTAGAGATAAATTCCATGGGAGGCCAGGGCTTTGAACAGATATGTTCATGTAACGTTTTTTTTTTCGGGGCTAATTTTTTACCTATTCCTACGCCCATAGTTAAATATTCTTTGTAGTAGGATAATCTTTAAGGATAATTCTCTTATTTCTATTTCGCATATGATAGTTGTACGAAATATAAGACAAGTAAAAAATGCATTTTTATCTCTCTTCTATATAATAAAATAAGAGAATAATTTCAGTTATTTGGTAACTAATTATAACACATTTGTACAACATACTGTTGGTGACATTACTAAGGTGTTAGAAGTGGGTCAATCCAAAATTAGGTCACTACTAGGTACATATGTATGAAAATTGGAAACATTTTCATTTAAATACTTACCTACTACAACAAAACGTAAATGAAAAACTGTAATAATATTATTAAATCTATCTAAGACGAGAACTATGAGATACTTATAAGATTTCCCTCCTGTTTTTCTTCTTTTAAAATGTGACTATAGCTTTAATATTTAAAAACATTAAAGCTATAGTCATATGGTATTTTTTTACCTACATTAACTTTTTATTGTCATCTTTAAACTGTTGTCATGAATGAAACATAATTTATACATAAATTGTTTACGTCATACTTTTATATCGAACTAAATGTATAAATTATAATTATTAAAAACATTTTTTTTAAATAATAGATAACCATTCAATATCTTCAAAGACTTTTGAATGAATTTTGTATTAATGATGGGCGAATGAGTCAATTTTCCAAGAACCGTGATATCATTACTATAAGATGAGATCAATAGCCGAGACCGACAAATTATTTTTTTTCTAATGCTGTACGAAATATACTACGACAACGAAATTAAATAAGTTTTACTAAAGATATAATTTTATAAAACCGAAAATATTATAGTTTTTACACATGAATTTAGAAATTAAAGATATTAAAAAATTACATTTATATTCGGCAACGAATTATCCTTTTTGTGTATGAAAAATTTTACAAAAAATTTAAATTTTAACTAAACATCATTGATAACATCAAACAACGTGATTTACTACAGTTCTACAACGACAACAACCTAGAATTTCTTTACAAATTGAATAAAACACAGGTGTCACGTTATGTAAACTCCAAAAATAAACGAAAAGCTACTTACATCAACGACCTGGGAATACTCGAAAACATTTCAAAAAATATTTTTCATCTACAATATAACTAATCCCGTGAAACTATTCGCTATACAAAAACTTATTTTTAAAATATTATTTCGTCCTCCATGTGTACCACTAACGTGAGATATCCAGTCTGTATATATTTGACTGGCTGTCGTGTGCTTGGGGCTTGAGTAGGCGGTACGACCATAGACAAAGCGCAACCGATTGATGAAATCCTTTTTCCTTTCTACTACCAACATAAAGATTTTATTTTTTTATATATAACTTTCTATGCCTTGAGACTCTGTCACTTGCGAGTTGCGAGGCGTTTAAAATTTTAATATAAATTATTTAATTAATTATTTTCGTTTAAAATAAAAAACAAAAATAGAAACAACTAAATATTATTTTGTAGTTTTATAAAAAAAATCCAACTTTTATAAAAATATTCAGATCTTTTTAAAGTTTCTAGTTTCTTCTGAATTAAAATAGGTATAGGTATCCAAATAATAAATTGCTGTATTAAGGCTACATTTTATTTTTTTGGCTCGTTAAAATCCCGAACGCATATATTTTTAAACATTTGACATATGACAGAAACATATGAACATATGATCAGTATTATTGAAATATATAGTATATTGGAATATACTTATTATAGAATTTCTTCAGGTTAGGATAAAAGTATTGTTTTAATGCTATGATTCGAGAAGACGACCCTCAGTTTCGAATAACACCTTTCCAACAAATGGCATCGGCATGTTCCGGTGCATTAATAACCTCTCTATTTAGTAAGTTTTACTGGTGTTTTGTAATCACAGGACAGATTTAAAAGCATTTTACAAAATGTTTAATAACAAATATTCAATTTGTTTCACAGTGACACCATTAGATGTAGTAAAAATAAGATTACAAGCACAACAAAAAGCTTTATTATCAAATAAATGTTATTTGTATTGTAATGGTTTAATGGAACACTTATGTCCCTGTGGTGAAACTGCATGGATACCAAGAAGAGTCCATTTTAACGGAACAATAGTAAGATACATTTTTTGGCTGGCTATGTAAAAGGATATAAAAATAGTATGGCTTTGTAAAAGAGTAAATAATTTCTAAAAGAGAACCATTTATGATACATTCATGTTAATATGTTAATAATGTTATATATTTCAGGATGCTTTTTATAAAATAGCAAAAATAGAGGGAGTACCAGCTTTATGGTCAGGTTTAAGCCCTACACTTGTTCTTGCTCTTCCATGCACTGTAATATATTTTGTTTCATATGAACAACTTAGATATAGAATGAAAACCATTTATAACAATGTGACTGGTAATAGTAAGTATGCAAATTAATTATTCACTGGTGTTGTCTTATATAAAATAATCAAAATGGATATCAAAATATGGATTTATACTTGTAAAGCAAGATAATATATTTCCTTTTATAATTTTCACTTATAAAACTAAATACTTTATTTTATATTTCATTTGACAGTGAATCAACCTATGTGGGTCCCTATGATAGCTGGAGCTAGTGCAAGAATAACTGCTGTTACACTGTTCAGTCCTTTAGAATTAATTAGAACTAAAATGCAATCTAAAAAGCTGACTTATTTGGGTAAGTGTTCATTGAAGTTTAAAAATACACCTAACCACATTATACACAAAAAGAAACAGATGGATAGTTTTGGATTCTGTCAAGTATAATACTTAGCAACTACACTATTAAAATAATTTTATACTAGATACATATTTATATATAAACAAATCAACTTTTTATAAATTAAGGATTATTGACTGAGTACAATTCTACACAGCTTCTTAAAAATATTTAATTAATAAAAGATTGAGAATGATTCCTACTAAGGATAATTAATTATTTTCATTTCTTCATTTTGGTAATAAAATAAAATGCAGCGTTGAGTTCCACAACTCAACATGCAATGTCTTAAAAAATTGAGATCAGAAAGTGAGGACACTCTGTATCTCTAAATTTTCTCTGCCCATCTGGCTATGCGCAAGATACAGCATGCAAAAAAATATTACTTTGAATACATGTAAAAAACGAGTAACTTTGTATTACAGAAATCAGCTCAGCATTACGTAAGGTTTTAAAATATGAAGGTTACAGAGGCTTGTTTCGGGGATTAGGATCTACATTATTAAGAGATGTACCATTTTCAGGTGAGATAAACTATTTCAATGAATAAAAATGCATGTCATATTTCGGCACTCAATACACAATATTTTTTGTTCAACATTTGAATAGAAAGTGGGGAACGGAGTGTCTTAATACTAGATTCCTGTTGCTTATCTTGTTATTCAATGGGATACAGGTTGAAGCTAAAAATATGTAATAATATTACATTGGAAATGTAGTGAAAGAGTTTCTGACTGTAAATGTGATGATTGTGGGTTTGATTTGCTACTTAGTTGAATGAGTTATTTTCATTTCCCTTCTCTGGTAAGAGTATCTCTCCCTGCAGCATTTTTGGCTTCTTCCTTCTCATCTCAATGTAAGTCACACTGGTGTTAATGTGGGACCTTATGTGGCCCTCAAAACTGACCCTTGCTGTAATTCAGAATGCACAGTAAATATTGGTCTCATTTGGGCGAAAAGCGGAGAATAGTGTGTTTTATCACTAAGCTCTCTTTGCTATTGCTATATGTAAGGTAAAGAGTGAAGCAAACAAAAAGAATTGAGATTGTTGTTGTTGTTAATTAACGCCCAATATATCCTACGTCAATCTTGGATTGTTCCATATATTAATCCAATCTCTAGATAAGATAGATATATGGAACAATCAAAGATTGACGTAGGAGATAGATTATTATATTATATTGGGCGCTAATAAACCATAATATTAGTTTATGATATTGTATTTAACATTTAAAATATTATTTATTATTATATATTGTTTTATTATGTGATATTATTTATGTTCAAATAAATAATTGTGAATATGTAACTAGTAATAAATTTTAAATAAGGAAAGTAGTGGTGCTATAATTTTTTGATTGTTTTAGCATTTTATTATATTTAGTTATAATATTTTAATAGCCACAGATTAAAATTATATTTAATTTAAAGGTATATATTGGACAATGTTTGAATCTACAAAGAGAGTATTTAACAAACCAGATTCAGAAAAGAATTCATTTATATTTAACTTCTTCTGTGGATCAGTTGCTGGCAGTGTAAGTGTTTCTGTTATAAATTGCTCTGCGTTTTATTACAAACAAATTAAAATATAAAGTTTAAAAATTTTGTATTTTGATAATTGGAATTGTAAAAACTGAAATGCATATGCTTTACGTACATATATTTTAAACGTAATTATCATTAGTATTGTTTTTTTTATTAGGTGAATGAATAACATGTTTACATTAATTATTAAATATATATATATATATATATATATATATATATATATATATATATTTATAAAAGTTAATGTTTATTTTACCAGAAAAAAAAATTAAAAACCTGTTTGTTATTTTTAGGTTGCAGCTTTCATTACATTGCCATTTGATGTTGTTAAAACACATCAACAAATTGAATTAGGTGAAAAGGAAATATATACAGGTATTTAGTTATATCAGCTATCTTACTTTTACGGAGGATGTAGTGGCACAAGGGCACAAGCGTATGACTGTAAACGCGCTGGTTGTCGATTCGATTTCCACTCGGGCAAATTAAATATTTAATATTTTAATTTCCTCACTCTCCTATTGACGTAAAGCGCAGCTTTGAGGTCCTGCACTAAACACGCAAAACATAAGATTCAGCATAAAGTGGGGAACGGAAGTGCCTTCATGGGTATTGAAGTGAATTCATACAATGTTCCCAATTTCCCTCTGCCTAATGGTATGTGCGTGATATATCGTGAAAAAATATAATTTTTACTCAATTAGGATATATTGCTATGGACGTGTGAGGCCATAATGTTGCATTGGGGCACATGACTGTAAACATATAGATTGTGGGTTCATTCCCCACTCAGGGGGAAAAATATTTTTACTTCCATAGTCTTACTAGACAATGTGCGGCATTGAGTTTCGCCATTCAATGATCAATGGCGTTTGAATTGTGTAATAATAGGCTCTCTTTTCTTACCTAAATGTTCCTAATGTTATTTCCTGCTAAATGTTATTAAGATATTAAATATAATAAAATTTATATTTGACTAACCAACCTAATTTTAGATGGCAAAGGTCATCAAAGGGCATCTAACATGAAAGACATAGCAAAGACAATATATAAAAATCATGGTGTAAAAGGATTATTTACTGGTTTATTACCTCGAATATTTAAAGTGGCGCCGGCCTGCGCCATCATGATTGCTACATTCGAATACGGCAAGCAGTTCTTCCAAAAGTATAACACACAAAAATATAAGGAGAAAATGCAAAGGTATTTTTTTTATTGATATATTTAATTTTTATTGTATGATTGTATTTAGTTTGGTTTTAGTTTTGTTGTTTCAGTGTGATGTTTTTGTATCACATATTATTAAGATTAGGCACAGATTCAGGTAAATGTCAATTTTTATTAATATTTTATAATGAGGTTTTGAGCCTACAACCAATGCTTATAAACAGATTTGACTCAACTAAAATATAGAGGTTTAATTGCGTTTTTTTAGACACATTTTAATGTGTATGTGTCGTGTCACATTACAAGCGTTATCAATTATCGTCATAAAAATATAGTGTGTTGCATGATATTTCTTTGTTTGGTTATTCAGTAGTGTGTTTCTGCCATTAGACAAAATAAGGCAAGATATTTCGAAAATAAAAAAATCTGAACATTATGTTCAGATACAAATGCACAGAAATAATATACAGTCAACCCTCCTATAACGCGGTACTCTTAGAGCGCGGTTCCCATATAACGCGGAGCTAAAATTGCGACAGCCCTCCTATAACGCGGTTCTCCTATAACGCGGTTCTCTTACAACGCGGTTTCCGTTCAACAGCATCCCATAAGTATCTTCCGCGCAGCCTTTGAATGACTCTAGTACTCTTCTCTCATTGGAGAGAAGTGAAGATGAGATAAATAAAGAAGACATTTTGCCCATTAAAAGAAGACGAGTTAGGCGACTCATATCTGACAGCGAGGATGAGTGTTGAAAGATTACATAATTTTACTTGGAAAACAGTTTTTTACTAATATTTTTGTTTCGTTTTTTGTATTATTTTCTTTTAAAAAATCTCAATTCAATTAAAATAATTTATAATTTATTTAGAAAATGTATAAAAATTTGAACGTAGCCGAACGTAGTCGAACCCGAGCCTTCTGGAAACCGACCAAGCGCTCTGACCACTAAGCCACACGTTGAACGTGTGCGTTCTGAGACACGCGCCTGGTCGGCGTCCAAGAGGCGCGGGTTCGAGTCCCGCTACGTTTAAATTTTTATACGTTTTCTAAATAAATATCTTTCTTTCCTAAGTGTGGAATAACACTTTAAAAATCTTTAAAAAAATTATAATTTATCTTGTCTTTGGAATTATTGGTCTCCATATAACGCGGTACGAATGTTGTAATTTGTACTAATTATGAGTCTCTTATAGCGCGGTTTCCATACAACGCGGTAGACGGTTTCCATAGAACGCGCTACGAATTAGCCTAGTTTGTATGGTTAAATCCGAGTTTCTTATAGCGCGGTTTCCGTATAACGCGGTACGCACTCACCGCGTTATAGGAGGGTTGACTGTATACTAAACTTGCATGTTCTTATTGCTTTATTGTTTTTATTTTGTTTTTTTTTTTCTGTAGTTTGAGCATGTTTATAACATTTTTTATTTAATTTCAGACACGGAGTAGATCTTAAGATAATAAAAAGTGATTAAACCTGAATCTTCAAATTACTTTTGCCTATTTTATAGGTATTATTATATTTCGGTATAAAATTATGTTTTTTAATTTAAATTTTTAGTTCCATTACTATCTTATTTTTTTTTTTTATTTACTCAATTTGTTACCAAATAATATTTCCATATTGAATTGAAAACGTGCATTTTTAAATACTGCTTTAAAAGAAAGAAAAATCTTAAGCATTTTTTTTTTATTAATTAGCTTGTAATTGTTACAGGCATCAAGACATAGTTGTTTTGGGACAGACAAGCAATAGCAAATATAGTTCCATGTAGCGTAAAAAGTAAATTTATAATAAATATTGAGGAAAATATGTATCATATACTTATGGAGGCTTTATTAATGACATTTTTTTTTGTTCTCTTTTTTTGGTAACCATTTATTCTTATGGTTGTGAATTTTTTAATTGTTCTGTTACTAAAGTGCTTATTTGCATACAATATTCTGAACTCATTAGTTCATTTTTTTTAAAAATAAATACAGGATTTAAAGTAAAAGTTTTGTTATGTCATTATTCTTTTGGATTCTTTGAAGTTTACCTTTTAAACATGTTTAATGAGGTAGTTTAATTATTTTTATATTTAATTTAAATTATATTAAAATTACAAATTCTGATCTGAGATGTACTTATAAATTATTGAAGTAGTAATAGTTATATATATATATATATATATATATATATATATATATATATATATATATATATATATATATATATATATATATATATTAAGAGGTATATATATAATATTTTGACATCACATCACCTTCCCATTATGCAATGATTATGGACAACAAAATTTTTATTATATTTTATTATTATATCACTATTCTAGTGTCCTATACAAACAAAATATGACTCATAACATGCAATCGATACTCAATAGTGGGTTGTATTAATAAGGCAAGATATTTCGAAAATAACCACTATGCACTGCATTTTCATGGTCAAAATATTGGTGATGGTGAAAATAAATTTATATTTATGAATCAAACTTCAATGTCCAATATGTTTTTATTATTTCTTTTTTACAGTTATATTGGAGACTTTTTTTAGTATGCTTTCATTTTACTTATTCTTGTTTGTTTTATATATAGAAATTATATATAAACTTCCTCATTGTAACTTAACTACATAAAAACTTGCTATATACTGTTTAATCAGATTTATATTACATCAAATAATCCAGTTAAGAGTAGAATTACTATGAAACTGTTTATTTTAGCCATAAGTAGTAGAACAACCATTTATCATTTAATAGTTCAACTTAATATTAGGATTAAAGTATTTAGTACTCTAAATACTACTGTAGTAGAGTTGTAAAGCCAATAGTAACAATATTTATATTGAAACTTTTCATGTTTTTGAAAACACTACTACTAAAAAAATGTATTTGTCCATTATTTGCCCAAAATTTTAGTATCTATGTAATGAATTATTTTGAAATAATCCATTGACGCTTGTGATAATTTTATTTAAATATGTATTAAAATAAATTTTAATATTAGACACACATGTATTAAAGAAAATTTGTAAATATACACTGTTGTAAATACTAACATAGTTGTTTTATTATAAACTAGTTTTTACCTACAGCTTTGCCCCTAAGATGAGATGGAAATAGATAACTAAGTTTTATATGAAACTTGAAACATTCTAGATAGGTACTTCATAATAGAATTAGTAGTTCTTGAGATTAGCGCAGGCAAATATTAAGTACAGTATGTCTTATAACTAAACTTATGATAAGGCTGAAAATAAATTGACAAGTGGTAAAAAAACAATTTTATTACTAATATTAACACTTAACTAATCAATGTACAATAGGTCCCAAAGGTTCAGCCCTTATATTACCAAGATCTAATCTGCTATCTATAGATTCATCTATTTGGCCTACAATAGCTATGTTATCACCACGAATTATATGAAGGCCGAGCACAACTTGCGCTACTCCCGTTGATGAAGAAAATACCCTTTCATGGGATTCATCTAAAATAATATTTATTGTTTGATCAAATCCCTTTAACGTTCCAATGAAATTTCGACCATCTGATGTTATCACTGATACTGTTTGGTTGATATAATTCTCTAAACCAGAAGCCATAGTATTTTGTTTGAGTTTTCGTTGATATTGAATAGTAAATAAATATGTTTTTTGGTTATTTCGGCGGCACAATCTATGTTCTCAACATAAATTTCGAAATGTCAAACATTCGTCGTTGAAAATTGACAGACGTCTCAAATTACTGTCAAACGAAAATTTAGAATACAGTTTTCCTAAAATTGTTATTTAAAACCAAAAATTATGTCTTTTTTAAAATCAGCGTGTAAAGCTGAAATTATGTTGTGAGATATAAGCTTGGACATTATAATACACGACACACATTATTGAAGTGGCATCTATGAACTACCCTTATTTATTTAAAAAAAATGGAATTCGTAAAAAATATGTCGATACGGACAATGACAAGTAGTGTAGAATGCTGTTGTGGTACCAACAATGATATATGTGTAAAGAATTGACATTAAATACTTACTTATTTAGCTTCACGCTGTATGACTAGTGGGAAGACACGCTGTATTACTAGACAGAGATAACCGAGCGTCAAATCCTACTGTCTCTAAATACCTCTTTCACCTCGTCCACTGTCATTAACTTTTCATACATATTCTCTAGGGCGTCCTCATGCTTTTTACGTGACTTTCCTCTAGTATATTTTATGCTGTGGTTTCAAAGATCAACCGAGGTCTGCCCCTACCTTTGTTACCGCTCACTTTTCCTACATAAATCCTTTTAATATTCCTTCATCACAGATCCGTTCGCGCGGTCTTCTACATTCTCACCGTGAAAAGAATTATTGACTTATTCTTAGCGAATCAGTATATTTAAGGTTAGGATGCTGTCCTGGGAACAGACCAATATTTATCCGTTGCTGGAATAAGGGGTCTGTTTTCATTTCGAGACAGCTGCATGAGAGGTCCAAACTTGGAGTCGTATTATCACATAAGAAGCTGGAACTTTTAAGATCCATCGATGAAAGAGAAATAAGTGCTTTCAAAATATTAGGTACCTATGAAAATGTTGAAGTATGCTCTGCCATTATATTTAAGAATTATATGAGGAAAGCAGTAACAGAAATAAGTGAAAGACACTGTAGAGAAAAAGAAGAAAGCAAGTTAGAATCATAAGGCTTCAGATAAATATGTTTAAAAAACAAAAGCACCAGACGAAAGCACTGAGAAAGATGAAGCGTGAAAGTTCTGAGATAGAAAGTAATAAAATGTTATCGAGCAACCTCCGAGAAAATACTAACCATTTCTGACGAAATTTTAGTGATTGCCAAGATTGTTTACTCATTTGCCAAACGTTTTACAGCGGTGAACAGAATTTACAAGGAGATGTATGTAAATGTGTAGGATGGTGGAGAGATTCATTATTTAAGTATGTGAACGTGGTTTCTTTGTTAGCTAGCTTAAGATCTTTTGCAATATCAAAACTAGGCATATCTGTTAATGAAGGCAGAGGTGTCATCATATACATACATTAATTAAAAAAAAATTAGCTTCACGCTGTATCCCGCACACAGCAGGTTAGGCAGAGGTAACCTAGTGTTAAGACACTCCGTTCCCCTTTTCTGCTGAATTCTGGAGGCATTGCGTGTTGAGTGGCAGAACTCAACACCGTGCTTAACCTCGACACCAGAGCGAAGAAATGGAAATATAAATTTAAGTAAATATTTCATCTCCTCGAGTAGGGATCGAACCCACAACCAGTCGGTTTTACAGTCATACTTTGTGCCGCTGCACCACGACTGGCCTCAACTGGACTGGACTTAATTTTAATGGGTTCACACAAAATTAAAACCAGATCCACGCTTTATCCCGCCTTTAGCAGGGCAACTTAGTGATATTGCGTATAATGTGTGACTGATGTGCGAAATGAAAATATTATTAAATTATAATTCAATCCTCCAAGTGGGGATCAGACCACAGTCGCGTTACAGTCACAACTTTGTGCCTCTGTGCAGCGACGGCCTTTAACAAAGAAGAGAAGAGAAGCGTCAGCGCTCCATTTACGGAAACAGCATATAGGGTAAAATATTTTAAACCTATACCTAAAGAAATTAAGCAAGATACATCAACAGTGAAGACGTAGGTTTTTTTTTCATTTCACGATGTTTATTCATATATATATTTCGTGTGACGCGGTTACGCATAGATACCAATAACGTAAACACATACTACTACAAAAATACTACTAAAATCTTTAGAACTTTGAACTTTGCCGCCAATATCTATGGTTGATTTCGGAATGAGGCGTATGCGGCGATTTCCCTTTGATAGGTTTATGTGTGCGTGAGTCGTTCTCGACAAATTATATTTTATTTTACAACGATAATTTTATTATTTATTTTGTTTGAAAAAATAACTTTTTTATTTTTGGGTTTTTTATAGGGTAGTTAAAACTGAGGTTTCATTTAAAGTGATGCTGACAAAAAAACTTTGTATAATTGAGCATATTTTATATTTATAGTATTTTTTTGGTTAATAAGTAATAGTTATTATAACACTTGCGAAGAAAGTATATTTTAGGCAATTTTTAATTCTTATACCTTTTGAAACACTACCAATATTCTTATAGTTAATAAATTATTTTTTCAAATTAAAAAATAGTCTATGTTTTTCATCATAATGTCGGGAAAATATTCAAAATGTTCAAAATTACACTATAATACCAAATAGCATTGACATTGTAGTGTTGATAGTAATTGAAAATAATTATACTACAGGAGGATACCTTCATATGCACTGTTTAAACCTGTTTTTATGATATAATGTAGAATAATATATTCTATAGAGGAATCACACATTCTTTTTATTCTTTAACTATAACACGTAAATACATTTTTTAGAGGTTACTCTGTACTAAGATGGCAGCTCTGTTCCCGCATTTACGGCCCTGATATATCGATATAAATAATAGAAATATAAAATATTGGAAAAAATATAAAAATATATTTTCTTTTTTTCATGCTTGAAACGTATTAATAAATTTACATTCAATTCATTTGTTTTGAATATAAAATTAAGTTTAATCAGCTTCACGCTATTTTAACAGATGACATTAATATATTTGACACTTCCTTAACATGATTATTTAATGTAGTTTTTATATATAAAGTCTTGAGAAAGTTCTCTTGAGAAATATAGAGAAAGATAGAAAGTCTTTAATTATATTTAGTTTACACTCCAAAGACAGTGTTTTTCTTTTCTTGTTATGCTCAAATGACTCATTTTTCGTTTTTTTAGACGACATAATTAGAGATTATTAGTAAAACGCACTGCGCACGTAAAACAATTTCACGCGGAACATGTTTAAACCTGTCGCAAACTGAAGACTGAGTAGGCAGAGCGAGAGAGCCGATGCGCGGCAATCAAAATGAAAAACCGCGTATCTCCGAAGTCGCGTAAAACGGGGTATTACTGTACTTTTTATTGCAGATATCGCCATTTGAGCTAGTCCCGAAAAATATACCTACTTTATTATTTTTGTTAATGTCACCAACGTTGACGTTTAAAATAATAATTATGGTAGACTAAACAACTATTAATTGTATTTCTTTTTTCAGCTTCACGCTGTATCCCGCACATAGCAGGGTAGGCAGAGGGATTGCGTGGCATTGCGTGCTGAGTAGTGAAACTCAACGCCGCACTTTGCCTCGACACCAGAGCGATGAAAAGGAAATATAAATTTAAATAAATATTTAATTTCCTCAAGTGAGAATAGAAAGTTGAATTAGTGCAACGAACGGCCTCAAATTACTTTCTTCTTTTAAATTGTGGTTAGATACAATAATCGTAATTTAATTATGTCAAATTTCTATTAACCGACTTCTTAAAAGAGGAGGTCATCAATTCGACTGTATTTTTTATCCTTGTTACCTCAGAACTTTTGACTGTGTGAACCGATTTTGATGATTCTTTTTTTATTTGGAAGCTAGTGCGTCTCGTATAGTTATGTTTTAATTTAGTTCATTTCCGACAATGGTATCTATGGCAAAATCATATAAATCTCAAATTTATGTTAAGTATGTGCGCGACAAATGGACGAATAACTCAATATCAACTCAACCGATTTTAATTATTCTTTTTTTATTAGAAAGGGTACACATAAAGGGTAGTTTGATGAAAGTTTGGTTAAGTTCAGAGTATGAAATCCGATTGAAATTGAAGAAGTCGATTTTTTTTATTAAAAAATATAATTATGTTATTTTTTCTGGCAAAATTTCTTTGTACTCTATGACAAAAACTATTCTATAAGTTGCATTAGGCTTTGAACTATACTAAAAATAATATCATACTAAAAATAATTTAATTTCATACAGTAGTTATAGGTATTTTAAATAATTTACATTTTTCAGTTTTTATTTTTTTTAAATAAAACTATAATGAAATTCGGAATGAAACCTAAAAAAAATGTACCTTGGGATCCTAGGCTAATACCATGCAAAAAATCATCAATATCTGTCTGGTAGTTTTTGCTTGATTGACGAACAAACAAACAGACAGACAGACAAGAATTCTGTTGAGTGGTTTTTTAGGTTCTATAATCGACATATAAACCGACCTAATTTTTATTTTTTTTATATCTTTCATGTACAGAATTGACTTTTCTATCCTTTTATTATATATAGAGATAGAGAAGAGATAGAGAAGAGATAATATAGTATTAACTATAACTATATATCATTACAATCTTCTGATAAGGTGCAAAATTATTATATTTTGTGTTATAATGGTAAATAAGAAAAATGAGATTTCTACACCTATTCAACGATTATTTTACTGCAACAAAACTGTTTAAATACGTATATTATTATATTTTTAAATTTACAAAATTTTATATAAAAGATGATGCGAACACTTGTTCTATGATGAAAAGGTATCAAATAATAAAATTAATGACGCCAGAAAATATATATTCCTTTTTAGTTGTAAAACAATAAATTTCACTTTCTTTAAAAAAACACAGATATTGTTATAAATTTGCATTAAAATAAAGGGACATGGTACAGTGGCAATAGTTTTCATGTCATTATGACACTGACATTAATCATACTTATGTTATATATATCTTGATTCTTGACAGCTGATCAAGTAAATACGTTACAATAATAAGTTTCATTGAAATATATAAAGAACAACAACAACAATTAAAATATATTAGCTTCAAAAGGAAAATTAAAACAAACTATAGTTGAGAATAATTATATCTTGTGTATTTTCTGTTTAATATTATTACAATGTCCAACACAATAGTTCAATATGTGCTGTTAAGGAGCGATTTACTTAAAGAACTAGGATGGTCCATTGGTTCTTTAGTTGCTCAAGCCTGTCATGCATCTACAGCAGTGTTACATATCTTTAGAGAAGATGAACAGACAATACAATATTTAAATGATTTAGACAATATGCATAAAGTAGTGTTAGAAGTAAGTACCTATAGCAATTTTATTTATAATATAGAGGATATTGGAGTCCAGTAGGAGAGCATGTGACTTTAAACTTGTTGGTTGTGGATTTGATCCCCATTTGTTTTCATTTCTCCTATCTTAGTAAGCATAGTTATACAATATAACAATAGGTTTTTTCTGTTTACCTTTCTGTATATAAGATATAGTATAAAACTGAAAAACTACTAAATAAATCATATATACAAACCTACAAACACAATTTTTGTATAATATTGAAACTGGACTTTTCTGCTTCAGGTACCAAATGAAGAAACATTAAAGAAAATAGCACAGAAATTACAAGAAAATTCTATAGATCATAAATTATGGGTGGAACAGCCAGAAAATATTCCAACATGTTTGGCACTTAAGCCGTATCCTAAAGAACAAGTTAAAAAATATGTCGGCAAATTAAAATTATATAAAGAAACAATGGGTAGCTAACATCTTAATTTATAAATCATAATAACTGACTACAATAAAATTATAAATTGGATATATATTTTTTATTTTTAACTTCTCCTATTCTAGTAATGAGACAAAGTTGAGCTCCCTATTCAACTATGCTATGCCTTAAAAATTTGGTTGAAAGTAGGGAATGGAAATATCTTAATGGAAATGGAGTATCTTAATACTAGGTTCACTGTACCTACTCTGCTATATGCAAGATATAGTGTGGGGGTCAAAAAAATCTGGTAAAGAAGATAATTCTTAAGATTAGTCATAACTTACACCTAACTGATTAGTTTTTTAATGTCTTATCTTTTCTTTTACTTCTCTCTTACTGGTAGAATATTTATTCTTGTTATAAATGCATAATATAACCACCCGAAAAAAATATTACACTGCAGACTTATAATAAATAAAAATTATAATATAATTTATAAACATAGTATTTCAAAGCAATTTTAAAATTGATAAAAACCCGGTAAATTTCAAATTCAAAGACAATATTGTTTTACAGCTGATGTTTTTCTCAACACAGATTATTAAAACTGATTATTGTAACGAAACTTATAACTTGTCGCAATTTGCTGTAGTAATTTTGTAATTGTAGCTCTTATGTTAAAAATAAGTTTTATGTACAAAATAAACATATAAGTAGATTAATTTTCTTCAATATCGTAGATTTACTTTATGTAATTCATTAGTAGATTATTTTAATTGGCAACAAGCAACATTGCTGATGTTGTCATAATTGGTTTATAAAAAACATTGAATGAGTAAACTGAAACGACTAATTTTTATGGAATTGTAGTTAAAATATAACTTTTTTTATTTATTTTCCACTATATTTGCGAATGGTAAGTAAGAATGTTAAAAGTGCAGATATGTATTTTATTTAAATAACACTTCACCATATCATTGTAGGTCGATTTGTCATACTATGTGAATATATTTTATCACACACAGGAAAAATGTCAAATATTCATTAAACACACAAAATTGTGTTTATTTATTGCTTAGTACTTGTTTCTCGCTCGTTTTTGTATAACTCAACAAAATGCCATATCATAATTTAATTTCATAATTATTTTGTGATTTCAATTTCAATTCAATTTAGTAACTTATAACATCTAAGAAATATATAATACATTTAATTTAAGTATTCAAATACCCATAAATGATTTTTTCTTATATACTTGTATTGTAGGTGTAAAGCATCAAAATGGCTTCATCTAATACCTTACAAAAGGCCATTGATCTTGTCACAAAAGCTACTGAAGAAGACAAAAATAAGAATTATGAAGAAGCATTAAGACTATACGAACATGGAGTGGAATATTTTTTGCATGCAGTGAAATATGAAGCACAAGGTGAAAGAGCAAAAGAAAGTATCAGAGCAAAATGCTTACAATATTTAGACAGGGCAGAGAAACTCAAGGAATATCTTAAGAAGGATAAGAAGAAAAAACCTGTGAAAGATGGGGAATCAAATTCTAAAAGTGAAGATAAGAAAAGTGATAGTGATAGTGATTCTGATGATCCAGAAAAGAAAAAATTACAGGGCAAGCTCGAAGGAGCAATTGTTGTTGAAAAACCACATGTTAAATGGAGTGATGTAGCTGGACTTGAAGCTGCTAAGGAAGCCTTAAAGGAAGCTGTAATTCTTCCCATTAAATTCCCACATTTGTTTACAGGAAAGCGAATTCCCTGGAAGGGTATACTTTTATTTGGCCCTCCTGGTACTGGTAAATCATATTTAGCTAAAGCAGTAGCAACAGAAGCTAACAATTCAACATTTTTCTCTGTATCATCATCAGATCTTGTATCTAAATGGCTTGGCGAATCTGAGAAACTTGTGAAGAATTTATTTGAATTGGCTCGTCAACACAAACCAAGTATCATATTTATTGATGAAATTGATTCTTTGTGTTCATCTCGTTCGGATAATGAATCTGAATCAGCTCGGAGAATCAAGACAGAGTTTCTAGTTCAAATGCAAGGGGTTGGCAATGACATGGATGGTATTTTAGTACTAGGCGCAACCAACATTCCGTGGGTTCTAGATGCAGCTATTCGGCGTCGTTTCGAAAAACGTATTTACATCACCTTACCTGAAGAACATGCTAGATTAGACATGTTCAAATTGCATCTTGGCAACACAAGGCACCAATTGACTGAACAAGATATGAAGGTGCTAGCGTCTAAAACCGATGGATACTCAGGAGCTGATATAAGCATTGTAGTTCGAGATGCATTAATGCAGCCAGTACGTAAAGTTCAATCTGCAACTCATTTCAAAAAAGTATCTGGTCCAAGCCCCATAGATCCAAATACAATAGTGAATGATCTTTTGACACCTTGTTCTCCTGGAGATCCTGGAGCCATGGAGATGACTTGGATGGATGTTCCAAGCGACAAGCTCGGTGAACCACCAGTTACTATGTCCGACATGCTCAGATCTTTAGCTACATCCAAACCAACTGTCAATGACGATGATATGATTAAATTGAAGAAATTCATGGAAGATTTCGGTCAAGAAGGTTAATTTTATATATAATTTTAAGCAGATAGAAGCACAGTGCCTATATTTTTGTGAGAGCTTATTATAATAATTGTAATTTTTCTTTGTGAAATAAATACTTGCGTAACCATTACTTTTCTTGCTTTTCACATTTATATAACATGATAAGCACTAGTTTAGAATACCATAATGTATACTAACTAACGGCTGAAGTTTAAGTCTTGACTTAGAGATTGTAATGTTTGTTATAATTATGTAAAGAGATATTTTGTGAAGTGTTATTCCACACTTAGTAAAAATATATACTTTTTTAGAAACAAAAATTTTAAGGTAGTGGGACCTGTGCCTCTTGCATAGCAGTCTTTAACCAAAAGATTGATTTCCAAGAGTGCAGGTTAAAATTACACTGAAAATTTTTATGTTTCTAAAAAGTATGTAAAGAGATATTTTATTTCTATTTTAAATATATTAATGTTATGTCGATCAATAAACTTAGATAAACGAATTGAATAGTTATTCTAAAAAATAATTCATGCCATTTGTTGTAATAAAAATATAAGTAATAGCGTTCATAACATATTTTAATTATTTTGTTAATTATACACATTTACAGAGTTTCAAGATTATTTTCGTTTCATTTGATAATTGTTAAATTCCAAAGAAAAAATATTTCAAATGTACTTTTTTTATTGCCATGATGTTAAAAAAATCTGATGACCTTTCCATGGTGATTTATGGTAGTTTTATAATTTTAGGAGACAAAATTATTTTTCTATTTTTTTTATTTCGTGTAGTTTTAATTGTCCTCATCTCTATTGATACATAAGATTTAATAAAAGTGAATGTATACAAATTCATTTTTAATTTATCTCTTCCCAGAAATTGAAACAAACAAATGACAATTGTAAATATTTTATGAAAACAATATGTTAAAGACTTTTTTATTTAAGGGGCAGGGGTAAACGTGACGGTTGCGAGTTCGATTCCTGATCAGGGGCCTGAATTATTTAATATTTTCTTTTCCTTCCTCTACAAGATTCAAAACGAGTGTTCCTAAGCGGTGGAGGGGTATTGTAGGTTCAATAACATACGTATATCCTCGGTCAGGTTAAGAAAATTCTTATTAGTAATTATTACATCACCATAATAAAATAAATTAAAAATAGCTTTTATTTATGATACCATTGCACAAAATATCAATTAAATACTTAGAAATATTGCATTATCTAAAAATTACGAAAATTATTTGGTTAAACAAAATTTATTTGCAATTTATTCATAATTACCAGATATTAGAGGCCAGTCGTGGCGCAGCGGCACAAAATGTGGCTGTAAAACCGATTGGTTGTGGGTTTGATCCCCACTCGAGGAGATGAAATATTTATTTAAATTTATATTTCCAGTTCTTCGCTCTGGTGTCGAAGCTAAGCGCGGCTTTGAGTTCTGCCTCGCAACACGTAATGCCTCCAGGATTCGGCAGAAAGTGGGGAACTCAACACTAGGTTCCCTCTGCCTACCCTGCTGTGTGCGGTATATAGCGTGAAGCTGATTTGATTTATTTTATTCATGATTATAATTTTGATTTCACCATATTGAGTAATAAATATAAAATATTTGGAAATAAATAATAATAGCAATTATATTAATTATAAGAGTACTTTATTTACAATAACTATTCTAATATAGTGAATTCATCACGACATCATTTGTAGTGCTTTATTCATACAGCTAAATAATATTATAAAATTGAAGTTCGCCGCTATTCGCCAACTTGTAGATTTTGTTTCTGTAAAAAAAAAACAATTACATTTTTTTGCCTCATGCTGAATCCCGCTCAAAGCAGGATAGGCGGAGGAGACATAGGAACTTAGTGTTAAGGCACTCCGATCCCATTAAAATACTTCCGTTCTCCACTTTCTGTCGAATTGTGGAGGCATTGCATGTTGAGTGCCGGAAGGAACTAAAGCCACATTTTGCCTCATTACCAGAACGAGGAAATGATTAATTTCATTGAGTGGGAATCGAACCCATACTAGCCATACTAGCCACACAAACTCCATTTTCCCTGATAGTACTTATAAGTGTTGGGTAGGTATATGCGCACAGAAACTTTTAGGCTTTAAGGCTGTGAAGCTTTAAGGTAAGTTTGGAAAATAAAAAAATAAAATCCTGGAGTATCCATACTAATATTATAAGTACGAAAACTATATATGTCTGTCTATGACGCCACCACCGAACAGCTGAACCGATTATCATGAAATTTCATATATACATAGGTACTTGAGGGTCTCGGGATATACCTAAGTACTTTTTTCTTTTTTTTTAGATTTCATTGTTTACATAAAGGTCGTTAAAAATGGGCTTTCTGAACGCTTACATGTGATGCACTGGCGCAACTTTATAAGATACATAAAAACAATGTTCTACAAATACATTGTCCTTTAAAAAGTCTTGAAAGATTAAGCTACAGTAACCATTTTAATATATTTAACTTAAATTTATCGCGTTATTGTTAATGTTATTAATTGTCAATAATTTTGGTTTTACTCCTTATCAAGATAATATAAATTATAATTATTTAATTTAAAAAAAATGTAAAATAAATATAACGGGGGGTCCACGTTGGTAGGCTTGCCCACAGCGATCTCTACTAGCCCTTTTGAGCGTTGCAACGCTCTATCCGTCGCGTGTACCTTAGAAAAATGAAATGCGCACTAATAGAGCATCCACCCCAAGGCGACGCGCACCAGTTAGGGATGTTAGAAAATCATCGAAGCTAAAGCATCGATGTGCTATAAAAAACGAACAATCTTAAGTTCTGATAGAAGTTACGTTAATATAACCCTAGGTACTGAAACTTTCATATTAATAGTCTTTATAAGTACACTACACATATACATAATATGTATTATAA
The DNA here is from genome assembly GCA_021202915.1 of Heliconius himera. Lineage (NCBI taxonomy): Eukaryota > Metazoa > Arthropoda > Insecta > Lepidoptera > Nymphalidae > Heliconius > Heliconius himera. Next base: position 243,825 of record JAJHJA010000801.1, on the reverse strand, counting down.
AAAATACGAATGCTTTCGAGAATTCGGTGAAGCCGCGTTCGGGTCACAAGTGTCCAAAAAACACTAAATGATAGTGAAGTTTGCCAAAATATAATAGTGAAAAACTAAAAACTACTTTGTTAAATTTTTTTATTTTTTTCTGAGATAAAAATAATAAAAAATATGTTTTGGGTTTTATTATGTTAATAAATGCCACATAATAATAGATGTTTTTATATCTTCTATGTACAGATAGCGATCATTTACAAGTTTATATAATAGATTATCTCTAGATATAATAAGACAGTAAAAATATTTTGTCTGTACATTTAGTAATTTTGACTGAAATGGATAGAGGGACACTTAAAAAGAATAATAGAAAGCAAAAAGATTTTTTTTGAATTTCTTGTCTGTCTGTCTGTCTGTCGACATATTTTTGTCCACATTTTTCTCTGAAAGTACTGAACCGATTTACTTGAAAATTGCTTCAATCACCAATTGCTTTGTTTTAACTCAACTTAACTACTACAGTTTAGTTCATCAAAATCGGTTCATTAAAAAAAAAGTTATCGTCAATTGAAAGAAGTCGTAATTAATTCAACACAGATAAAGAACGATCTTGAAAGAAATATCAAGTAAATACAAAGATTTTTTGGTTGGTTCGTTCATATAATATATGTAACTAATTTAAAAACTGTACAGGAGTTAATATGCAATTATTACAGTTATTTTACAAAGAATATTATGAATCCTTCAAATCAATAATTTAACATTTAAGGCTGTTTCTGAATGAGTAAATTAAATTATTCACTGACATCAGCACATTTAACAGAGTATATTATAGGTAAAAAGAACATAAAGTTACAAAAATATATACGTGTAATAAATAATTAGCTTTATGTATATTTTATAAATATCAAATATCAACAATGGTCGTATTTTTTTATTTAAAACAATCAACAACAATGTCGTAAAAAAAACATATTAGAAGTCATTATAATTGTCAATCAATTCTGCTTATTAAATCAATAATCATGTATTTGAAGCGGGCGAAGCCGTGGGCGAGCCGCTACTACTATTATAACTGAGGCCATTGTGGTGCAAGAGCACAACCATGTGGCTGTAAACGCGACGGGTGTGGGTTAAATTTCCACTCGGGTAAGTGAATTATTATTTATTAATATTTTCATATTGAGTTCCGCCACTCAACACTCAATATCTCGAAAATTAGACGGAAAGTGGGGGACGAAATGTGTGCGGTATACATCCTGAAGCTGTAAAAATGGAGTATTTTAATGTATTATTAATTTACTCGTAAAAATACATAAACCAAATTAAAAATATCTGTTATACATATTTAAAATTACCTATTAAAACAGTTTGTTCACGTCTGTAAGTTCCTATAATGGCTACACAACGGATTCTCATATGCTTCATCGTAGGGGCCCGTAACCCGAGCGCAGATATCAATAAGCCGTTGGAAGCGTGTACCGCGTCAAATGGCACTAGCCATGATGGCTCTGTAACCTTTAACAAAATGTGTATGTTATAAATAGGTGAATATATTTAATACTATGATATTAAATACCGTCATGGCACAGTGGGGCAGCATCACGATGTTGTAGGTTCAAATCCTATTTATAGAAGAATTATCATAATCATAGGCGTATCTGGAGATATTTTCTGAAGACGCCTGGGTTTGAACGGATATGTTCGTGTAAACGTTTTTTTTATTTTTTTAGCTTCACGCTGTATCTCGCACATAGCAAAGTAGGCAAATGGAACATGGGAACCTAGAGTTAAGACTCTATTTTCATTAAGATACTTCCGTTCCCCATTTTCAGTCGAATACTGGAGATGTTGCATGTTGAGTAGCTGAACTAAACGCTGCGCTTTGCCCTCACACCACCTTCTCCGCCTTTCGCCTCAGAGTTGACTGGCTCAACTCTCAAATTGGTCAAAACTGAATACTACCATGGTGGAGAAATAATTCAAACACAATCAAACCCAAGTGTGTTTACAGATAAACGACGCTCCACTGCGCACGATGGCGTCTATTTTTATAACATAACTAAAATCCAAAGAAATCTAAATAATTTTGAACACATAATATAGACTCCAATATTCTAAATCTCATAAAAGAATATACATTCTATACAACCTTTTCCCCATTTATGTGCCATTGTAAACCCGGCGCGGGAAATGCTTTAGCAGAAGAGCAGTTAACATCGAGTGGCTCCAGGACTTCGTAAGGTCGTTCGTGACCGACTATACGTGGGCTCTCACGTGGGAAATCTGAAAGTAAATTATGATAACTATTAAATTTAATTGTTAAGATGGTATTTTTAATTTTATTTTATGTTTTAAGGTGTATTCTTTTATTTCTTTCAGATCTATGTTGTATTCGGCATGTAGCAAGGTAGGCAATGGGAACCTAATATTAAGATAAAATAGATTTTTTATAAAATGGATACATTTTAAATATGGCATAGTATACTACATACTGTTATTATTAGATAAACATTAGCATGATAAAACCATAGTATATGTACTAAAGTAGTTAATAATATCTATATACAAATATACAACTTAAAGGCCGTCGTTGTGGCGAAGGCGCACAAGCGTATGACTGTAACGCGACGGTTGTGAGTTCGATTCCCACCTGGGTGAAGGAAATATTATTTATTAATCTTTTCATTTCTTCGCTCTGAGCCAAACCAAAAGCGTGGCGTTGAGTTTCGTCACTCAACACTCAATGCTTAGAAAATTCTCTTAACACAAGGTCCCTTCTGCCTGCTCTACTATTTGCGGGATGCTGTATGCCGCAGATAGTAGAGCAGGCTGTAAAGCTGAAAAAAAATTACTAATATTCGTAAAAACATAAAATAGATAACCTCCAAATTAATAATGCAAACAGTAACAACAAAACTCCATCAACAAAATATGAAATTAAAAAAAATGTATGTAATAAAACAATAAAATTACCCACAATAAATTTCCATAAAAGTTTCCGCCTGTGCCGAGTGGAAGGAAGGAGCTTCCTCCGAAACTTCACAACGATATGACCCTCTGGACTTTAGGGTCAGCTCTCTAAGATGTACGCGTCGAGCGCTCGACTTCTCCAACTAAGATATAAAATAAAAGTTTTCGTAATTAACCTAGAGTAAGTTTTGTAAGGATGTTAATTCGAAACTATAAAAGAAAGTGATAAAAAGACTTTATGGTTAGAAAAGATCATTTAAGTCATGTTTTAGTTTAAATGGACTTGGGATTTTATTTTACTTTGATTCAGGTTTGATACTAAACATATAAAAATTATTGAAGCTAATATAATTTTTGTTTTTCTCTTAGCATCTTTAGCAACTTATCAAAGAGGTTGCTAAAGTTGAGACCCACTCAATATTTTTTGCCCATATTTATAACGCACTGGAAAATAACAAAGAATGAAAAATAACGAAGTTCTTATCACGTTATGGATATATTTTAAAATGATATATCTTTTTTATTTATGAACCGATTGAAATAAAGCAAACACCAAATAATAACGAAAGTCTACCAAAATACAATTGTGAAGACTGCATTTAAATTGGTGAAATTATGTTTGAGATTAGCGTGCACAAACAACCAAACCTACAAACAGACAAGTATTTTAAAAGTAATTGTTTTGGGTAATTTTTACACTTTTAAAGTGTTGCTAGCATCTCTGTAGGGAGATTTTAACGAAGTTCCGCTACCCAAAGATAATTCCTTAGAATTATCAACAAGAAAGTAGCAACAAAAATAAGTTGCAACAAGCATATAAAAATTTTGACGTAGACCGATGAGAACGTATAACTTAGTTGGTCAGAGCGCTTGGACCAAGCGACCAAGAGCGCTTGGTTTCCAAGAGACGCGGGTTTAAATCCTGCTACATTCAAATACATGTTTCCCAAAATAAATTGTTTTGGGTTTTATAACGTGTGCCGATATAGATTAATAAATACTTTATAAGATATAATTTGAAGTCTTGTTTACTAGACAGTCTGGTAAATTTAAATGCTCTAAGATTTATTAAATACTTGCCTTTGCCTAGTTTATATAACAATAAAAAAATAACAATAAAATAGGCCAACATTTATAGGTCATCATTAATAATCATACAAAATATTCACCGACTTCGACCGACGTGATAGGCAATGTGATATGAGTGTGATGTTGATAGCGATTTCATGTCTATATTTTCTGTGTAGATTAACATTTCACAAATTAATATATTATTTATCTTTACACATCTCCCGCTCCATTTGGTGTAAAAAGACCTATATATATAGGTAGGTGTAAGTCACCCTATATTTATTAATTTACTGATAAATTTAGTATTTTTATTAAGAACACAATGTTTCCAGAATTCGGCAGAACGTGGGGAACGGAGTGTCTTAACACTAGGTTCCCTCTGCCTACCCTGCATTGTGCGGGATACAGCGTGAAGCTGAAGCTGAAGAACATCCAACGCTACTATTTTGTTTTACATAGTTTTTATTCATAGGGAGGAATGGAATTAAACCACTAATAAAATAAAAATAAATCAAGAAACATTTTTTTACTACTTATTTAGAACGAAGAAGTGTGGAATAAGACTTTAAAAATTAAAAAAAATATTTTTTTTATTCTTGCATCTGCATAATTTTTTACTTTTGCTTTTTATTTTGCATTTTATCGAAGTTGTAATGAAATAGCGACCCAAACACGGCTTCCCAGGTTAAAATTTATGGTATCGGCAAATAATATAACATTTCCACACAAATTGTAACCTATGTATTCAAATTCAAATTCAAATTCAAAATATTCTTTATTCAAATAAACTTTTATAAGCATTTTTGAATCGTCGAATGAACATATAACAAATAAAAAGCTACCACCGGTTCGGAAGGCGGTTCTGCTGAGAAGAGCCGGCAAGAAACTCAACAGTTGCTCTTTTCAAAGTCAATGGTATAATATATAATTTTATTACATTAACTGGCAGCTATCCTGCATCACATTCAATAGACATTAATTCCATACATGTTTATCCTCTAAATATTCTTGAACAGTGTAATAAGCTTTACTTGTTAGTATTTTTTTTAAAGCTACTTTAAATTGTGGTAGAAGCAAACTTAGAATACACTGCGGAAGTTTATTATATACACGTATACTCAGACCCATAAAAGATTTATTAACTTTTTGGAGGCGAAAACGTGGCGTAACAAGTTTATCTTTATTTCTCGTTCCTATCGTATGTATATCTCTATTTTTACTATGACACTGTACATTTTGCCGGACAAACATAATATTATAATATACAAATTGTGAAGCAACTGTAATAATACCTGCATCTTTAAAAACATCTCGCAGAGTATTATTCTAATGTACTTGTAAGAGGTATATTAATTACTGTAAAGTTTTATCAAAATCCATAGTTATGTAGTTAGTATGCGTATAAGTGAAACAAACATCGATCGTATAGGATACTATCAATAAATATTTTGTTGTGCTGATGAAATTATTCTTTAATAGTAAGTAAACATTTGAAGCGGCACATTTTCTGACAGTAAAAGCGGTGGATTTGGGTTACATTCCAATTAAGAAGAATTAATTATTGTCCACACTCTCCTTATTTAACACTCAATATCTCGAAAATTGAATGGTGTGTGGAGAACGAAGTGTCTTAACACTAGGTTCCTATAGATATTACTAAAACGTAAAAAGACAAAGTGCAAATACTGTAGTAACATATCAATAGTGGAGCAGCTGTTCTGCATTTACGGATCATGTCATCTTAACATTTTACCTAGCGTACGAAAGCATTGAATAAAAAAATATTTTGATTCTGAAGATTTATTACGATTTGTGATTTTTATGGTAATTTTTTTTTCAGGAACCTAGTCTTAAGACACTACGTTTCCCACTTTCTGCCGATTTCTGGAGGCATTGCGTGTTGAGTGGCAAAACTCAACGCCGCGCTTAGCCTCGACACCAGAGCGAAGAAATGGAAATATAAATTTAAGTAAATGAAATATTTACTCCTGGAGTGGGAATCGAATCCACAACCAGTCGGTTTTACAGTCACACCTCGTGCCGCTGCGCCACGACTGGCCTCAATTGTAAATGTTATTTACAATTGCGAAAAATGTTATTATTATATTATATTACTAGCGGCTCGCCCACGGCTTCGCCCGCTTAAAATACATGATGATATTTGATATTTATAAAATATACATAAAGCTAATTATGTATAACACGTATATATTTTTGTAACTTTATGTTCTTTTTACCTATATAATATACGTCTCATCATAATTCTAAAACTCTGTTAAATGTGCTGATGTCAGTGAATAATTTAATTTAGGTTGTAGGATTCATAATATTCTTTGTAAAATAACCGTATTAATTGCATATTAACTCCTGTACAGTTTTTAAATTAGTTACATATATTATATGAACGAACCAACCAAAATATCTTTGTATTTACTTGATATTTCTTTCAAGATCGTTCTTTATCTCTGTGTTGAATTAATTACGACTTAAACTTAACTGTTATGATTAATGAAGGTAATCTCCACTAACAATTCAATTTTGTTTACTTTATTGTATAAAATATTATATAATAGTGCTTCAAAAATATATATTTTTATCAACAATCATATAACCCAGACGTTTCGAACGTCATTCTTTAGCCAGGGTCATACCAGCGCGATTTCTATATAACATTCGCTGGCAAGCTAATGCCTTAAGTTCATTCAAATGACGATAACTTTTTTTTTAATGAACCGATTTTGATGAACCAAACTTTAGAACCTAAGTTGAGTTAAAACAAAGCAATTGGTGAAATTTTCAAGTAAATCGGTTCAGTAGTTTCAGAGAAAAATTCGGACAACAATATGTCGACAGACAGACAGACAGACAGACAGACAGACAGACAGACAGACAGACAGACAGACAGACAGACAAGAAATTCAAAAAAAATCTTTTTGCTTTCTATTAGTCTTTTTAAGTGTCCCTCTATCCATTTCAGTCAAAATTACTAAATGTACAGACAAAATATTTTTACTGTCTTATTATATATAGAGATTATGTTATTTATAATTCAATTTTAATTTTAAAACATCACCTAGATTGATACCGGTTTATCCAAATTTATATATAGATTTATAGATACTGGTTTCAATCGTGATAATGTTTTAAGCTAAAAATAATTGCTGGTTGAACATTTTTTTGAACGAAATCTATACATGTCCCCCCGAAAAATTTTGCGTACTTATAGATATTTTCCGGGGGGCAAAATGTGCGAAACTAAAACCAAGGGATTCTAGTTTTGCACATTTTTTTTGTATGATTCTTTTTTCTATGTTTTCAAATTTAACTTATATTATCAGACTGTTTTGGGGTGGCAACATTTCTATGCCCATGTCACGTAATTATTCAATATTAATTACAACAATTAACTTCATGCTTTATCCTAGCGGGGTAGCTAGAGAGAATGGAGCGCCAAACGCTACGGTCTTTACATACCTCTTTCACCTCGTCCACTGTCATCAATCTCTGCATACATGCTCTCCGACATTCATCATGCTTTTTACGCGATCTTTCTCCCAGTATCTTTGATACTGTGTTTTCAAAAGTCAACCGAGTTCTCCCCCTATCTCTCTTACCACTCACTTTTCTGTCATAAATTATTTTTTGCCATTGCGCTAACCAGCTGAGCATGTTTTTCTTCATTCTCATCGTGACATCCTCGCTAGTACCTGCCATTCTGTATATCTCTTCATTCCGGATTTGATCAGCTAAGCTAAAAGATTGCATTTCCACGGCATTTATCTTTCTTTCATTCTTCTACTAGTAATACCGTGGGTATTACAGTTCAAGAGTAGTAGTAGAAGAATGAAAGCTTTCTTTTCGCTACCATATATCAGCGTCGGTACTAACACTGCATATTGTGTACGGCCAAAAAGGGAAACTTCGCTGACGTTTCGTCGTCTCATTAATGCAGCTAATGCTCCGTTAATCCTATCACCGGCAGCAATACGCCTTTCCACATCCATCTCGTACCTTCCATCTCCATTGAACATACTTCCCAAATATACCACTTCATTCACTTGTTCTAATATCTTGCCATTCACACTGACCTTGCATTCTGTCCTTTTTTCATTTGTTTCAAAAACCAGAGCCTCTGTCTTATTCGCATTCAGACTTAGATCATTATTTTCACACTCTTCTTTCAGAGTGGTGACTAATGCCTGCAACTAGCATTCTGATGATGCAATGAGCACTGCATCATCTGCGTACAGCAGGCAATTCACATTTAAGGTACTTTCACTCCCATATCAATTTGTTTCACTCCTGACCTTATAGTAAATGCCTTAAATACTTTTATGCTAAATTTGCTCCAACCTCATGTTGCTATAACTTTACTTAATGTATAACAACATTTGACATGGCATATGAACATTATTTAGGTATATTTAACAAATGGTCCCATTAGATACGACTTGTAAAGTACACATTCTAACACTTATGTATTTACATAATAAATGTGGACGTTACGGGGTAAAAATAACATTGGCCGAATGCAGCCAAAGGCTTCATTCCCTTAGGCACGAAATGTATATATGTATATTAAAGCTAAGTTTTGGTACATAACGTTACTATCAAGTTGATAATTTAATAAAAAATTACAACAAATTTGGTGCTTATTTTTTTGGTTTGCGCTGTATCCTGCACACAGCACGGTAGGGACCTAGAGTTAAGACACTCTGTTCCCATTAAGACACTTTCGCTCTGCACACTCCGCCGAATTCTAGAGGCATTGTGTGACCAGAGCGATGAAAATGAAAATACTCAATGGGTCATTTACTCCATGGAAATCGAATCTTTAACCTGTAGCGTTTACATTCACACGTTTGTACTTCTGCACCACGACTGGTGCTATAAATATAATAATTATATTGAACTAAAATATGAAAAAATATTTAAAAAAGCTGGCCACGCTTGGTAGAAAAGAGCTGAATATAGAGCTCGATGGATTATTTAATACGCAATCTATAGCAAGACTAAGTTAATTATCAATTTTAAATAATTGTCTGTATCCAATAAGGCATCTGTAATCTATAAATCCTATTATTTCTAGTTAAACAAGACTGCCGTGGCACAGCAGCACAGCGTCTGACTGTGAACGCGACGGTAGTGGGTTCGATTCCTATTTGAGAGAATAAATTATTTGCATTTCATTTCATTTGTAACAAGACAAATTGCCAATCCCCAAAGAATACACGATGTCTTGAATTATTTTTTTCTGACTACCCTGCCATGCGATAAATGGCGTAAAGTTGTAAAAAAATCAAGTTAAAAAAAAAAAATATGTATATTAATTAAATTAGATTCTGTCTGATAACAAATATAGTTTTATTTAATATATTTCTCGTAATTAAATAATTATAAAATTAAATATAAATCTACGATATGTGTAAACTCCTGATTGCTGTGGTACGGTGGCGATGGACTCGCTACATGTTTGCGCTCCATTTGGTATTTGGTAGTACACGGTCTGCATATTCCTATTTCTTTTTTATATGAATATATTCGATATGGCAGGCCAAAATTTTACCGAGAATTCAATTTTAATATAAATTTCATATATAAAGAGCTGATGAAATTTTAAATTATTAAGAATGTTGGTAATTCTTGGATACGTATTAAAATGGTGGTTTTAATATTTTTATAATGTTTTTTTTATTATTTTTATTTTATAATGATTGGCATAGTGAGTTCCAAGCTGAATTTTATTTTTTATAAATTTCGGCACAGGGGCACAAAATGTGACTGTAAAACCGACTGGTTGTGGGTTCGATTCCCACTCGAGGACATGAAATATTTACTTAAATTTATATTTCCATTTCTTTGCTAGTCGAGGACAAGCGCGGCGTTGAGTTCTGCCACCCAACACGCAATGCCTTCATAACTCGGTAGAAAGTGGGGAACGCAGTGTCTTAACACTAGGTTTCCTCTACCTACCCTGCTGTGTGCAGGATAAAGTATGAAGCTATTTTTTAAAATATTATATAAACAACATATCTAACAGCCATATAGCTTTTAATATATACAATAAAAACCTAGCATACATATTTTTTCAAAATATCTAATTAACCAAACTAAACCAAAATCCCTACGACAAGCTAATTACCGCTCACTTTATCACCATCTGATGTTGACACGGCAAGTACACAGCGATTGTAAAGTTTAACGATGCTAACTTACATACTATTTCGGAGTAATTTATGCACTTCATTGGGATACTCCAACTAGGCCATATGTGGAATACAGGCGAGATTAGCTCTAAGCCATCGCGGCGCAATTGATGGATCTGAGTACGTGTGGTGGTTACGGGTTCTGTCTCCGTTCAAAGAAAATTACTAAAATGTTTAGTGTATTATACTTTCTCGCTTTATTAAAATAAGGGACTTTCCTTAGGAGCACAAGAGCGCGACTGTAACGCGATGGTTGTAGGTTCGATCCATACATGAGGGAATGAATTATTATTTATTAAACTTTTCATTTCTTTGCTCTGACACCAAGGTAAAAGCCCGGCGTTGAGTTCCACCACTCAATACGCAATGCCTCGAAAAATTTGGCGGAAAGTGGGACACGGAGTGTCTTAATCATAGGTTCCCTCTGCCTACCTTACTGTATGCGGAGGGTACAGCTGAACTAAACTATGATTTATTTTTTATGATTTATTTATTACTGTTTAGTCTCACAGACAATAACATCTAATAAATATGTGAATTTAAAAATATGTATAATATTTTAAAGTAGTTTATAGCCCACTGTGTAGTCCACACACGAAATTAACTTTTAAAGCTATGTAAACTTTTACGGTATCTAACTCATAGAAATGAGCTATGCATGTTTTAAAGTAAATATATAAGTTTGATTGCTTAATAGATTATGTTAAATTTGAAATAAATATGATTTATTTCGTACAATTTTAAACTTTTAAAATGAAATTGGTATTTATTTGTATTATAGACTATGTAAAGAGAGAGAAGTTTAAAACTATCAACATATATTATACCATTTTTTTACAACTATTACAATATTAAAGACTGAATCATCCTTTTTATTAGTAATTCTTTAATTTATTAAGATATTTAAAAAAATAACATTAGTCAAAGAGAGCTCTGATAATAATTTCCACGATACGAATATTTCCGCCAATTGGAGTTTCAAAGTGTCGGTTCCATTAGCAATATACGTTATTAATAAGATTAGTTTCCTCTTTGTGCCTCCCTAGAGGTATAAAAAATATAATAAAATAAGAAAAATATATAAGCCTAATATTTCTTATAGGGTCATACAATAATGGCCATGTAGACTACTGAATTGTAAACGATAGTTGTAGGTTCTATTTCCACTTAAAGAAATTTAGTATTTAAAATATTTTCGTTACAAAAAACTGATTCCATCCAGCATGAAACCTTCTAAAATGCAATATTTCTAGTAATATATTGTAAGTGCTTTCAATTTAAGCGAAAAACATAAAAAAAACTTACATCAACTCTAACTCCATCTAATTTATGAGCATGCTGCGGCGGCCTCAGTCTGGGCATGTACCGGTAGAACTCTTCGTTGTCCCGGTACCACTTAACTGAGTATAGTTTACCTCCTTCAAGGTCGTAGTCACATGTCAATGTTACAGATTCACCTCTTTGCTTGAGGCTTGGTACTGATATACCAACTACGCGAAGGCATATAGACACTAAAACAATATATATATTATTGTAAAACTTTGAAAATATCTAAAGTGTAACAAATGTAAGTAATTTTTATATAATTATAAAATTCTAAAAACAAATCTTTAATGTATTTAAAATATCGTAATTAGTAACTTTTAGGAGATTGTATAAACGATTTTCAATTATATAATTTAATAGTATTATAAAAACACACGAGTATTCTTATATTTAAACTAATTATTTTTAATTTTGTAAAACAACAAACATGATATAAATATTAAACTTCCAAAATCATTCTGCATTCAACCTGTCAAAAATTATTAAATTAAGCACGAACATAAATTACCTCTGGGATTGAAGAGGAGAAAACACCAAAAAAATATTTTCAACTTCATCGTTCGAAATTATAATTGGTTTCGTGATCGTGTCATTTCACAACGTGATTTATTATTATTTTTTTATAAAACATTTTATGATTAATTATGAATCATTATTATTATTAAAATAATTATATAATATTAATTTGTGTATAAAGTTTTCGCGTTAGTGTCTTTTCGGTATGGTTAATGTGGGAACGAGCGTTTCGTAGCGCACGTCGTAGGCAACTGTTGCTACAAACGTTTGGATGCTACGAATACGTAGACGCTACGATACCTTGTCATTTTTTCTGAGGGAAGTATTACGATTTCGACGTTAATTTAATTAACTGACAAGTATTTACAAATGTTTATTGAAATAAATTAATTTACATGTATAATTCGTAAAGTTTTGTTTTATATTTGATCATTTAGAAGTCAGAATATGTGTTTAAATTAACATTCACTTCTATAGCAATGTTCTTAATATATTATATAACAATAATAACTACATATAAGTCGAGGTCAGTTACAGAGGTCAGTCGTATCGCAGCGGCACAAACTCTGCCGCAGCCTGTGACTGTAAACGCTAACGAGGCAAAACGCGGCGTTGAGCTCCGCCACTCAAAAGACAATGTCTCCAGAATTCGGTGGAAAGTGGTAAACAAAACAGTCTCAATGAAAACGTAGCGACTTAACATTAGGTTCCCATGTTCCCCGTGCATATCTTGATATGTGCGGTATATATACTACGTAAAGCTAAAAAAAATACACATAAAATAATTTACTTAGAAATATTATATATTTTTATTTCTTTCACTTTGCAGATTGTATTAAATGCAAATATTAATGCCATTAGCAGGATATATTCCGAGTGGCATTTACAGCGTTAGAGTATCAAAGCTGTGGACAAGGATTAGTGATGGATTTAATAAATAGGTAATTCGCTAATGGTCCCTCTCTGAGTGTTTTTCACTTTGCACGACCCATATTATGATGAAAATAAAATTAATCTTAGTATAGAATAGAGAATATAGAGGTACATGTAATTCATATATAAAAAAGATATTGTATAAATATAGAAATATATGTATGTAATAACATAAGTCTAGTTCTAGGTAATATCTAAAGAAAATAAGTATTAAAAGAAATGTAAAAATAACAAAAGGTACGGACCATATGTCTGTAGTGTAAATAAGAATTAAAATAAAATAAAAATAAAAATTATTCATATAAATGTTTTTTTGTAGATATAAAAAAAATAATCGTGAGTTATTTTAAAAGTAGCCATTAGAACTAGATTAAAAACAGATACAGATATTGATACTAGAAACATTATACGTGTAATTTTTTAAATATTTTTTTTGTAAATTGAGGTATATGGTAAGTTATTATAAATTTAAGGAGGACTTCTTTTCGTTCTTATATATTGTTTTTCTTTTCTTTCATCTTCAATCTGTATTCCACACTTAGCAGGGCAGACAGAGGGAATCGGGGAGCCTAGTGTTAAGACACATTTTTCACATTAAGACACTTTCAGTGGAATTCTTGAGGTATTGCATGTTGAATGGCGGTTCTCAACGCCGCGATTTGCGTGCTTACTAGTGCGAAGAAATGAAAATACTCAATCATTCTCAGTCGTGGCGCAGGAACACAAAGTGTGACTGTAAATACGACTGGTTGTGGAGTTGATCCCCACTCGAGGGTGAAATATTTATATAAATTTTTGTTTTAGTTTCTTAGCTCTCTAATCAAGGCAAAACGCGGCGTTGAGTTCCGTCTCTCAACACGCAATGCCTCTAGAATTCGGCGGTAGGTGGGGAACGGTGTGTCTTAACACAAAGTTCGTTCTGTTATTCGGGGAATACAGTGTGAAGCGTGTGTGTTTTAATTTTGGATAATTTAATTTTAATTCCCGCAAGTGGGAATCGAACACAAGATCGTCGCCTTTACGGTCACACGCTTATGTTCTTGCGCCACGTCGGCCTCAATTGTTTTAATATCAAACAAAAAACATTTTTTAGAATTAATTATTTTTGTTAATTAAACCCACATTCACCGAATGCACAAAGAAATTTATTAAAACTACGCCAACTTGGCGTCAAAATGTGTAAGCAATTTTATTTATAGTTTAAAATTTCCTTTTATTTCTATATTTATATCATATTATAATTGGTTTCAACGAATTTAATCCATTCTACTCGGCTATGCTGATTACTTCGTAAATTAACAATATTTAATTTAAACAATATTAATTAACTTTATTAATTAAAGATGGTAGGTCGATGCCTATGGGAAACGTCATAGAGCTTCGTTTATTGGCAACGAGAATTTCCTTTGAACTCTGTGATAACGACTTCTGTGGCTATCTTTTTGCATAATTTTGTAAAATCTCTCGTATCTTATCATTTGTGTAAAATTAATTTGAAATAATTGAAAAGATATAAATTGGTGAGCAAAGAAAAAGTCTACTATAAAGAATATTTACGGTTTATTTCTACTATAACCAATGGTTGTGTCTTCGATTTCTACTTTTTTCATGTCCTACTACCTACCTACAAAAAAAATATGTTATTTATTAAAAAAAATTAAATCGTGTAAATATGGAATAACTCACGTCTCTAAATGAAATATATTTAATAGTAAAGGTCTAATGGAACACATGTTTTACAAATAGGAAAAAATTAAGATTAATTTGAACTTTGACTTGATTTTCTTTTGACATTCCATTTCCATGATTTATAGGTATTGCAATTATACCTATAATCAGTACTGACCTTAATGTAACGTGAACTATAATGTATGGAGACAATAGCTCGAGGCCATCGTGGCGCAGGGTCACAAAAGTGTAACTGTAACGAGAGGGTTGTAGTTCGATCCCTCGTTGGAATAAATTATTCTTTATTAGTGTTTTTGTTTTTTTGCTCTGGCAACAAGATATAAAGCTCGGCGTTGAGTTCTGCCACTCAACACGTAATGCCTCAAAAAATTCGGCGGAAAGTGGGAAACAAAGTGTCTCTACATTAGGTTCCCTTTGCCTACCCTGCCATATGCGGGGTACAAAGTGAAGCAAAAAAAAGACGATAGCTTAAAATGGATGATATTTTAAAATAAAATGTTTCCATACAAAACACAAACGATAGTCGTTTTGGCGCTTCTAAGCGCATGTATCGATTATTTTAGACATTTATTATTATGGGCAATTCTTACTTAGTATGTATAATAATAGCAGAATGGACAATATATTTAGTATATATTGTTGTATTATATGTTTGCATTACTTATAAAGCTTAAAATTTGTATCTATTTTGCTATGAATAATTTAAGTTCGATATATACATGCTGTAAAAATATAAAAAAAATAGCTTTTTATGAATAATAGCCAAGTAAAATATTCAAATTAGGTCCCGATTATTACTCTAATAAGAAAAATATTGGGAGTTTTATAATTTTATGGGAGAAATTGAAGGTTGTTTACTTACTTCATTTTGTTTTAGCTTTAGCTAATTTTTAGAGGAGCTACAGGTGCGTTGCCGGCCTGTAAGGTGGAGACAGATGCGCTT
Organism: Heliconius himera; assembly: GCA_021202915.1. Classification (NCBI taxonomy): domain Eukaryota; kingdom Metazoa; phylum Arthropoda; class Insecta; order Lepidoptera; family Nymphalidae; genus Heliconius; species Heliconius himera. Next base: position 228,180 of record JAJHJA010000801.1, on the reverse strand, counting down.
TTTGAAGGTACGTAGGTCATATCGACCTGGAAACACTGCAGCAAATAGGCCATTCCTCAGTTTCTCAGTGGCGCGTGGAAGGAAGTTCCTACGAAACCGAACAGTAGTGGAGTGCCACGTATCCAGATGGTGTGGATTATACTTGACTTTGTGGTGTACTGTGCGGTAAGAACTGTTTTTTTGGGATTGAATTGGACCAGGATCCTTTCACCACATTTGGAAGCAGCCCCAAAGGGATGCCTCAACTAAATATACAAGCTTATTTCGGCACTGGTCTACATTTTACCGAGAAAGAATTGCGCGGCCGAAGTAAGCAGCGTCCACTGTGCTATCATTTGCACAGCAATGAATGGAAGAATTCTCTACCATATCATTGATATAAAAGAGAAACAGCGAAGGGGACAGCACACAGCCTTGAGGGACGCTAGCTTTACGGGCATGTGTTCTGAATAAAACCGTCGACAACGATCTTCATGCTGCGCCCAGTGAGAAAGGTGTCAATCCACTTGCATAAATTCTCGGGAAGCCCATAAGACGGAGGATATTATTGTATTTATTGCATTTTAATTAAAAAACCGTCCAAGTGCGAGTTCACCACCACCGAGGGTTCCGAGCCAAATAAAATCAAATGCATAACTTTGTAATAGGTACAGATTGTTATTTATGTTATACATATCACATATTTGAAAAAAAAAAGTTGTCTCCAGAGTGATCCTAAGTCGAAATCTAGGCATTCTCTAAAGTTGCACTTCCCGTTGATGTGTAATACAATTCTGAAATTGGTGCGTAATCCTGGGTGGTTGTCCGACTCGCACTTGACCGATTTTTTAAATTAAAATGATAAAAATTAAAACAGAACAATAATAAATATTAAAAAAAAATAATATATTGGTACCCTTTTTCATAAATTATTTATATATTATATTATACTATATGAAAATTGCTTACGCTGCCGCTGGCATTTTTAATTATGCTTATCCTTCGCTTTATTACAACCGAATTAATGTTTAATTAAAATATTATCTAGGTTGTTTTCATGAACGCAACAAAATATACTCCTATATTTTGTTTTTAAGTAAATTAAATTAATACAGACATTAGGGACTTCGGTCGGTTAATTTAATCTAAGAAAGTAATAAGATATCTTTATAGTTTTATGTTTTATATTTCATTTGGTAATGTGATGCCTTTACAGAATGTTTCTTCATTGAAAGTAAACAACGTACTAATAAAGTACACTTTTTTTATTTCACTGTATTCCGCACATAGCTGAGTAGGGTAGGGTAGGCAGAGAGTACTAGGAAACCTAGTGTTAAGACACTCCGTTTGCATTAATACACTATCGTCTCCCTTTTACCGTTCGAGTGGTGGAACTCAACGCCATTGCACCTCCACACAAGAGTGAAGAAATGAAAATACTAAATATTTCATTTTCGATAGTGGGAATCGACCCCACGACTTATCGCTTGTAAAGTCGCACAGACTGGCCTTAAAATAAAGTAAATTTGTTAGATTTGTGTTAGTACAAATTCAGCTTGGCAATGTCACATAAAAGTTTATTGATAAATAAAATAAATCAGCTTCACGCTATATCCCGCACACAGCAGAGGGAACCTAGTGTTAAGACACTCCGTTCCCCACTTTCTGCCGAAATCTGGAGGCATTGCGTGTTGAGTGGCAGAACTCAACGCCGCGCTTAATCTCGACACCAGAGCGAATAAATGGAAATATAAATTTAAGTAAATATTTCATCTCCAAGTTAATTGATATCTTTAAATTATATAAATATATGGATATATTTAAAAAAAAATCCAATAATAATTTCTATTTTGAACAGACATAGCTTAAGTTAGGTACCATAGTATATTATTTGTGCTGATTACATTATACATTCACCGGAAGCCAGATTTGCGTAAATAGCTTATTATGCACTGCTCCAAATTTATAATGCTAGTGTCAAACGTTAGCTTCTCTAACAAAGGTAGAATTTTTCTTTTAAATTTTATCTTGAATTTAGCTGTCGAATTGTATGCTTGTATAGCTGAAGTATTAACTCATTTCCTTTTCCGTTTTCTATTTAAATATAAGACCGGACCGGACCGAGTGTCTCATAAGTATTTTTTCGATACACGGTTTATATAAGTTTTTTACTCTAAATTATTATATTAACGCAAGTTCGCAATTATATTTTTCAAATACGTATTTTTACACGTCAAATTCGTTCTAGTTAGCAAAATTACAATTTTCATATGACTGTAAAATATTAATTTTATTAGAATCTTAATTATCTTAAAGTTTAATATTGTAAAAATATAATATTGTAAAAAAGTTGGACGTTGGATGTACGTAATATTACAATGTAATCCTTTTATCTTATATATTTTTTTGATCATTGTTAGGGTTCCGAACCTCAAAAGGTAAAAACGAAACTCTTATAGGATGACTTTGCTGTTAGTCTGTCAAGACCATTTATCTCGATCTCGAGATCACGTAAAAGTATTAATCTAAAATTTATATCAAATTAAATTAAAAATATTTATATCAAGCTAACACAATCAAAATTTACAGGTATTAACGCATCGATTGTGCTGCATTTTTTATAAGAAATTCGCCGCGTAATCAAAACCTATAGGGCGATGTGCTAACTTACAATACAAAGAAAGAATAAAATCTGAACAGCAAAAATTTAAGAAATATCCATAGAAAAAAATAATAACAAGTTTATATTTATAGTTATTTTCTTACAAAATCAGTGCATTGATCGCACACTTCAGTTTGTAAAATGTTATAAGTTGTAATTCCCGTTGACCACAAAAATACGATCCTGAAATCGGTACGGAGGCCTTATTGGGCGAGTCCTACTCGCATTTTACCGAATTTTTGCAGATTCACGTTGTATCACGCATTAAGAAATATATAGTGGGAGACCTTTTGTCAAGACACTATACTTAACTTATGGCTCTAATTTGAGACAATGAATGTTATATAGCGTATCTCAACACACATATTTCGCCTTACTAGAGCGGGTCACTGATTTATTTTGATAAACTTGATAATTTACTGAAAACTCTCTAGTAATATTTTATTTTGAGCAAATCTTTATTTTAAATCTTTTCATCTTAAATCTTTGACTTCTTAAATATCAATAATGGACCTTTCCATTATAGTCCTTGTAGTAATTAAAGAATACCCATCACATTCACAATGAATATCATCAAATAATAAAGCTATACTGTCTGAATCTAAAAGGACGTTGTTCGCTTGTTACAATTTTTGTATCGTAAAAAATTACGATATTTACAATAAACAAGATTTATTTTCAATATTCTCAAAATCTATAAGTATATTACTAAAGTAAAATATGGAGGTGGCAGGTAACGCCGACGTGAGGAACTAATCTAAATGATAATAATTTGCTCTCAAAGTTCGTCGTCTAGAATATTGGATAACAGACGTTTATCCTGTTTCAATAAGCTCCTTTGTATCTACGACAAAGGAATGAAAGTATTTTGTATCTCCTTGTGTTCTCGACTTTATAGGAACTAGAAAGTGTTAATTTTCACTAAGTATCTAGGATTCGGGACGTCATTTTGTTAGATTATGATAAAGTTTCAACGGTGTCGTCGTTGGACGTACAATATATTTATACACATGGTTTTTTTGTTTTTTTTTTAAGTTTATATTTTTTTATATAGAAGTCCTGATAAAAACTTTTGTTTGATAAAATGTTATCTTTTTCAGTATAAAATGCACAGTGGGCCAATTGGTGCAACCAAAAAAGTATATGCACTTTTTGAAATATTGCAAAAGATGTTATCAACGTTTGTGAATAGATATTTTTAACTCCTTATAGGAGGCTAAATTGTTTCGTTACGTAACGTGTCGTTACGGCGACAGTCTGTCTAGTTTCCCTTTCTTTCACCTATATAGCAGTGGCAGGTAGGCTATCTTCTCTCTCACTCTAATCCACAGCCGTATTTCGGACAGATGCTTCTTTCTCCTTTCTTCGCATGACTCAGTGTTTAGTGTGCGGTAGTCATATACTGTTGTCAGTGAGCATACAACCTAAAAGCCAATTGTTACTTTTGTAGAATTAAATAATGATATATTGTACATACAAAAAATTGTAATGTACATATTCAAGAATTGTAACTAAGAATAAATAGTATTTTATAATCAATAAAAGATTTTAATTAAAACGCCTTAACTGTACCTTAAAGATATTCTATATCCTAATAAAAACACTACTAAAGTTTTATACCTTTCCTGTGAGCCTGAAAATAGAGTTTTCCTACTTTTAGATTAAAAATGACATAACTTCAATAACTTTCAAATCGTTATTCAGCTATTTCAACTCCGTAGAGGATTATTTCCATAAATTATAGTAGTAATCTTGCACTTACTATAGAATATCTTTTTCTAATATTGTAGGATGGGAATAAAAATCATATTAATTCTTCTATTAAATTTTAATAGAAGAATGTTTAGTTATTTTATGTCAATCTACGATCGATATGCGCGCACGGAAAACGCGCTCTATGACCCCGAAGCTGATACAAAATCTCCTGTATCGGTCAGTAAAAACTGTTTAAATATTCCTGAGATTGGGTCGGACAAATAAAACAGCAACAACCAAACACACGGACACATTTTTTTTAATATTTATTTGTACTTTAAATAACTATATGCACTGAAAAAAAAACGGATACTTAGACTTAAATCTCGCGTAAATCTCTATCCCAAGGTAATTCCGTGATAAAACATATGTTGCTCCGTAACCCTGTCTATCGGTTAGTGAAAGTTCCATAAAAATCGGTTCAGCTTCGGTGTTCTCAGTTCCGGAGATTAGATAAGAAAATTAGAAAGACTGACAAAAATTCTAAAATTGATTGTTTTCGTTTTAGTATGGTTTAATAACTACATGCCCTTAACAAAAACCGTTATTTTGTAATCACACCCAGCTTTTAATTTTTATTTATATAAATATATTAGGAAAGTAAAGTAGGCAGCGGAGTGTCTTAATACTAAGTTTTTTATATTTGTTGCTACAGTTAACTGAGCAGACCATTGGCGATGGGGAAGATCAATACTGTACGTGGTGTATGTAATGAAAAATAAAAAATCCTTAATGATTATTTAATTAAATGAAATTTTTATTTCGTTTTTGGTTTCGTAAAGGTAAAACCGGAACCCTCACTTTGTTGTCCGTCTGTCAGTCTGTCCGTCTCTCAAGAGGATTTATTTCGGCATCGTGTAAACGTATCAAGTTGAATATAAAATATTTTAGCGTCCTTTGGAACACAGAAAAAATTATGAAGCTTCTAAGTCAACGTAATCAAAAGATCTCGTATCTTTTTTTATCATTTATGCATTGTTTTTGCTAAATTTTGTATGCAATTCGCCGCATATCACAACCTATAGAGTACTGTCCGTGGAACTATGAAATTTGGCACGAAGTGAAAACGTACAATGCAAATAAAGGAAAAAATACGAAAAGTAAAAGTTATAGGTAGGTTTTTTAAAAAAAAAATCGTACAAACTTATATATGTAGTTCATTTTGTACGAAATGAGTTCGTACGTTCGTGGTAAACTTTTATATGTTATACTTTTCGTTTTACTGCAATCCTGAAATTGGCACGTAAGCCTCGGTGGGCGAATCGGACTAGCACTTGACCGGTTTTTTTGAAATATTTCATGACATGCAATCAAAGTTTGTTGTTTGTAAATAATCTTTATCAGGTCATTGTTGCACTAAATAAGCGATATCGAATTGAGTGATGTATCACTCAAACTCACACACACACACACACACACACAAACACATAAATAAAACAAACACTAATCAAAACATAAATCGAAATATTCATAACGTAGCCACTACCTAATGTTTCATTATAATACAGAATCCGATTTCGCCTAGAGGTACACATCTGATTAACATATGAGCGGGATTCACGTTCCAATCAACCGGGATAAAGCTACAATAGCATGCATTTTGGTGGAACACAAACTAAAAGCTTCATACTGCCGCATTCACGTATTGACAGCAATTCATATTTCTAAATTGAGTTTTGGAATGTGTTACCATTATGGACTGTTCGCATTTCGGTAAAAGGATTTATTGTACACAATATTTTAACAAAGTAATATTAGTTTTGTAAATATAGATGGTTACATAGTATATCTATATATGTATGTGGATCCTGTATATACTGTATGTATGTATTAACAGTTTCTTAACTTTTTGTTAGGTATAGTAGTAAATTTATTTACTTTAACAAAATGGAAACTTTTATATATAAAGTCGGGGCGAAAGTATTTTCGTATTGTTCATACAAAGGATTTTTTTTATTTGTGTGCCGTTTTGATCGATGACTTACTTGTTGCCATCTTATTGATCATGATCCCACTCCTGTAGAAATTTTGAGATTTTTGATAAAAAAATCAAACAGGTAGTATTCACAGTGTTCTTTTGAGGTTAACTTTATGCTTCCTATAGAATTCTGCAATGACCGAAACAGGTGGAAATCTGAAGCAAGTTCAGGGCTATACGGAGGATGCATCAACACATCCCAGCCAAGCTCTCTCAATTTTTGCTGCGTGGCTATAGCACTATAGGCTATAGTGCGGTCTGGGGTTGTCAGTCAACTAGTTTTTTTATTTATTTATTGCATTTTCAGAATGTCTAATAAACGAATTATTTATGTAGTATATTTTATTACAGTTTATATATAAACTCTGGGGGTGTCTTAACATTAGGTTCCCTCTACCTGCCCTGCTGTGTGCGGGATACAGCGTGAAGCTGATATTTATGTATATGTATTGTAAGAGTATTGTTATGTTTTTTGCATATTTTTCTATTTATATAAATTTGATTGAGCACACCTACACAACTATTTCCCACCCGACAAGTTTGGCTGGTAGAGAATGCTTTTTAACGTTAAGCCCGCTTTTTGTACATTTATTTTCATTTCAAAAATGTGTGTAATAAAGAATAAATAAATGAATAAATAAATAACTTGATATTTTGATATTTGTCTCTCATAACGTTGGACGCTATGCAGTTAAACGAAGTCGTACTGAAGTGTCTATAAGTTGTTAGAGTTAACAAGCCGCTTCTAGATTGGTTCACTGTACTTCGGATAACCTAAGATGTAAACTTGTGTTTACACTGAATAATTAAATGGAACGATATAGCAATATAAACGGCTACTTTGATCACTAAATAATGTATTAAAATTTGTACCTTGCATTATAAAATCGTTACACTCCCAAATATTTTTTTATTTTATTCTATGTTAAAGGCACTTCTTCTTTTTTTACTTCTTTGTTTTTCTTTGAAGAAGTCACTGTTCTTATCATGATCTGTCTAGTGAGAGTCTAAAATAATATTTAATTTATGTGTTTTTATGTCTGGAGGACCGCGTGTGTTCGGGATACAACATGAATCCAAAAAAAAATTACATTCGTTAATCAATACGCCATCGGTCATTTAGCATGACATGGAACGATCGGAAGAGAATCGAACGCCTAGGTCTATATTTATTATAATAATTCTTGTCTCTTGCATTTTATTAGTTTTTGATAAATAAGGATATAATAATACGTCAAAACACAACTTCGTGTAAAACTATTGGAAGTTCGATATAAATTTTATATAACTTTGAGCTTCATTATGTTTGTTTTAATACTACACACATAACTAACATGTGGAAGTACATACACATTCTGTTGTGCTTTTGAAAAGTTTCAGCTTTTGTAAAAGTTGTGTTCATATAAATGAATATTTTTAACTATTTCATATTTTTGTTTATACTTTGTGATTCAACTGTTAATTTTATTTTTTTATAACTGTGCATATTGTTTTTGTACGATTTTAAGAGGGAAAGGACCATAATTATTCAATAATTGAAAATTGCAAAAATAAGCAGCTTTCTGAGGCCATCGTGGCGCAGGGGTGCAAATATGTGGCTGTAACGCGTTCGCTTCGCACTTAGGGGAATGAATTATTACTTATTCATATTTTCATTTATTCGCTCTGGCACCAAGGCAAAATCCGTGCGTTGAGTTCCGCCATTTAATGTGATGATATAACAACCGACATGATCTAATTTATAAATTCATTAATCTCAACAAAAAACGTTTATTATGACCCTAAATTTAGTTTATTTAAACCCCAAAGTATAAACAAAAATATATAAGTTTTAAATTAACAATTTTAACAGATTTTTATAAAAAGTGTAATTTAACAGTTTTTTTTATAAAAAGTGTAAAAATTCGACTAGAAATATTTAATTTTTTATTTCGTTTTAAAGCAACACATTTTCAATATGCATACAGCCTCTGTAACAGAGGTGGTCTCACCGTTGGACTTCAATTAAACTTAGCCCATTCGACGGAGCATCACGTGCATAACACACGACACTATTGCATTACTTAGCAACCAGTTTACACTACCACAATATGCAAAGCGTTTATTTTCATGTCTCAAAACTGTTTTGTCAAGTGAAGGAGACGTTTTTGACCTTTTAATAGATTAAACTTCAATTAAAACATTGAATCAATTGATTTAATCTATTAAAAGGTCAAAAAAGTGTAGTTTGAGTATTTCTATTTATATAATAAATCCAAAGAGAAAATAACAATAATATATGTTTTCTAAATACGCCGAATAAAAAGTGATAAAATTAATTCTGTAAAAAAATACTCAACTCCAAAATAACATCGATATTAGGGGTCGCAATCCGGGATTTTTGAATCCCGGGATCCCGGACCAAATATAGGTCTGTAAAATCCCGGTTTTAATTTTACAAGAAACCGGGATTTTCGATATTTTCAGATTTTAGAAAGTTAAAAGTTAGTTATTCGAATTAAAACATGCCTGCTATTAAATTCAGGCTTATTTAAGATATACAATGGTACATAACATACATCGGCAAAAGTAAGCGATGAGTTTTCCTCAAAATTCGAAATTTTATGATATTAACCGAGTTTGCCCGACCAACGAACGAACGAATACCGTATTTTCTCATTGGGCGTCGTTGTTGTGCGTTTTTGTTGCACGTCGGTGTTGCACGTTGTTGTTGCACGCTTTTCTAGCCCGTCAATGTTCCAGGTGTCATAATTGTTTTTCGTTAATATTAATTAATATGATATATATGTTATAACTAACTTCACGCTTTATCCCTAGCGGGGTAGTCAGAACGGAGCGCCAAACGCTACGGTCTCTACATACCTCTTTCGCCTCGTCCATTGTCATGAATCTCTTTATACATGGGGGTTCCTTATGCTTTTTACGTGACCTTCCTCCAGTATCTTTGATACTGTTTTCGAAGGTCAATCGAGATCCCCTCCTACCTCTCTTACCGCTCACTTTTCCATCATAAATCTCTTTTGCCATTCTTTCATCACTCATTCGTTTGACGTGCCCAAACCAGCTGAGCACGTTCTTCTTCATTCTCACCGTGACATCCTCGCTAGTACCTGCCATTCTGTGTACCTCTTCATTGCGGATTCGGTCAGCTAGGCTGACTCCGCATATCCTACGAAGAGATTGCATCTCCACAGCATTCATCTTTCTTTCATTCTTCTTCTGTAATACCCACGTTTCGCTGCCGTATAACAGAGTCAATCGGCATTGTGTACGCCCAAACGCGTAGTTGTGCTGACGTTTCGCCATCTCATCAATGCAACTCCTTAGTTGCAACGGAGCCTTCTCCGTTAACCTTGTTACCGGCAGCAATACGCCTTTCCACATCCATCTCGTATCTTTCATCTCTAGTGAACATACTTCCCAAGTATAGCACTTCATTCACTTATTCTAATATCTTTCCATTTACACTGATCTTGCATTCCGTCCTTTCTTCATCTCTTTCAAAAATCAGAACCTTTGTCTTATTCGCATTGAGGCTTAGACCATTATATTCACACCCTTCTTTCAGAGTGGTGACCAATGCCTGCAACTCGCATTCTGATGATGCAATAAGCACTGCATCATCTGCGTACAGCAGGCAATTCACATTCAGGTCACCTACTATCACTTTCATATCACTTTGTTTCACTCCTTAGAGACAGCTATCCAAATACAAATTGAACAACCAAACTGACATGGCGCAACCTCGTTTAACGTTTAACACCCGATCGGATGTCAAACCAGGGCGACATGCCAGCTTCTACTCGCACGCAGGCTGGGTGACCTCTGTAAAGAGACTTTACAGCCTGCAACAAAGGTCCGCTCACATTGTACCGGAGTAGTATCTCCCATAATTTCGCTCTGTCAAACACCTTTTCCAAGTCCACAAAAGCACAGAAAACTTTTTGGTTAACGGCCAAAAAATTTTCCGTGATCATGCAGAGGGAAAAGATCTGATCCATACACCCTCTTCCAGGTCTAAAGCCTCCTTGGGCCTCCCACAACAGCCTTTCAAATCTCTCTTGCATTCTTCTTACTAAAACTTTACTATCTGAGCTAATCTGATAGCCCTATGGCTTGCGCAGTCTATCTATGAACCTTTGCCTTTATACAAAGGCATGATGACCGCATCTCGCCAATCGTCTGCGATCTCCCCTGATTTCCAGCACAAATTGCACAAAAACCAGAACAAGTCTAAGACGCGTGGCCCACTATATTTGATCATCTCGGCAGTAACTCCATCTGCTCCCGCTGACTTACCACATTTCAGACTTAGTATTGCACTTTCAACTTCTTTTATACTGATTTCGCCATCAGCTACATCAAGACTCAGCGTTTCGCTGCTACTTGAGACTGAGGCGTCATCACATTCATACATCTCTTTGTAAAATTCCGCCAATCGCTGCAAAAACGCTGCAAAATATATGTTGTTAAATAATAAGCCTATAAGATATTTTTCGTAGCAAATTATTATATATTTTTTTATAATTAAAAATTGTTTTATTTAGTAAATATAATTTAATTTACTACTTCCCTAAAAATACCCCCCTAACTTAACTCTAAAAATAAGAAGAGGCTTGAAAAATTACTAATTTTGGTACAAATAACTAAAATATCGAAAATATCGAAAAAACCGGGATCCCGGGATTTTTCTGAAGACGATATCGAAAATCCCGGTTTTGCTTGAATGGTCCGATATTGCGACCCCTAATCGATATATAAAATCTAACTCACATACACTCATGTAATATTTTTAATTCATAAAAATGAAAATCAAATGGATTTGTTTATAATTATATTATAATTTGAAAGAAAAAATTAAAGAAGGAATTGAGGAATTGTTGAGACATTGAGGATGGTAAGGAAGAATTGTTGTTTCTTATTGCACCAACTCAACATCTCAAGGAGGACGTTGTTAAGGCGGAAGTGGCTGGTCATCATAAACGATGATTGAAATAGTAGTCTCAATTATCGAATTATTTATTTTAGTTGCTTATGAACAATTTATACTTTATGTTTACTGAAGAAGAAATAAAAAAAACAGACAAGCACGGGCCAGGCTCGCCCACCGAATGTTCCGTACAAAAATTGGAGGTCTCGGACTTTTTTGAAATTCAAGCTTCGCTTCGCCAGATCCCTTTGATGTGTTACCTCACTTGAACTAGCGGCAATAATACCAAATTTTGCCAACTTTAAGGATATTATTTTTTAGAATTTAGAAGATGCTAGCTGCCAAATTTTATAATTCTGGGTCAACTGGAAGTATTGTATTAATTTTGATTCCCTTTATAGTGTCGAAGATGAAATATCCGTTCTTTGCGTTCTAAGCGACCATATCTTTTTGTAAATGTAGAAATATTTTTTCAGGAAAATATGGAGCCGTAGATTTCAGTATATGGTCTGAATTTCAACTCGGTATATCCAAACGTTCCTGAGATAAAGGGTCTTGACAGACACACAGACGGACTGACGGACAGATAACAAAGTGATCTTTTAAAGGTTCCTTTTTTCATTAAAAGCTAAGGAACCCTAAAAAGTAAAACTTTTGCCATAATCTTAAGTTCATAATAAATGTATCATCTTTTCTTATGGTAATAAATGTTATATTTATTTGTCTCTACTTTGAAGCCATGAAATTGTGTTTCAGTTGTAAAATTTGGTTTTGTTTTTATATTAACGGTTAACACTTCTAAACAAAACACAAGAACATCGGTTGTGTAATATAAAATGACTGTATAAACATAATACAATATTAAATAAACAATAAAACCGTACGAAGATGAAAGGATTCCATTTTCACGGGAACGGCGCTCCCAGCGATAGTAAACGTAAAGAAAACAAGAGATGGTGCCATTTTAAAGTCGCTACCTAGTGCTCTTTCCCACGTGTCTTATTTTTATAAAATATAGCTCATAAACTAAGACATAAACCAACGATATTTTATTGAATCTCATCGACTAAGGCTATAAACGAGATATCTGGTGTGGAAATTTATGGATAGTGATATTTTTGTAATAAGAAGAGTGTCTTTTAATATTGAATTTTAAATATTTTTTACCATAATATTTTTATATTTTAAAATAAAATTGAAATGGATATGGAATTTTTAACTTCGACGTATTAGTGTACGTTTTTAAGTTCTGTTCATGAAAAAATACAGTACTCTTATAGGATCGCTTTGGCGTCTGTTTGTCTGTTTATATATCTATTTGTTAAGACAAGATTTAATATTCAGGTTACAGACCTGGAGTCTCCTGGAGTACAGAAAAAATTAGACATCTGACAAATCAAAAGATAGAGCATTTATGCTTCGATTTTGCCGTATTTCGTATCAAACTAGCCACGTAATTAAAATCTGTCTAATCTATAAATAAGGTGTTTCGTTTTTACCAAAAGTTACAATACTTGGCAAGAAGAGAAAAGAAAATATTCAAAATTAGTGCATACACCAGTGAACTTGCGTTTGTCAACTTTTATTAATCATACTTCCCGCCGACTTACAATCATGAAAATACTACGGAACTTTCAGTGAGCAAATAAGACTCACATTTGACTTTAATTTTATAAGCTCTTTTGTAGGGGAACCGATAAAATTTATTTAATAATAGAATCACTCTGTTCTCTACTTCCTGCTAGAACAGAGACGTTTTTTCAATGCGATAACTCCGCACAGTTTTAAAAATGCAAATGTTCCCCACTTTCTGCCGAATTCTGGAGGCATTGCGTGTTGAGTGGCTGAACTCAACGTCGCTCTTTGCCTCGAAGCCAGAGCGAAGAAATGGAAATTTAAGTAAATATTTCATCTCCTCGAGTGGGGATCGAACCCACAACCAATCGGTAAAACCGATTGTCACACTTTGTGCCACTGCGCCACGACTGAGTAGAATATAAAGCAATCAACACTTTTTATTAAGACTATCACGTCCTTCCACGTTATAATTAGTTCCTGCCATTAGCTTTGTCTAAACCAGCTTAGTAATATATTAGCGGGGAACACAATAGCATAGACAGAAAGCACTGAACTAGCAACAGTAAACCTAACTGTCCGCAATTTGGACTCACATGAAATAGAATAAATCGGTCTTGCACATAGATAATTATGAAAAACTGATACTGAATTCTATTTTAATGTACATAAATTTCACTTTTCCTTGGCTGTTACAACGTCTTGTTTCATTTTGGATGTGATTAAAAGAATTACCTTAAACTTCGTATACGGTAAAATGAGCTTTATTTTTATTTGAAAAAGGTTGAGAATTGTAAAACGATGTATTACGATACATTACTAAGTTGGTTGATGTCTATTGCGGGCGCGAGAGAGTTAATGGAGCAAGTGTTATTGAAGCCAGATATTACCCCAAAATTCTGTATCACAGTGCAGGTTCCAAGTACAAATGTTGCGGTCGCGGTAATTTTGGTGGTGCGAACGGTAATACGTTTATCTGTTACTATACTGTAAATGTGGCATTTCGAATTGATTATTTATTGAATCGGTTCTCGTATTGGTTTATAATGAAGTTTGTATAAAATGGTTTTTTAAATAAAAAATCAGCTTCACGCTGTATCTCGCAGAGGCAGAGGGAACCTAATGTTAAGACACTCCGTTTCCCACTTTCTGTCGAAATTCTGAGAAATTCTGATTCTGAGAAATTCTGATTCGCATTGCGTGTTAAATTGCAGAACTCAACGCCGCGCTTTGCCTCGACACTAGAGCGAAGAAATGGAAATATAAATTTAAGTAAATATTTCATCTCCTCGAGTGGGGATCGAACCCACAACCAGTCGGTTTTACTGTTCCACGTTGTGCCGCTGCGCCACGACTGGCCTAAAATAGTTTTTTTTTGTTTTATATTTTATTATTATATGTTCACGTAATGATGATGAATGGACACAATGGTTGGAAGTTTGAGCACCGCTTAAATTTATTTGTGTGTCGATATATAAATTACTTTTAAATTTAATACTTTTAAAACATAAAACATTTTCTAATCTTAATTTTAATAAAACACTTTTCTATTTTAATTCTGTACATAATCCGCTTTGTAATATTTTCAAGCTGTTAGTAGTAACCACACCAAAACGACATACAGACTAAATTAAAAGTGTGGCTCTAACAGTTTATATTAAAACGTTTTGCAATACCATCTAAATTGATCCGGTTATTCCGTTTACAAGAGGATAAAGACTGGATATCACGACCGTCACGTATATGTGCCTCGTGGCGGCCCAATGTGGAGTGGTCCGACCGTTCGTTCAGGATACGCCGTTTAAAGTTTGGGAATTTAAATTTCAAATTTTATTTGCACGCTAGTACCGATTTTACGTGGAGTGTGGATTTTTCAAGTCTATTCATCTATGAACACGTATTCGGAATAATGCAAATATACATCAACGAAGCCATTTTGATAGCAAAACGATAGAAGGAATCTAGTGTTATGTCCACTACTTTGCCCACTTTTCGCCGAATTTTCCGAAGAGAAATAAAAATATTAATAACAAATAATTAATTCCCCCGAGTTTTAAAAAAAGTTACTTATGCTAAAGAAAAACAAATCTTTGTTAAAATGGGTGAATAATTTGGCTAAGAAATGCTGATGAGTAGAAAAATGTTGCTATTTCAAAATAGTATGCATTTTATTATGCCTTATTTATTTTATTTTATTATGATTCCTTTATTTTATTTTATTTATTATGCCAATTGTATATCTTTTTCGTGCATTGTACTTAAAATTGACACTTGTAACCTTACAGAAATTGTGACTTATTTTTAATTATCTGGTTTGGTAACCCAAACTGCTACGTTGCTCAAAAAACAAGAACTCAAGCCTTAAAAAAACGATAACTATAAAAATTGAGGGAAAAAATGAGGCTGCCCCTGCCTATCCCGCTTTATGCGGGATTTAAACTTAATCCTTTCGGAAATCAATCAAGCACTCTCGCCAATTACTAAACATCCACAAAGACCACCTCGACGCAAATTTCCATTTGATTTTCCATTACTACGCCTATTTGTGCTTGTGTCAAACTAAAGTCTAGTACTAATTAAAGCATAATCGTGACTGCATGTTTATTAGTGACTTTTTTCCCACATCTAGCATGGCAGGCAGAGAGAGCCTAGTTTTAAGACACTCTGTTCCCCACTTTCCGTCGAATTCTGAAGGCATTGCGTGTTGAGTGGCGGAACTCAAAGCGGCGTTTTGCCTTGACACTAGCGCAAAGAAGTTAAAATATTAAATATTTCCGATCTTCGTTTTGGAATCGAACTCACGACGACATCGAAAGGTTCGAGGTCTGCTTATAGGATATATGTATATACATTTCAAGGTCACATACAATTTTGTCAGGAGTTTACACTCAGGATTATTGTTTGCGTTTCAGTAGTTTAGTATAGTGTAGAATTGCCTGAAGCAATCAACATTAATCATCGATAACGTAAACATCTACTTAAATGAAATAAATAAAATGTCGTTGGTGACATATTTCATTAAAACAAACATAATATATGAAATTGATTTTTATTTATTTTTTCATTGTTTTAAAACAAACCTAAACAACTTTTAACACGAATGATAAGCTTATTGAATAAATAACTTAAGCGAATTTTATTTTCTTCTTTTTCTATGTTATTATATGAAAATGACGTAGTTTCATCAATATTTACTACGAACTCATAAATTAGTTGAATAGTAAAATTCAAGTCATTTAATAATTTTACACTGTGGTAATAATTTCAATTCTCAGAATTAAACGAAAATAAGGTAAATACAACAAAACATTTTTTTAATTTCGCGAAAGACAAAGTACGGCCTCGTCATCGGGCGACGGAGAATAATGCCACTTGGCGCCATGTTTAAATTACGCAATATTTATGAACAAGATAAATTATTTGATATCTTTGTTTAAAAAACGAATCATAAATAAAAATTATAAATACTAATAATTACAATTTGATTTATGACAAAAATAAAAAAAATGGATATGAAAAATTTTGTTTAATAAAAAATTATAGAAAAAATCGTCGATATTACAATTTTATATTAAACTTAAGGCTTATATTATTTTTTATTATTTATGGCTGCATCGACATTTTATGTAGCTATGCTTATAGATCATGAATTAAAATATAATAAAATGGAAGAGTTTGTTTGTTTAAACGCTAAAATCTCTGGAACTACTGGTCGGATTTACATTTCTTTTGTTTTGTATGAAAGCTGCATTTTTCAGGAGTGCTATAGGTTATATAACATTAGAGTGTAATTCTTAGTTAGCTTTAAATAACAAAATAACTATAATAAATTCAAAGCTGATAGTTCCCCGTTTTTTATTTGACAAAGATATTGAAACTTACGAGTGAAAGTGATTTCAATATCAAGGAAATTTTATGAAGATAATCTTTAGCCTTCATAGCATGTGCTTTGGACGTATATTTTTCGAGAAAATGTAAAATTAAAATAATTCAACACTCTGTTTACAGCCGCTAGTATAGGCTCAAGTTCCGCAGGGGGCGCCCTTGATGCCAATGATATCCTCGCATGACGCCACACAGTACTTACACTTTCTCAAACTTATGAAAACAAGTTTTTCGTGATTGAATGTATAACTTATACAATCTATCGGTTGGCAAATGCAGCACAGTAAAAGAATTATAAGCAATATGCGGGCGAAGCCGCGAATGGGCCGCTAGTGAATCTTAATATAAAATAAACCTATTGATTAGGACATAATTTTATTATAAAAAAATGTCTTCATAGCTTTTTAAGTAAGACTGGACAATGCAGTATAAATATATTTTTTTTTAACTTCTGTTTTCCTTTTATCAAATTGTAATTGACACATTTTACTGTTTCACTTTTAGCGAAATATACATAAATATTATAACAAAGAAGTGCTCCAACAAAGAATACGTGCGTGCTTTTGATTAAATTTAAAATATAGCAAAGAGATGTACTGAGCAGAGTCAAACAAAACATGTTGTTTATGCATTCAGAAAGGTGTAATAAGTGTGAACTTGTATAAAATGAAATAAATTGTTGCTTTGAATTGACTTCACTAAACCGCTGGTCGATTTTGTCATGAGATGACAGTTAATGTGATATTAATATGATGTTTAAATATTTATATTTTTTTGATTTTTAGTTTTCTTTTTTTAAGTTCACACTATATCTTGCATATACCAGCAGTGTAGTAGAGGGTACCTGGAAACCTAGTGTAAAGGCACTCAGTTCCTATTAAGACATTTCCGTTTCCTCTTTTTTGTTAAATTCTGGAGAGATTACGGAATACAACGCCACGCTCAGCCTCGATACCAGAGTGATAAAATTAAAATATTAAATATTTCATACATATATAATATAAACTTCCGACTCGAGAGAAATCGTCTGATAAAGTCTACGCTCCGACCGTCACAACGCCATACCAGTACTAAATCTGTTGAGTTCCAGCTGGAACTCCAAAACCGATTCCAATCACTGGAAACCACGGAGGATGTTGACCAATGTACCAATCAGTTCACGAATGTCATCCGAGAAGTGGGAGAGGCTTTTTGCCAACGAAATCAGAGGAGTAAATCATCGAAGTTCTCGGCCGAAACAGTGGATCTGATGAGACAGAGACGTGAGATGCCTGCGGATTCGCCAAATTTCAGCCTTCTCAATAAGCGTGTAAAGAAGCAAATACGATTCGACCTCCGCAAAAGCAATCTTCGAGCAATTGAATATGCTATAGAGCGAAATAGAGGCTCTAAAGTATTTGCTAAGCGATTGGGAAGGAGTCATTTGACGAAGCTGACAACATCCGACGGTCGAATCATCACATCTAAACCAGATCTACTCCTAGAAACCGAGACTTTTTATGGAACACTGTATTCCTCTCATGCACCTAAACCCACCAGTGAAGACGCAGATGACAAACGTGCCAAGTTAACCCGTCACTTCACGGATGAGCTACCGGACATCGAGATTGCCGAAATTGGGATGGCTCTTGAGCAACTCAAGAACAACAAGGCACCTGAGGAGGACGGTATTACCACGGAACTCTTAAGAGCTGGTGGACGTGTTGTCCTGGAGCAGCTCCGAAAGATTTTTAATACCGTCCTAAACAAGGGTACAACGCCGGAGGCATGGTCTAGAAGTGTGGTTATTTTGTTCTTCAAAAAAGGTGATAAAACGCGCCTCAAGAACTACAGACCGATAGCACTTCTAAGCCATGTCTACAAGCTGTTCTCAAGAGTCATATCAAATAGGCTTGCTCGAAGATTTGACGATTTCCAACCTCCTGAACAGGCCGGGTTTCGAAAAGGCTACAGTACCGTAGACCACATCCACACACTACGACAAATTGTACAGAAGACCGAGGAATATAATCGCCCTCTGTGTCTCGCGTTTGTGGACTACGAAAAAGCCTTTGACTCTATCGAAACCTGGGCTGTTCTCGATTCTCTGCAGCGATGTCAAGTCGATTAGCGGTATATCGAGGTGTTGAAATGTTTATATAAAGCCGCTTCGATGACTGTCCAAATTCAGGATGTCCAGACAAGAAGAATCCCTCTGAAGCGTGGAGTAAGACAGGGAGATGTAATATCTCCGAAACTGTTCACTAACGCTTTAGAGGATGTCTTCAAAACACTGGACTGGAGTGGACAGGGTATCAATGTCAACGGCGAATACATTTCACACCTTCGATTTGCTGACGACATAATTATAATAGCTGAGTCGCTGCAAGGGTTATCAGAAATGCTGCAAAGCCTAAGTGCTTCTTCCAGACGGGTGGGTCTAGGAATGAACTTGGATAAGACTAAAGTCATGTTCAATTCATTCGTAGACCCAAGGCCAGTTATCGTCGAAAATGTTAGCATCGAAGTTGTTCAGCAATATATCTACCTAGGTCAGACCATACAACTGGGTAGAAACAACTTGGACAAAGAAGCTGACAGAAGAATACAATTAGGCTGGGCAGCATACGGAAAGCTTCGTCAAATCTTCGATTCGCCACTACCTCAATGCCTGAAATCTCGGGCATTCGATCAGTGCGTTCTTCCGGTCATGACGTACGGGGCTGAGACATGGACTCTAACAAAAGGCCTCGTCCACAAATTTCAAGTCGCGCAGCGAGCCATGGAGCGGGCTATGCTCGGTGTATCTCTAAAGGATAGAATCCGAAATGAGGAAATCCGGAGGAGAACCAGAGTAACCGACATAGCTCAAAGAATTTGTAAGCTGAAGTGGCAATGGGCGGGGCATATCTGTCGTAGAGCCGACGGCCGTTGGGGCAGACGGGTCTTAGAGTGGAGACCCCATACAAAACGTCCGGTGGGTCGACCCCCTGCTAGATGGACCGACGACCTAAAGAGAGTGGCAGGAAGCGGATGGATCCGAAGAGCTGAAGATCGAGTGTGGTGGCGAGAATTGGGAAAGGCCTATATCCAACAGTGGATGATTGACGGCTGTCGATGATGATGATGAAATATTTCATTTCCTCGAGTGGGAATGGACCCCACGACCTGTCGCGGCTTGGCCACTCACCTTTATATAGCTATCAGCCTTATTTTATAATTGTAAGTAGACCTACACGCTGTAGGTATATTTTTTCACAACATCAACAAACAAATAAAACAAAAGTGAAATAGAAATACGGATCTTTTCATATTTTCAATTATCTTATCTGTGAATCTTGAATTTTAATAAAAGTTGCTTGAAAAAAAATGCAAAAGCACCGACTCATTAATCTTCCTTTCATATTACACCACAAATTGTATATTGTATCGTTTAATTTAAGAGGGCCTTGTCTGAAATAATATTAACAGAGGTTGCTTTGTGAAGCGCTAACAAATTGGCGAAGAGACTACGCGGGTCCTATAGCTACTATAGATGTGTGTTACGTGGAACATAAGATGCTGTATTGTAGCGAGCTGGGTAAATTAAAAAAAAATGCTAAGAGGCCAGTCGTGGCGCAGCGGCACGGAGTGTGACTGTAAAACCGACTGGTTGTGGGTTCGATCCCCACTCGAGGAGATGAAATATTTACTTAAATCTATATTTTCATTTCTTCGCTCTGGTGTCGAGGTTAAGCGCGGCGTTGAGTTCTGCAACTCAACACGCAATGCTTCCAGAATTCAGCAGAAAGTAGGGAACGGAGTGTCTTAACACTAGGTTTTCTCTGCCTACCCTGCTGTGTGCGGGATACAGCGTGAAGCTAATTTAATTTTAATTTTAATTTTAATATAATATTTTTAATTGTTTTATTCGCTCATTGCAATTAGATACTGTATGTCAACGTTGCAAGTGAAATATTTCTAGCTAAAGTGAGTTTCCGTGAAGCTTTTTGTTGGGTGTGAAGCCTTTTGCCTGAACAATGTATGAAATTACATTTCATAGGTACTCCAGGCGCATATTGTTAAACAACATTATAATATATTTTAATGTAAATAAGCATTAAGTAAACTGTACACAAAATATTAGTAGTAGATGCTCGCTCATACACTATTTTTTTTCTCCATTTTCTGCACATTTACTGTCACTAGATTTTAAATTAGTATCTATTGTGACAGTTCTTTATGCCCAAAGAGGGAAACGGAAGTGTATAAATGGAGAGCGGATTGTCTTAATTCTAGGTTCCCAGATTCCCTCTGTCTACTCTATTATAATGAAGCTACTCTTACTCTATTGTGAATAGTATATAAAAATCGTTGTAATGATACTCATTGTTTGCTTACAAAGTTTTGATTGGCAGGATCCATTTTGGTGGTTTGTAATTTGGATTTTTTTAATGTATAAATGACTCAAAATTCAAGTTGTAAACTTATTTGTTATACACAGTTATTTGGCGAAGTTTCAGTAAATTATGAACAAAGGAGCAGTTTTAGAAGTTCTTGAAGTATATTTATAATTTATCAAAAGTAAATCGTCTTCATATCTCAAGAGACATTCTTGTGAAGTTGAACGTATCTTGCTAGTTCATCAAACATTGAATAAGTTAGGATCGAGTTGTGGAGAGTTTAAAGGAATTTGATGTCTGGATATAAATCGGAATGTATAAACTATACGGATATTTTGAGTTTGCGATTTGGATGTAAACCATAGTTCTGTAACAAAATTGTGTTTAAACCTATTTTTGTTATTTTTTAAGAATTATTAAAATTATTAATAAATTACGTTTAAAAAAAAACCCAAAATCATAAAAACGGTATTCGACTGTGAAATATATCAAGTTTTATCTTGTAATATGTGGTTATTGGAGTGTTTTTTTGCTATACATCTCTGTGACGATATTGGAATACTGTGTTTTGAAAAAAAAAAATTGTCATCAAATTGACAGCGAAGAACCAACCCAACCCATAATATTAATTGTTCAAGTAAGAAAAAATATATTTGTTTATAGAAATAGAAATGACCTCTAATATTTAGCAAATAATCTTTATTCGTCTGGATGCGATGCTTGTTTCGTTGGTGGTTGCGGTTTGTTTGCATCTTGTTAACAAAAATTGAGATACGAATATTAATGTTTCGGAAATGAAATTTATTTCTGTTAAAATGTCTTCAATGATATTATTTTTTTAACGTTGAGCGGAGTATCTTAGCACTATCTAAGACACTCCGTTCAAGTTGAGGGGTCCGCCCATTGCGTTTGGCTTCGGAACGAAGTGTCGTCCAGGTTGGGGTTCGCCTCAATGACACACTTTGTCTAAGAGAGAGATCGAAGAAATGAAAATGTTTATAAAATATTTGCCACTCGATAATCGAACCCACAACGGTCACGTTTACGGTCTCGTTTATTATGAAAAATGTCTAAAGGCGTAGTGAAACAGAGTCTGTCTGTAACATTATTTTTTTCGCTTTGGCAGAGAAAACGCGGCGTTGAGTTCCGCCACCTAACTTACATTGCCAAACATTTTGAATTGCTTACCTATCCGATCATATCGATAAGAACCATCCTAACTGGACTAGATTACTAAATATTCTCAATCAATTGCCATTTATAAGCTTGCTAAGCTGTTTATATCTTTATACAATGTTCAACCGATGTTTACCGGCTTGCCGATATTGTGGACTGAATGCTAATTGCCTTATAATGTTGCTGATTTGCTTAGTACTTGAATCAGCTATAAATGCGTTATAAAGGGATATAGATTGGCCCTATTAGTTCCGTTAGAGGCGGGTTTCCCTTTGACGTGGCAGTGCATAATTCAAACGCTTTCCTCGGTTTCCCCTTGGGATGTATGTTAGCACCTGTATTAATATGTACCGATCCCAGTGAATACGTCTACATCTTATATTATATACATTTATATTTATTATGTATACGAATGCTTATACAAAACTGTGACAGAATAATCGTAGGGTTAACGAGTCGTTTTATAGAACGAAACCAATTTTACAAATAGAATATATAACCCTTACAATGTTTTTAGGGCTCCATACCTCAAAAGGTAAAAATGGAACCCTTTCTGGAGTGGGAAACACACAAACTTTCTAGGGTGGGCACCAGACTATTCTGGGGTGAGCGTGGCTTACCCCATTTCCCCCTCCTTCCTTCGCCCATGGGCATGACCTGTTGCGTTTACATTCACACATTTAATAATTGAAATCCTCACTATTTAAGTATTTATTACTTATTTACAAAATATACAGCAGCACTTAAGTTATCCCAAGTAGTTCTAATCCACGAGGGATCGTACAGTCTTGGAGCAGCAAGCAGCACTTGAACTACAACAAACACGATAGCGAGTCAAATGGCATGTACGTTTGCTTTCTACTTCAAAATGTCTTTATTTGAGTTTTCTTAAGGAAATGGCAGGTGTCGAATATGTGCATTTTAAGAACGTTTTATATTTTGTATGTGAATATATTATAAAATTTTTAAACATTATTTTTAGACAAAGTGCATCGTTGAGTTCCGCTTGAACGTTAAACTTGCTTTGTCTATGTCTGTGAACTCACGCAGCAGGGCATTGTCAAGCAGAATTTTTTTGACAAAAAAAAACGTTACGTTCGTTTAGTAAATTGTTCCAATAGTTAGTAAGTAATTAAAAAAAAGGATAAAATTATGCTCAGGCGCCGTAACTCTTTAATTTTCAAAAGAATATGAGTTGATCTTTGAAATAAAATCTGTAATAAGACTGAAAATCACGTTTAAGGTAAAGCAGAGCATACTTAAATAGGAGAATTGTTAAATTAAATTAACATAGATGTCGGCGCGAGTGTCAAACTTGGTAGTGTCGCAGTGTCATCATCTATGAATCGGTTTCTTTCATTCTACCTTACTACTTATTTGTTTACGATTGTATAAAGGGCCTAAAAGATTATTTTAAAAAATAGGTAATATCGAAGCTGGAGCGGCAACTTTTCATTTTTCAGTAGAATATAAGCAGGTCTATGATGTTGGGCCTGTAAAAAGACCGGAACTCATACAAATCTGCCAGCAGAGAATAGTTGAAAATTTGAACAGTTGAAAAATATCAATTAAAATTCTTCATACGAAAAAGTAATATTTTTTTTAACGAAAAAGTCGCCGCTGCTGAGTTTTTCATTGTATTTTTTAATTTTTTTTAATGTTTGTTCAGAACTTTTAACTGGGTTAACCGATTTTGACGATACTTTTTTTATTGGAAAGCTGGTGTTTCTCGCGCCTTTGCCCCGACATCAGAGCGAAGAAAAGAAATTATAAATATTTCATTTCTTCGAATGGGGATTGAACCCACAACTAATCTCGCTTACAGTCACATTTTGTGCCCTTGCGCCACGACTAGGCTCACTTTTTAGTACTTTTTAGTATAAACATTTTTAGTTGGCATTTTTAATTATATAATTGTATTCATCTACTAAGCTAAGCTCTATAATTATTTTATCTACTTTTTAAATTACTTTCCGATTCGTACAATTTACGAAACAAATGTTCTTTTTCCTGTTTATTTTTTTTGTATGTTCTATCAACAGAACTATTGTGAAAAAATGATCAGGAACTATTTTACTTCATTTCCATGTGTGCAGAACTCGTCTCAAATTTTTATTTAATAAAAATAACCAAGGGAAGTTAGCAGACATTTTTTTCAAATTAATTGTTTTGGAGTAAAAACGCCAGAACTATTTTCAAAATCTATCAGGAATTATAGGACTCCGTTGCATGCGAATAGAACACCATTTTATTTTTGATCAGCTGGACAATAGTTAGGGGTCCACGTTGGAAGGCTTGCCCGCCACGACCCCTGCCAGCCCTTACGAGAGCTGCAACGTTCTATCTGCCACGTGCAACTTGCGAGATCGCACTGCTATGGTGTCACCCCAAGGCGACGCGCACCAGTGCATCCCCGCTGGTGTGTCAAGTGGCGACGAGTGCGGCGTTGGGGACCGCCACCCAACAGGTTATATCCGGCGGGAGGTGGAGGGCGGAGCTACAAATAGCTACGTAGAATGTAAGAGGAGGGATGGAAAAAAATATGAATGAATCATTAGATGTGATGGATGATATTGATTTGGATGTCGTTTGTGTGACTGAGACCAAGCGAAAAGGCAATGACACGATGGATTTACCGGGCAGTCTGGTCACTTTCTGGGCCGGCGTACCAGAGAACGAGCGGGGCTGTCAAGGTGTAGGTGTATTATTGTCCTCTCGTTAGTTTAGTTTTTTTTTATATTTATTTGGGTAGTAAAGTATATGCTAAATTATTAGAGAAGAATGCAAGAGTGATCTGAAAGGTTATTGTGGGAGGCCCAGGGAAGCTTTAGACATGGTAGAGAGTGTATTGATCAGATCTTTTTGATCATCATCAGAAATTTTTGACTGTTAACCAAAAAATGCTGTGGAGATGCGATCCCTTCCTAGGATATGCGAAGTCAGTTTAGCTGATCCAGTATCGTAGCTAGGGTATTTGCTGCCTGGTGCAGCTTAGAACTTGATGCCCTTTAAAAAAATGGTCAAAATATATTTCAGATTTCAAAACACAGTAGAGTAGATATATAATTTTTTATTGCTTCAAAACTATAATCTCTATATATAATATATAATCTCTATATATAATCTCTATATAAATAAAAGGATAGAAAATCGATTCTGTACATGAAAGATATAAAAAAAATAAAAATTAGGTGGGTTAATATATCGATTATAGTACCTAAAAAACCACTCAGCAGAATTCTTGTGTCTGTTTGTTTGTTCGTCAATCACGCAAAAACTACCGAACAGAAGTTGATGAATTTTTGCATGGTATTTTTGCAGTTGATGAATTTAGCTTTGGGTCTAAAAGTACATTTTTTTAGGGTTTTATTCCGAATTTCATGATAGTTTTCTTTAAAAAAAATGAAAACCGAAAAATTTAAATTACTTTAAATGCCGATAACTACTGAATGGAAGTTAAAGAATTTTGGCATGGTAATAGTTCAAAGTTTAAAGCAATTTATAGTATAATTTTCATCATAGAGTATACAGAAATTTTTGTAGAAAAAATAACATAATTATATTTTTTAATAAAAAAAATTACTTCTTCAATTTCAACCGTATCTCATACTCTGAACTTAACCAAACTTTTACCAAACTAGCCTTTATATGTACCTTTTCCAATAAAAAAAATAAATAAAATTGGTTGAGTTGATATTGAGTTATTCGTCCATTTGTCGCACACATACCTAATGCAAATTTGAGACTTATGTGATTGTCTCATGGATACTATTGTCAGAAATGAACTAAATTAAAATAGGGCTATACGGGACGCACAAGCTTTCAAATATAAAAAGAATCATAAAAATCGGTTCACTCAGTCAAAATTTCTGAGGTAACAAGTATAAAAAAAACTGTGGAATTGATAAACTCCTTTTTACAGAAGTCGGTAATAAAAAATCTGACACAATCAAATTATAGTATTAGGCTTTTATGGAGTAAACTATGGTTTAATTTAAAGTGGGACTGACACTTCCACCCTGTATTTCTCAAGAGAACTTATCAAGACTTTGTATATAAAAAAATAGATGAAATAATCATGTTAAGGAAGTACCAAATATATTTTATGAATTAAACTTAATGTTTAATGTCTTAATGTAAGTTTACTAATACGTTTCAAGTATGAAAAAAGAAAAAATGCAATATAATTGCGATTCTCCTTTTCTTTCCAATGATTTATATTTCTATTATTTATATCAATATATCAGGGCTGTAAATGCGGGAATAGACCGGCCATCTTAGTACAGAGTAACCTTTAAAAAATATATTTACGTATTATAGTTAAAGAATAAAAAGAGTGTGTAATTCATCTATAGAATATATTATTCTACATTATATCATAAAAAACATGTTTAAACAGTGCATATGAAGGTATCCTCCTGTAGTATAACTATTTTTAATTACAATCAACACTACAATGTCGATACTAATGTGGTATTATAGTGTAATTTTGGACATTTTGAATATTTTCGCGCCATTATGATGAAAAACGTATATTATATTTTAATTTCTAAAAAATAATTTATTAACTATAAGACTGTTAGACAGTAACGTGACGTTATGGGTTCAATCCCCACTTGGAGGATTGCATTGTAATTTAATAATATTTTCATTTCGCACGTCAGTCACATATCATACGCAGTATCTTAACACTAAGTTCCTTTTGCCTACCCTGCTACAGGCGGGATACAGCGTGGATCTGGTTTTAACTTTGTGTGAACCGATTAAAATAAAACGAATACTAAATATTTAAAGGAAGTTAGCCAAATTACAAAAGTGCACTTAAATCGGTTAAGCCGTTTCTGAGATTATCGTGAACAAACGCACAGACAAACAGACAAACTGACCAAGTTCTATTACATTGTTAAATGTCCGTAATAACATTTTTTCCAATATATCTGCCATGTACAGACACCGATGAGTTAGAACTTTATTGTAAGTACCGATAAGTTGTATTTTTATTTCAAACATTTAATTGAAGATTCTTATGGGAGGTACGAAACTGCGACCTAAGGTTTTAATAATTTTCACATTAGAAATCTTAAGTGCGTTGCAAACATACATTATCGATCGATAATGTATGTTGAGAAAACCCGGCAGAGAGGATTACAGCCACCCAAAGTCTCTTAGACCCATAGGACTTCTCTCTGTTCTCGGAAAAATAGTCGAGAAACTACTCATCATACGTATACAATGGCACATTATGCCAACGTTAAACGTCAATCAGTACGGTTTCATGCCACAGCGTAGTACAGAAGAAGCCTTGTATGACTTGACAGGGCTCGTTCGAAAAGAAATTGAACAGAAAAAAATTGTAGTGATGGTTTCATTGGATATAGAGGGCGCTTATGACAATGCATGGTGGCCAGCCCTGAAAGAGGCTCTTATAAAGAAGGGGTGCCCTCGTAACCTATACGCTACAGTCTGCTCGTACCTAACAAACAGGAAAGTCGTCGTTAACTACGCCGGAGAGACTTGAGAAAAGAAAACAACAAAAGGATGTGTCCAAGGCTCTATTGGTGGGCCCACCTTTTGGAACATTATATTAGATTCATTGTTAAAGAAGCTGGATGAAGACGGCGTATATTGTCAGGCTTTTGCAGATGACGTAGCGCTGGTGTTCGCGGATCACTCCGCAGACAAATTAGAGGAGAAGGTGAACACCACGCTGGAAACTGTCCTAGAGTGGGGAAAAAGACATAAATTAAGCTTCGCAGCACATAAGACAAACGCTATGCTGCTAACGAATAGGACTAAGTATTATTAAGATTTTCCCTGTTTATTCATGTCGGGAAGCGTTATCAACTTAGTCGAGGAGATCAAGCTCCTGGGTTTAGTGATTGACCGTAGGCTCAATTTTAAATCCCACATAATCTCTCAGTGCAAAAAAGCCGCAGATATATACAAGCAAATGTCGCGTGCAGCGAGGGTAACCTGGGGTCTCAACCCAGAAGTCACAAGAACCATCTACACGGCAGTCGCGGAACCCATCATGACGTATGCAGCAAGTGCCTGGTCTCAATCTACTGATATGCAGATGAATCGGAATCGATTGAATGCGCTCCAACGAGGTTTTGCCCAAAAGATCTGCAGGGCGTACAGGACGGTATCCTTAACATCTGCGCTGGCTCTTTCAGGGTTATTGCCGCTTGATATTAGAATAAAAGAACATGCGAATCTGTATAGAGCAAAAAAAGGATACTGCAAAAATTATCTACCATCAGGAAATGAGCTTGAATTAAGAAAAAATACCTACCTAAACCAACCACACCCGTCAACACACATAATCATCGATTTCGAGTTACTGGAGAACTTAAACCCTGACACTATCACACTACATAACATTAAGGGCCCTCAGATCTTCACCGACGGTAGCAAAATTGAGGGGAAAGTAGGTGCAGCCTTATCTCGATGGGAGGAAGGAAAAGAGATCAGTAATGAAAAATTTAGCCTGCATCCAAATTGTACAGTTTTCCAATCTGAGCTATATGCTTTAGTTAGGGCGACACAAAAAGTATTTCATAGTGATGATCAAGTAGTCAATATATTCAGTGACTCTAAGTCGTCATTGGAACTTCTAAAAAATCCGAACTCGAGACATCCCCTAGCAAATATAATAATGGAGAACGTAAAGAAAATCAGAGCAGAAGGAAGAGAAGTCAGACTGTTCTGGTTAAGGGCACACGTGGGTACTGCAGGGAATGAACGTGCCGATGAACTGGCAAAAAGCGCGGCACTCACAAGTACTATCTGCGACTATGAGAAAATCCCCTTGTCATATGTTAAAAGATCAATCAGGGAAGAGTCCGTTGGCATATGGCAGGACAGATATAAATCATCCCAGACGGGGGCAGTTACCAAAAAATTCCTGCCAGATGTAGAAGTAGCCTACAAAATAGTAAGGACGACAGGATTTACTCCTTTACAGGTGCAAATGTTGACGGGTCATGGAGGTACAGCAGAGTACCTGCACAGATTCAAGTTGAAAGATTCATCAAGCTGTGAATGCGATGAGAATACAACAGAGTCGGTATGGCACATATTATTGGAGTGCCCCAGATATGCTGCCGCCCGCTTCGAACTTGAAATGGCAATCGATGGAGACCTAACCGAGGTCGATCTTCCAAGCATCATGGCAGATCCAAACTTTCGGCAAGCGCTCCTCGGTTACGCTGAAAGGGCCTTTCGTATTGCATGCAATAGGAATAGTTCTTTGGAACAAAGAGACTCACGTACTCTATACGCACCACTTACAAATACTGCAAAAGTAAGCTCCAAAACTCACCCGCATCTCACAAAAACGTCACATACATTAAAACATACACAATATACTACAATGATCCAGTTATTGCAACAAGCCGAAATGGGTACACCGACATTACGAACTAAAGGAGTAGCTCTTTTTATGGATGACAGTACTGAAAGGTTAGGCATAAGCTTTTGCAGATCTAGAAATAATAAATTTATTGCAATTTCACCTGGTCTAGCTTGTTTATTGAACGGGAGCACTAAAAGAACGGCAGTAAGACGAAAAATATACGAAGCGCTACCGATAAGGACGACTGGAGGCATAAACTGTCGAGTAGTGAGATCAAAGAACAAATTGGTCATACTGCTCGATTGGGGGGAACGGACGCCCTTCGAACGTTCACAGGAACTGCTTACAGTAGTAAGTGAAATTACAGGACAGAGGGCTCGTGTGATAAGTGTAGACGCTATGGTCGTTGACTATAATAAAGGAGAAGTCGCAGACCGACTGGGATGCATAAAAGCCTCAGAACAACATGAGGTGATAGCGTATGAGGACAGAGGTGAAGATCTCAGCTACCTAAAACTCAATCACTTGAGCACCCAGAAAGTAAACCCCCCATCTACCCTTGTGACCATCGAAAGCGGCTCAGAACTGTACCAACGTAAGACAGCAGAGGAACAGGCAAAACGTGCAGGAAACAAACCGAAACACACTGCTGCAAGAGGCGCATGCAGCGCCTTTATGACTGCCGTTGAAAACTTATTAGGTAGGAGGAAACCATCAATACATGAAACCCAGGTGATGGCCATAGATAATATCGCAAGAGACTCTGCAAAGACTACCGCTGTAAAAACATGGCCAAAGTTAACAAGAGCGGCTATGAATCAAGTAAAAACACCCAACCTGGTACCGATCATGGGATACAAAGACCACTACAAGAATGCTTTCCTTGAATTCCTCGCAGTCCTTAAAGCTACTAAAGAAGTAAAGCTCAAAACTTGCAAGGAAATAATGCTTGCCTTTCAAAGCTAGTAAAGCTCAAGGAGGCAGAAGCCGCCATATATAACAATGATACCGCCCAAACCATTACAGGCAACATGAACGGCAGTTACATGGCGGCGTATAATGCTGCAGTTGGCTTTGTGGAGTTAGATAAAGAGGAAACCAGACAAACAGGCAACCTCAAATTCAACTTAACTGATAATAATCCCATTGTTGTCGTCGCCAAGTGCACGAAAGTGATGCTAGAGGATAAAATACTAGAGATGGCCAGAAACTTCGACAACACTCTAGAACCCACATCATCAGCGGAATGGGAGGTACCTGGGATGCAGTGGGTCAATGGGGTCCCCGGATGCGGTAAAACAACTTGGATTCTAAAACAATTTGACTTGAATAAAGACACTATTGTCACCACTACTACAGAGACAGCCAAAGAACTCCGAGAGAAACTGTCGGTAAATATAGGGAACTTAGCAAAAAGTAAAGTTCGCACTATCGCTTCAATATTGGTTAACGGGGTCAGAAAATTAGAAAGGTGCAAGCGCCTTATGGTAGACGAAGCCCTGATGAATCATTTTGGAGCAATAGTGACGGCTGCTAGAATCTTCCGAGTAGAAGAATTACTACTGATCGGAGATGTAAATCAACTTCCCTATATTGACCGGGAGAATCTCTTTAATATGCTTTACCGCAATCCATCCCAAATGCTAAGCATCAGCAAAAACCTACTGTGTACCCATAGAAGCCCCATGGACGTCGCTTACGCCCTACGAGAAATATACTGCGGTATATACTCAGCAAAAAGGGCAGTGCACTCTCTTCATATTGTAAACATCAAGGCGACGCCGGTACCAAAAGACCTAAAAAACACCTTCTACCTCACTTTTACACAAGAGGAGAAAGACTCCATGATTCAACAAGGATATGGAGTGAGTACAGGTTCAAAGGTGTTAACGATTCACGAAGCTCAGGGTCTGACGAACGTGATGGTAGTAGTAGTGAACATGAAGTCGGCAAAATTACAGCTGCATGACAGCGTCCCGCACGCAGTCGTCGCAATAACGCGACACACTTACAGCTGCTACTACTACAGCGGTAGCGAAGACGATGCAGTCAAAAGGCTGATCCGCAGTGCAACAATGGCAACGACGAAAGGCATTGTGGAATACAATTTAAAAATGGCCATTAAAGATAGAAACGAAGCGGTCATATCTTCTTTAGTAGAGGTTATGACCGCTTCGGTTATACCCTCCACATCCTGAATCCATCTTCCGACAGGCACTTAGAATATATAAATTGTTAAATTGTAATAGATATTAAGTTAATAGATAATAAGTGAAATATTTACAAAAAAAAAAGGCAATCTAAAAATACCTGGACTTTCTTAGGAATTACATATTTAGATAATTATTTCTAGTTATAAGCCTTATTTAAGCAGCAGATAAATATAAAATTGATGATTAGCTAATAATAATGAAAAAGTTAAAAAAAAGTACGGACTACGTGTCTGTAGTGCTTAGTTAAAATTATAATAAAAAAAAAAACATACATTATAGGTATATTAAAACACGAACATAATTTTAGTGTATTAAGTAAATAATTCTGTGGTTTAAGCGGGCGAAGCCGCGAGCGGGTCGCTAGTAACTATATATTCTTGACTAGGAAAGTCATTAATCACATTTTCAAAATTAATAGTATCGACTAATTCATGTTCGATTGACATGATAGCGAGATTGTATTTTTTGTTTTTATTCTCTCATTCTTCTTGTACATTTCTTGATTCTTGATTAAAAAAAAATAGAAGAATTGATCGTAGACGTTGATGTCCCTTTCCTTTTGATGCCCGGTGCGACTGCACCGCTCGCACCCCCCTGCTACGCCACTGAGCTGATCGGATCTGCAATGAAGAGATATATAGAATGGCAGGTACTAGCAAGGATATCATGATGAGAATGAAGAAAAACGTACTTAGCTGGTTTGGGCACGTCGAACGAATGTATGATGAACAATGTCAAAAAGATTTATGACGGAAATGTGAGCGGTAAGAGAGGCAAGGGGGACCTCGATTGGCCCGAAAATACAATATCGAAAATACTGGAGGAAGGTCACTTAAAATGCATGAGGACCCCCCGGAAGGCATGTATATATGGGCATGTATGTATGTATAGGTTGATGACAGTGGACGAGGCAAAAGAGATATGCAGGGACCATAGTATTTGGCACTCTGGTCTCTCTGACTACCCCGCTAGGGATGCAGCGTGAAGCTAGATTAGATTAGATTGGACAATGCATTGCGAAATTCAAAGAAATGGAAATATTGAATATTTCATTTTCTTGAGTGGGAATCGAACTTACAACCTGTCGCGCTTTTAGCCACACTTTGTGCCCGTGCGCTACGACTGGCCTCATACGTACATATATATAAACTAGATATTACACTCGTCAATGAACGTAATTATTATGTCAGAATAAAAAAAATGACTAAATGATTGATGCCGACTAAATGTTATAATTACGAACAGACGTCGCGTGCGTCATAGTAATTGTGCGTTATTTTTTATGGTGCTCGCCATTTTTCATTCGTTGGCGCTTTGATTGATGTTGCGATTTATTAAGACTTTAATGGTGTGCTGTAAAACGGATGAAAAATATTATTATAAGGGTGAAAAAATGATTTTGAGTATTTCAATATTAATTCATTATGAGTTAAGGAACATTAATTTTACTTTGTTTTAATCAAAGAGAAATAAGTACGAAATAAAGTATTAAAGTGAAAAGATCTAAAGAATTATGACCTTCATTTTAGATTTCTAGGTTCAAATATTGACCCCGTATATTGCGTAAATCTCTAGTCTGACTAGATTAAAAATATATAAATAAAATAAAAATAAATCAGCTTCACGCTGTATCCCGCACACAGC
The DNA here is from genome assembly GCA_021202915.1 of Heliconius himera. Classification (NCBI taxonomy): domain Eukaryota; kingdom Metazoa; phylum Arthropoda; class Insecta; order Lepidoptera; family Nymphalidae; genus Heliconius; species Heliconius himera. Next base: position 194,665 of record JAJHJA010000801.1, on the reverse strand, counting down.
AGGGTAGACAGAGGGAACCTAGTGTTAAGACACTCCGTTCCCCACTTTCTGCCGTATTCTGGAGGCATTGCGTGTTGAGTGGCAGAACGCAACGCCGCGTTTTGCCTCGACACCAGAGCGAAGAAATGGAATTATAAACTTAAATATATATTTCATTAACTCGAGTAGGGATCGAACCCATAACCGTCGCGTTAAAGTCACACCCTTGAGCCCCTGGGCCACGACTGGCCTCATAAAAATCTATATCTATATTATAAATTAAAGTAAAATTCGGATTCGTCGAATCGAAAATATGGCACCTAGCAAGATACGTGTCGACTGCATTAAACTAGAGTAACTACTTCTTTAGCTTAATATTATGGTCTGTGGGCTTAGCGCGTTCTCAATTTGAGTAACGATGTTAAAGTGACCGTTGTTAATATATGTAAATTGTACTACTAATCTGAAAATACAAGAAGTTGTTTTCAATATAGTTTAGTCTATTTTGATTTAGTTAAGTTATTAGAGCAAAACCAGGGTAGATGGGCTCCACCTTCTGAAAAAACGTAATAGTTTCAAAAATATACATTTTTTAAATATAAATTATTTGAATTTAGCTAAAAACACTAAGAAGGATGTGTAAACGAAAAATCCAAACAAATTTATGTTGTCTTAGAAGTGTCTTAGAGTAAGTAAGTAGTAGGCGTAATATGTATCACATAAACCATCTACGGCGTCCTCGTCATTTTTACTAAAATAATAATTACTCTTTTATTTATCTTGTGTTGCTGATTTTAAGTTCTCTTTTTTATTTTTTAAAAATGTTGAGATATTTTTCTCAACAATAGGTTGTCTCGGTCTGACCCGTAAAAAACGAGTACATGTAAAAGTTGACATTAATAAGAGTACCCGTGGTGCCATTATCGATTAACGGAACGTGGTCATTATAAATCTAAGTTTTATTAAAATATCACTAGTATTTTATAAAAAAAAACAGGACAAGCACCAATCGGGTTCAACCACCGATGGTTCCGTACAAAAATTGGAGGTCTCGAGGTTTTTCTATTATTTAAGCTTAGCTTAGTCAGAGCCCTTTCATTTGATACCCCATATGAACTAGCGGCTTCAATACCAAATTTTGTCCCCCTTTTAAGGCTGTCGTTTATTAGGACTACAATTAACTACAAATGTGTAGTTTCCAATTTTTGTTCTGAACTTGTACCACCTGTAAATGCTAGTCTGTCTGTCAAATTTCATAATTCTAGTTCAACCGAAAGTACCCTTATTAATTTTGATTCTCTTTATAGTCTTGAAATACAGACAGACGAACGGACAAGAAACTGATCTCATAAGGATCCTTTTTTCCTTAAAAGGTACAGAATCCAAAAAATAATATTGCTAATTTTTACCACCCAATATGCTAAAATTGCGTGACAGCAACAATAAATTATATCTTGAAATAAATAAATACAATATAATCTATCTGTCGATAGAATATTTTTCACCTATAAATAAAACTAATATTTATGTCTGCCAAAATTTTGTCTAATTATCTGGGATAGCTATCCCAAACTAAAAGGATTTAGAAAACATTTTTATTATTTCATAACCTTAAAAAATAAGTTTTAAGACAAAAAAATACAAAAAATCAATGATTGTCTTCTACATATGTTCTTAATGCTCCAATTTAATGATTGATTAAAATTAAATGTTAGCCATTGGTACTTATAAAGTTAAAAAGCAATATGTAATAACACCCTGCATAACAAATCGATCGAGGGAATCTGCATGCATCAGCTGTCTTCTAGAAAAGCAAATATGTACTTAGCAAGTATGTGAACTCGCGTCTCAAGTCTCATCAGAGCCACGATGACAGCGAATTGAATGTTTCATCTAAAAAAATTGCAAAGTTATTGCTCTCACCATTGAAAATCGAAGCTATTCGATCAGCATTTTTATATAAAGATGGAAGAAAATGACTAACCACTTTGAACAGTGAATAGACTCGATTCCTCTATAGTTTCACGTTATCCTTAGGCTGCGTGAGAGTACTAGTCAAATTGAACGGAATGAAAGAGGAATCGTAAAAGGCTTTTGGACTGAGTGTGCTGAATCATCGCACTGGAGTCGAGGGGCGTTCCGAGTTATGGTAGTGATGACGTGCTATAACAGGCTAGTGATGTTTATTGTGAATATCGGTAATAATTTTATCGGATTTTTTAAAATGATTTTAACGTGGGAAATTATATTTCGAAAAGGAGATAGAGAAGTTCTAAAAATTTTTTCGATTCAGTAAACCGTACATATAATAAAACTATGCGTTTAGTTTCTGCATGAACCTATCGTTGCCTATCGGACACACACATTGTGAACATAGTAATATGTTCTTATTCGATTATAACAGTTTTAAATAGTACCTTTAGATGGTCTTACATGCTTTCATTTAAAGAAAAATCTATAAATAACCTAAATTCTTTAACACGCTCAAAATAACATAAATGAAATTCACACCTACACTTTATGCCTACTATACCCCTGCCTGTATATACATAGGTACTACTTCCCTAACGTAACACCTAAGAACTAGTGCCTAATCTTGGTCGGAATCTGAAAAGAGGGTTTGAAAGCGTCACATCGTCTCGTGTGATGAAAACCTCGCTCAAGTGTCGCCGGGGCCTTTAATATTCACCCTTCTTTTGTCTCTGGCGATTGACGAAAATCGTCGTGTTAGCCAGAAGCAACGCGTAGTTAACTATGAAGTTTGTTTTTGTATAGTACGCCTATTGGAGTTTTGACCTTTGTGAAATATGTATGTGGTATCAAGGTTGTGTTAAGAGGTTTAGGAGATGGAGAAAATTTATTAAATTGATGGATTTTTTTTTATTATAAAAAAAACTATTTAAATGTAATTGAATCAAAGAAGTTATAAATTCATTTTATGTTAGGCCAAGACTATTTATTACATAATTTTAATTGTTACAGAGGTTTAATTAACGAATATTAAGTAAATGTTGTACATCTTAATTTTTATGTGAATAGTTTTTTAACGAAACAACTTTAATTAGAATACAAAAGCTATAAACCAAAAAGTATTTTAATTCTTGAGACCAGTCTTGGCGCAGCGGCACGAGGTGTGACTGTAAAAACCGACTGGTTGTGGGTTCGATTCCGACTCGAGGAGATGAAATATTTACTTAAATTTATATTTCCATTTCTTCGCTCTGATGTCGAGGTTAAGTGCGGCGTTGAGTTCTGCCATTCAACACGCAATGCCTCCAGAATTCGGCAGAAAGTGGGGAATGGAGTATCTTAACACTAGGTTCCCTCTGCCTACCTTGCTGTATGCGCGATACAGCGTGAAGCTGATTTATTTTAATTCCAAAATATATAAAGGGAATTATCGAAGAGTAGAGTCAAGAACGACAGCTGCGGCTACTCTGACATAATACAACCTACCTACCTACTTCTAAAATTCGATTAAACTTGAAATATCATCACAATAATTCTAGTATTTCAGTATCTGGCGTAGTTAGTCTCGCTTTTACCAAATACAAAGTCCATCTATCTGTTTCATTAGTTAAATGGTAAATTTGTCGTCGTGTACCTATTTTGGTAACGGTTCCATATTAGATAAGATAAGATTGAAACGGATAAAATGCTTTTGAAATTAGTATTGGATTTATTCATATAATAATTATTATGAATGATATCACAAATTAAATTACATATTATTTACTGTATCAACAGATTATTTAATAAGAGTATTATATTATATAATATATACAATCACACACGTTGTGATATATGCGCCAGTCGTGGCGCATGATCACAACGTGTGATTGTAAACGTGACTGTTTGTGGGTTCGATCCCTAATCGACGAAATGAAATATTTATTTAAATTAATATTTTCATTAAGATATTTATTCAGAAAACGTATAAAAATTTGGACGTAGCGGCACTCGAACCCGCGCCTCCTGGAAACCGACCAGTTTCCATGAGTGACTGGACTGGTCGGTATAAATATTTTTCTTTCTTAAGTGTGAAATAACACTTTAAAAAATGTTAATAATATTTTTATTTCTTTGATCTGGTGTCGGCGTTGAGTTTCGCCACTCAATACGTAATGAAGGTCATATATAAAAAGATGTGATGATTTTGCCGACGCTATGTTTTATTAAGTATTTTTGTATATTTTTCGTATGATTTAAAAAACAGTAGAACGAGAATGGATTGGCGAACGAAGATGGGCTAAGAAGAACACTATTGATTTTCTGATAATTAGATAAGTAATTATTAGAAAACCAATATTGTTTTTCTATATTGTTTTTTTAATGTATTAAATTTAAAAGTAGATTATAAAAATATAAAAGTAGATTATTTGCTAGTTGAGTTACCCACATGTTTACATGAAATTCACAGTTCAGTGCGCAGATATTCCAAAATTTACTGCCATCTATCAAAATTTACTAACATAATAAACTATTAACTAAGTAGTGACTTTAAACTTATACTGCCGTTTAGTTTCCAATTGCTAAAACGACATCTAGTTAAGGGTTACGAAACAAGGATGTTTTTTTACAGATGCTTTCAAATACAGCTTTATACAAGTTTCGATGTTATTATATAGATGGCGTTTGAAAATTTTATTATCAGATCAGAAAAAGAAAAGAGAAAATTGATTTTTGAATAACCAAATGAAGAATGAATTACATCATAGAATTATCTTTTATCAGTAGAGAATTTAATATTAATTTAGTTTTGGCGGCAGTGTAAGCTAAAGTAAGCTGTGTGCTTACAATAGTACGGCTGTCGACATATACTTTCAGCTAAAGCAGTGTACAATAAACTTACAAAGCAGTGTACAATACACATACATGGAACATTTATTTAGTGAATAAAACATTTATTTGTTAATAATTGTTATTATAATATAGGATAGCACAGCTTATATAACACATAATGAAACAACATAATTTTAAGAAATATTGCGATTCAGCAGAAAAAAAAGCAAACATAAGGCTCATCAATTACAGACGCCAAAACAAAGAGAAGACGCGAATAATTAGCAGTTAATTAATGATTTTTCCACGATGTTTAGTCTTTTAATGAAGGTTTGAAATTACCGCGGCCATTATTTCACTGGACGAATATTTTATTACCACTGACGGCTCTGTACTGTGGGGGCGAGACAAAAGAAATAATAATAAAAAAACATTATATAGCCAGTCACAAAGGGCTCTTAACGTTCTTTAGACGAAGGTCGCTACGAGAGTTACGGCTGTTACGCATTAATATAATTTTTCTTTTGTACTCCGAATTTACTTGAACTGGGTCCCCAATTGTAGATTCTTTTTGTGAGTCTTTTTTATTTTTTCAATTTGCCATTGATTAAGTTTACGTAATTTTCAATTCTATTTAAACGTTCCTTTGTTATATATAATAGGTTTTTGTGTTTTCTCTGTGGTGTGAATAGAATATGTCGTGTGTGAATAAAGTTATTATTCATATTTTCGCACCTTTTTTACTATGTGACATAACACATAAGTAGGTAGTAAGAATGTAATGAAACTATACAAATATATCTAGATTACATAGATTGTGAAACATAATTTAGTCTTTATATATATATATATATATATATATGTTCCAACAGCGTAACTACAATACGTTGACGTTATGATATAACAAAAAAATATAACAAAAAAGTGTCGTAAATAATAAGAAAATATATTATTTTGACCCAATGTTTTACTGGAGATAATAAATATCAAGTTACTATTACATTCTCGAATCATAATTTAGATTTGAAAAAATAAATGCAGAAACACGTTCTAAAGTAAATGAAGTAAAGAAAGTGAGTTGAAAATATTCTGTAGGAGATTTTTTTTAGCTACATGCTGTATTGAGCTTATAGCAGGGAAGGCAAAGGAAATCTGGGAACCTAGTGTTAAAATACTCGATTCCTATTAAGACACTTCCGTTCATAACTTTCCGCTGAATTCTGGAGGCATGGCATGTTGAGTGGCGGAACTCAACGTCGCGCTTTGCCCCGTTACCAGAGGGAATAAAAACAAATATTACATATTTAATTTACACGGCAAGTACGACAAATTGTGGGCTTGATTCCTACTTGAGAAAATTAAATATTTATATCATTATTTTTTTTTCGATCTGGTGTCTTAGACCCGCCACTCAACATGCAATGCCTCCAGAATTTGCCGGAAAGTAGAAAACGGAAAAGAGATTCACACTTAACACTACGTTCTGCCTACCCTATTGTGTGCGGGATACAGCGTGAAACTAAAAAAAAAAATTAGTAAGAAAATAGCCTAACACAGCGTGAAAGCTATTACGTGAAGCTCTGTACGTACGTGCAACACAAACTCCCGCTCAATCAAGGAGCTGGAGTGCAGGTCAACAACGATAATTGGCATCAGACAGCCAGGTTTGAGTTGAGAGTTAGCAAACTTGCAGCGTTTGATTTCAATTTAAATGTTGATGACGTTGTTTAATGGCTGTTGGTCTATCTGTATGTTGGTTAGTGCGATTTATTTGTAGTTCTGCTGAAATTGTAGGTGAAATGTGGTTTTTTTTCGGGTTTTTTTTAATAATTTAGATTTGTTATCTATTTATAATTTTATGAGATGATTTGTTTTACAAAATTATTTTGTATTTTTAACATTTTTAAAGTGTTGGTGTGGAATACACTTGTTGGCAATCTCTGTAGGGAGATTTTTACAAATTTTGTTGTCTGGCAAGAGAGAATGCTATTTTTATAAATATTTTTAACATTTTTTAAGTATTATTCCACACTTAGGAAACGAAAATACTTATTTAGAAAACGTACGAAAATTTAAACGTAGCGGAACTCGAACCCGCGCCTCCTGGAAACCGACCAGGCGCTCTGATCACTAAGCCATACATTCTCATCATCATTTTGAATAAAATTATTTGACTTTGACCTTGTAGACATCACAAATATTATGAAATTTAATATCGTATATTTCAAGCATAAAGAGTTTATGTAAATTCGTCTCGGGCTACATCATAAAGCATATTTATTATAAACATAAGAACAAGAACGGAGGCAATAACCCTTAAATCAAGATATGAATACAAGTTCGTACTAATGAAGGTTTCGCACTAGATCCTTCACAAAAGCTTATATTATCTTTCATAATACCAACTTTCTAAATAATATGTACAGGGTTGAACACTTATAAAGAAAAGAAAAAGAAAAGTTATAAGTCTTTCTTAGAATTATAAACGAAAATAATTTATTTTTTCTGTAAGTGGTGTGGGAGAATTTTTTTATACTGTATGTTAAAAGGAGTAAAAATATATTATTTTCTGAACATTATTATTATTTTCTGTGATAAAAAAACTTTAAATTCTTCATATTCTTTTTTTGGTAAACTCAGTTTAAAATGACTTGTTTCTGTGGAATTCAAAAGCAACTTTTGCTTGGTGACAATATAACTAATTCTTAATCAGGCAATACATGGATTATGAATTAATAAAATTATACATATAGAAGTTTCGTACTTTTATAAATATAAATATATTTTATAAAGTGTATTTGACTATTATTTTCTTTAAAGCCTCCTTTCTCGTCCGAATTTGGTAACCCTGATCATAGAAGGGATGAGCCCATCTTATCTCGATAAGTGGCTTGAAACAGTGGCTGTCCTTATGGGTCTAAGTTAATCGAAACTTCTGTTCCATCGCGATAGAGCATAATCAAAATTTTGTCTTTGGAACCGATCTTCATACTTTTTATCTGATGTAACGAGAAAATATTGTTAAATAAAAATATCTTTTCATAAAGGTGAGATAGGAATCTTTCATTTTCTACAATAATAAAGCTTCGACTGTACCATCTTATACTTTCTACGTATATTGATTTTCTATAGAATGCATCCTAGATTATTTTATTTGTTTCATCCTGTATCCTGCACATATCTAAGTAGGTAGAGAGAACGTGGGAACCTAATGTTAAGAGATTCTGTTCCCATAAAGACACTTCCGCTTCCAACTTTGCGCCGAATTTTAAAATGAAAATATTAAATATTTCATTTCCTCGAATGGCAATCGAACTCACAACCTTTCCATACCACATCTGACCTCTAGCCTTTTAAGCTTAATAGTTATAATGTATGCAGGACAGGCAGTAAATACTTAAAATATTTCTCCGCAGAAATTAAAATATACCAACTTTACTCTAATGAACCTAAAAAAGTCTAGACATTACATCAGAATAGGAGTATAGTCCTCACTGCCCCTAGTTCCAGCCCCAATATTGAAACATTGCATTTTAAGTAGTAAGGTACTACATGCCGCTGTAGTCCTAAGCCTTTTCTCAAACAAGGATATACTATTATGTTGTTTGAGATGTATATTCTCTTGTATGTATTATAATAGATAAAACATTCTTGTAGAATAATGAAATAATGCCTTATTATTTTGACTAAAATATATTAGGAACTCAAGGCCACTTGTAGTGCGCAGGGGCACAAAATGTGCCTGTAAATCGACTGGTTGTGGATTCGATCCCCGCTCGAGGAGATAAAATATTTATTTACATTTATATTTTCATCTCATCGCTCTGGTGTCGAGGGGAAATCGCGGCGTTGAGTACCGCCACTCAATACGCAATGCCTCCAGAAAATTGGCGGAAAGTGGAGAACGGAGTGTCTTAACACAAGGTTATCTCTGCCTATCCTACTATGTGCGGGATACAGCGTGAAGCTGAGAAAAAAATATATAAGAAAGTGAAATTAATTTAAGTAATCTGTTAACAGAAGAATATGCATAGAAAATCCAGTTTACAACACTCCGTTTCAAAATTTTCTTACGATTAAAAAAATACACGTCAAACTAATAAGTAAAACGACGCGTTCTCTTTTGTATGGTTGTTTGTAATTTTCATACAAAATAAGTGCATGTGCGTAAACTTAAATTTGTCAACTTTTACAAGATACACTCTCCGTTGACTTACAATCTTGGAATTGGTACGAAACCCTCGGCGAGTCCAATTCGCACTTGACGGTATTTTTTAAAATAATACACGCTCAAATGTTCACGTTCATAAAAAACTATATATACATTTTTAACATTTTTAAAGTGTTAATCCACACTTAGGAAAGAAAAATACTTATTTAGAAAACATAAAAAATTGAACGTACGGATACGAACCCGCGCATTCTAGTACTGATCGATTTCCAGGAGGCGCGGGTTCGAGTCCAGCTACGTTCAAATTTTTATACGTTTTCTAAATGAGTAGCTATAAAGTATATATGTGTGTGTAATGTTAAATAAAGTAGAAAAGGAATTACTGGAAAACCCGTTTTTCCTCAGTGAACTACCATTGCGCCCTCTTTCCTTTTTTATTGCTTGAAAACAGGACGTCACGTACGGACCAAGTTTTATCTGTACTGAACGGAATTTACATCGAACAATGGAAAACTTTCTTAATTACCTTCTCGTATGAGTATCTAGCAACTATCGCGATCTGTACAGCGTCTATGTTGTATGATAAATTATTTCCTTATTTAATATTCGTGTATAGTGTTTAGGGCATCGGCTCCCAACCAGTGGTCCGTGGTCCGCAGCAGCTAAAATATGGTCCAAAAGCTGCCTACAGTTAAATTGTTTCCTCAGTAAAACATAAAATATTTTGTCATTTAAATTGAATATACTTTGACATTCATAGATTTTTAATATTTACTTAAAAATTCACACATCCCATCATACAAAATTGAATTGAAATTGAAATTTTTGTTTTATTATTCATTTATTTTTATTATACTTATAAAGTGGTCTCTGTTAACAAGAATTCTATAAAAGTGGTCCCTGATCAAGAAAAGATTGGGAACTCCTGGTTTAGTGTATAAAAGTCTAAATTTGATATAAAAAGTTAATTACTTTTTAGATTTATGTTTTTTTTTAATATTTATTTTGCAGAGATTATTCTTCGAGATTATTGGGATTGAGCCCAATAAGTTAAGAAATAAATACTAATGCCGTGCTTAGTGTCTATCAGAGCCTCAAGAAAGTAGTTGATGTAAATTTTTGTCATCCATTATCTTACTTTTCCATACTAATAAGACAGTGAATGATATTCAACACAAAATTATAATCAAAGTCCATATTAGATTTAGATATAAAGATTTTTTAAATAGTAATAGTTAGATTTTTTAGCAACGTTTCTCAATTTATGAATACAAAAATGTATACATTGTCAAATGCATGGTATGTGTTATACTTATTTTATTAATTTAATGTTTTTTTTATGTGTAATTAAAAAAATATATATGCATTTTGCACTTCTCCTCTATATAAACTATGTGTCAAATTTCATACTCTTCAGTCCATACTATTTTCAAAGAGGATACAAAGTTTTAGTATCACATATTAATATATAGATAAAGATGTTTATTCTTATATATAATAAAAAGGAATAGGTATTATTACTTATTGTACCATAAGTATGCACTGTATAATAATATGATTTTTCAAAATTATTGCAAGAAAAAAATATATTTATATACATATACATTGTTAGTACTCACTTACAATACGTTCTTTGTTCAGAAAGCTATCAAGTGGGCTAATCAAGTACGAAATTGGTTGCCCGGACCACGGTCCTTCCCACGCACAGCTGTTTTTGGAGATAAGCTTCTTAGGACGTGATTTGACGTAAACGCTCATTCGTGTAGAAAATTCACAGTAGTACAGATTATATTTCATGAAAATATGTACATATATATTAAAAATTAAATTACTAAATCAGCTTCACGCTGTATCCCGCACACCGCAGGGTAGGCAGAGGGAGCCTAGTGTTAAGACACTCCGTTCTCCACTTTCTACCGGATTCTGGAGGCGTTGCGTGTTGAGTGGCAGAACTCTACGCCGAGCTTTGCCTCGACACCAGAACGAAGAAATGGAAATATAAATATAAATTTAAATAATTATTTCCTCGAATGGGGATCGAACCCACAACCGTCGCGTTACAGTCACACCCTTGTACCCTTGGGCCACGACGGCCTCACCTGTATGTACTTTTTACTATAATATATTTTATTTGCTCTATAAAAAGTATTTTTGACGATCCAATAGCTGAGTTTTTATCGACGCCATTTGTACAAGTTACAAAGCAATTTGTCGGGCATTTTTAGAGATTTATAAACGTTATTGACGAGCGAGTGTCGTGGTCGGCATACATAACGCCCATTAGAATCAAAGTTCAATGGAAAAAATATTTGAAAAATACATTTATATAATCGTTTGGTTTATTCAAATAGTAAAAATATTTCGCTACAAGTAAACCATATCAAGGATGGGCAGTTTTTAAATTGTTTTCTGCACATGTCACTTTCATAGGATATTACGAAAAGTGAGCACAAAATATTATTACTATGAAATTACCGTTTTAGGAATCCGTACCTTAAAAGGTCAAAACGGAATACTTATAGGATCACTTTGTTGTTCGCCTGTCAAGTTCAAGATCATTTATTTCAAGATCACGTAGAGGTATCAAGCTGAAATTAATCAGATGTATTGAATTAGTCAGGTCCCTTGAAGCACAGAAATAAATAAGCTTCTAAGTCAACGCAATCAAAAGAAACAAGCATTTATGCGTGACGATAAAAAATCTAAAATCGCTAGGCGATTCGATGGCGAGTTTTTATAAATTACAGTGTAATTAACTTCTATTTACCAACTATGCATAGCAATTATACAATAAGGGAGGCTGGGGCTTGTTGTAAATTTTTTTATGAATTACTTACTGATGAATTTTACAAAAGCCTACATTTTCTTATTATTCTTTGTGTGTTTGAGTATTTAAACCAAGTATCATTTAAATGAAATTATTATAAAACTAGTTACAACTTGTTCCTTGTTAGATGTAACAGGCTCGGAGCAAACAAGAAACAATTAAAACTCAAAACTCAAAAAAGTTTTGTAAGATAAATTTTATTAATTATAAGCCAATTATGTTTTATATGTTCTACAATTAATATTTGACGTGTAACAGTAATATAAACAAGGTTTTTTTTATAGAACCCCAAATGTATCGTCCTAACATGAGAATATTTGTTACCATTTTTAAAATTCAAATTGACTTAAAATTATTCAAACTTAACTAATCAACATGACAGTATTTTTTTATGGACAAGGACAAGGCAAACGAGCGTTCGGGTCACCTGATGGTAAGTGATTACTGAGCGTGATATGCTGATACGTGAGCTACAGGTGCGTTGCCGTCCTTTAAGGTGGAGATAGACGCGTTTTTTGAAGGTACTCATGTCATATCGACCTGGTAGTGGATTGCCACGTATCCAGGTGGTGTGGATGATACTTTAGCTTATGACGTACTGTGCGGTTAGAAAATTCGGCGGCAGGTAACAGGTATGTAGCTTAAAGTATAGTTTTATGAATAGATAACACCTAATTTTAATCAGTCTTCATTAGAGTTATAACAGACTTTTAATAATCAACAATATTATTTCTGTTCATGTCGTTCTTAAACAAAATAAACTAGATTGCTGTTTTATCAAAGTAGCTAAGCTAACCTATCATTTATTATGTCACAAGTACTTTAATATTGTTGAACAGTTTTCTTAATTTAAATAATCGTCATGGCACTTTTTCATATAATTACATATCACAAACGTTATATGTAAAATAAACGGTAAAGTTGGTTTTACAGTCACAGTCGTGGCGCAGCGGTAGGACTGTGACTGTAAAACCGACTTTTTTAACCGACTGGTTGTGGGTTCGATCCCCACTCGAGGAGATGAAATATTTACTAAAATTTATATTTCCATTTCTGGTGTCGAGGTTAAGCGCGGCGTTGAGTTCTGCCACTCATCACGCAATGCCTCCAGAATTCGGCAGAAAGTGGGGAACGGAGTGTCTTAACACTAGGTTCCCTCTGCCTACCCTGCTGTGTGCGGGATACAGCGTGAAGCTAAAAAAAAAGAAAGAAATTATTTAACATAATAATCACTCTACATCCGAGTAGCAATTCAGACAAACAAATGAGAATTTATCTCCTAGTAGCACAACTAGCATGAGCCTATAATTAGCATGCTATGCACTGAATCGAGTCCTCTTCAGATTTGCTGTAAGGACCACCACATGCAAGACAGTACCAATCTTCATTTTCAGACTCTGTATACGAATTATTATTTTTTTGTTATTTGTCTTTTGCATTGGCTTTGATTTAATATTTTATTTTACTTTTTTGTCTGTCTTGCTTTTCATTTTTCCTTTCTTATCTTTTTAAATAAATACTTAACAAAATATTTCATTTGTTTGATTTAGTATAAAAAATCAAAATTTACATGAGTATTTTTTTTCTATATTACCTGGCTAAATCGTAAGATGTTTATTCACTACGCCATCTGGCGGGACACTGGTGGGGCTAACACGACGCCTGGTGTTATAAGTCTGAAGTTGACTCCTAAGCTTTAAACATAAAGATTCATATTTACGGATAAAAACGGCTGTTAAAAATTACCCCCGTTACAACAAACCCCAGTCTCCCCTATTACTTTTTAGCTTCATGGCAGGGTAGGTAAAGTGAACCTGGGACCCTAGTGTTAAGACACTCCGTTCCCATCATAACACTGTCGTTCTCCACTTTCCGTCGAATTTGGAGACATTGAGCGTTCAGTGGCGGAACTCAATGGCACACTTTACCACGTTAGCAGAGTGAGAAAATGAAAATATTAAATATTTCATTTTCTCTAGTGGGAATCGAATCCGCGCCATGTGCCATGACTACCCCCTATTAAATGATGATGAAAAAGATCTAATTATTATAATGAAGCAAAATTAATACAATTAATATAATTATTCGTTGTAATCACCAACCTATAAATTTACCAGTTGCCAAATTTTCTGTAATTATAATGAGTTAAAAATATTAACATATAATTTCAATCTCATTTGATTGAATTCAATTAATATAAGCTTGTGAAGATTATTTAATAAAGCTGAAAATTACATTTTATTTTTTTAGCTTCACTCTGTTTCACGCTAAGTAGACAGAGGAAAACTTATGTAAGACTTTTCCTACTGTGTAACTTATGTAAGACCTTTCCCACTAATAAATAATAAAGAAATTTCCCACCAATTTTTGAGACATTACGTGTTGATTAGCGAAAATCACACCGTGTTTTTTTTTTGTTACCAGATCGAGAAAATGAAAATAATCTATTCCTCCGAGGGCAAATCAAACTCATAGTTAGTAGTAGTATTAGAGGGTGCGCCGTTGTGTGCCGACTACCTCAAAAAAATCTATAAATAAAAAATATCTTCTCCAAAATGAACTTTGAACCTATAATTACCGTTCAGTTCATATTCCAATTTCGTATGGTAGTGTTAAATCATTCTAAGCGTTCAGTACAATCAATTCAATACATAATTAACTAGTCGCAAAGACCGACAGTGTGAATATTAAATGACTATTGTCCTTCAGGTAGGTGAATGTGGTTTGAGTAGTTTTGACGATATATTATTTACTTTAATTACAAATATTGTTATTATATTATGTACCAGTCGTGGCGCAGCGGCACAAAGTGTGACTGTAAAACCGACTGGTTGTGAGTTCGATCCCCACTCGAGGAGATGAAATATTTATCAAAAGCGCGGCGTTGAGATCTGCCACTTAACACGCAATGCCTCCTGAATTCGGCAGAAAGTGGGGAACGTCGAGTGTCTTAACACTGTTTCCTCGGCCTACCCTGCTGTGTGCGGGATACGGGATACGGGAACTAAAAACTTTATCGTTAATAGTCTATAGTGTTCCTATATAGATGGACTATACAATACAAATTTCCTTTTTAATAGTTACTACCAGTAGTTTCTGAGGTAAGTGCGTTTAACCAAAATTAGTTATTTATGTTTTTTTTAGTTTCACTTTGTATAACGCATATAGTGGGGTAGAAAGGAAGAACTTGGGAACTTAATGTGAAGACACTCTATTTGTCATTTTCCGCCAAATTCTGGAGGCATTGCATGATCAGTTGCGGAGTACAAGGCCGCGCTTGACCTCGTTACCAGAATACGAGACATGAAAATATTAAATGTTTCTTTCCCTGTATAGAAATAAAAATATTAAAAAGTAAAAAATTAAAATATTAAATAATTCATTTCCTCGAGTGGAAATCGAACCCCTAACCTGTCGCGCTTTACTATCGCACGCTAATGCACCTGCGCCACGACTGGCCTCTTAAATAAATTATATTTAAAAAAAAAATCTTATAAAATAAACGAGACATAATACTATATTTCTTTATTATATACAAGATATTATATTTCTCTGGCACGAGTGATTTATACATAGTAATTTATAAATATTTGGAATACTTTCTCTAGCAAAAAACTTTGATAGGCTATGTCAATCAATGTCTACAGAAGTATTATATTAACTGACGTCTCCAGAACAAAGGAACGCTCTTTTCTCGAGACTAAAAAAATGTTACAATAAATGATGTATATATATTTTCTTGAGTCGATATATCGTATCGATATAAATTGACACGACAATTTCATGATAAGTTGAAAGAGATCTACATACTTGTAATGGTTAAAGTAACTAAAATTAAATTTGTTATGAACGTAGTAACAATTTTTATAAAGATTTATGGAACTAGAATGTTATTAAAAAATTGTATGAAAAAGTAGTTAAAAATAAATATCAGATATACGCTGTATCCTACACACAGAAGGGTATGCAGAGCGAGCCTAGTGTTAAGACACTCCGTTCCCCATTTTTCGCCGAGTTCTGGAGGCATTGCGTGTTGAGTGGCGGAACTCGACGCCGCGCTTTGCCTCGACACCACAGCCAAGAAATGAAAATATAAATGTAAATTAATATTTCACTTCCTCGAGTGGGGATCGAACCCACAATCAGTCGATTTTACAGTCACACTTTGTGCCCCTGCGCCACGACTGGCCTCTTACGAATTGTGAAATACGATATTGTGAAATAATTTGACAATTTATTTATATATATTTGAGGAAAATATTTTTGGTGATACAAGTATTATAGAAGTGAACAAGTGGTTCAAATTATGATTCTTAGATTTTATTTCACATTTTGTTACATTTCTACCTACTACAAGCGTGTTGATATAATACCTTGCCATAGCCAGTGTTTTTGTATTTAGCAGCTTTATCATATGGTTACAATTTCTATTCGCTATTTGTATATACGTTCCCATACCACTATTTGTATATTCGTACTCTATGCTGTAAGGGAATTGCATGGAAATAAAAAGAATATCGTACATATTGTGAGTGTATTTTTTAAGGTAATCTTAGTTGATACAGTACGGTCGACGATTTGTGATCGTAGTAAAGTTAACTGTAGATAACTGAAGAGATTTGATTGACTGACTGCGAAGATTTTTCATAGTTTTGATTATTTTCTTCTTGAGTGGTCAATGCACAAAAGTTCTTAAATCTAACTTCAGGACGGCCACATTCGTCGACCGTTCTGTACTTTGTAGATGAAAGAATAAGAAAATAACATGTAACTCAGTTGTAAACTTTAATGCAAAAGACGAAGAATAAAAACTGCCATGAATTCATTAGTTCTGTAAATATATAGTAACTAAATATATAGTAATCATTAAAATAAGCCGAAAAAGAATAATAAGTGGGCATAAATAAGGGAAATAAAATAATTAATATTAGAAAAATACCTACCTAATAACAAAGAAAATTATTATATCATAGTAATTACTGAAAAAAATAATAAACAAAACAAGCTGCATTACAAACATAAAATAAATATTTAATAACAAACAGTAATGTAATGATCACATAAACATTGGTAATAGATCGAAAATGTCCTCTGCCCGCTCGACTCCTTCATTCCGTAACCAAACTCCCACACTTCCGCAAACCGTGCGGCTCGTAGGCTAGGTCGTTATGAATCTGAATGATCTGAATGATAAAGATTGGTTAAAGAAAATACATTAACAATAACCAGATAAATTTGAACTTAAATTAAATATATTAAAATGGTTACTATATGTAAACCTTCAGAGATAAACATGTGCTATCGCGGACTTTGTATAGGTTTTTTAAAGGACAACATTTTTGTAGAGTATTGTTTTTATAAGGTTGAACCAGTACACGCTATGTAAGCTTTCAAGGAGCCCTTTTTGACAACCTTTTCTTACAATCACGAAAAACCAAAAGAAGAACTGAAAAAAAAGATAGTCTATGGTCATTCAAAGATCCTCAAGTCGTCAAGATCTCTATACGAAATTTAATCACATTCGGCTCAACGGTTTGGCCATGGTTGCGTCACAGACAAACAGAGATACTTTCGAATTTTTAATATTAGTACAGATTATATATTTTTTTATTTTTAGGATATCGCGTTCAAGTTTAGATAAAACTAGTTATAATTTCTTGTACTTCTTATTATATTAAAAAGCTTAGTTAGTAGTAATTAACGTAGTAAAAAATAAAAGTATTGAAAACAAAAGTGCATCAAAAAGTATACTTTATTACAAACTATCTGTGTAAGAAAATTTAAAATGTTTTATTAGTCACTCTTATTTTTAGTTTACAATGTAGTAACACTACTAAGTTAGGCATCTTAGAAGGATGATATGAAATAAAGTTCCAAGTGCGGCCGAGTTAACGCCTTTCCGATCCGCTTTCTACTTTAAAACTGTTCGGATGTTGTTACAGTATCGAAATAAATTTATGGAGAATTTCGTTAAAATCATATTACACATGTGTATGTCCAAAAAATATATTTGCATACATATTGGTATTCAATTAAATATTTTTAAAAATATCAAGGTCAATGGCAATGGAATTTGAGATAAGAACTGATACATCCAAAAGACCTTATTTCAATAAGTCATGTCAATTTACCCCAAAAATATAAGTACTAGGAATCTACATTACTATCATAAAATATTTACTATAATATTTATTTCAACATATCTAGTTATAAAACAATTTGTGAACTAAAATCCGGGTTTATAGAACAGCTATGTAAAACATCCGGCGAGAGGCCGCAGAATTTCGTTCACTGCCATTAAGTGACCCAAGTTGTCGCTTAAATAGTTTTCGGGCATGTAATGCTAGGCATTCAGACTGAATCACAAAATAGATATCCAATTTTAATTTCATCTTTATTTGTT
Organism: Heliconius himera; assembly: GCA_021202915.1. Lineage (NCBI taxonomy): Eukaryota > Metazoa > Arthropoda > Insecta > Lepidoptera > Nymphalidae > Heliconius > Heliconius himera. Next base: position 176,503 of record JAJHJA010000801.1, on the reverse strand, counting down.
TCTCTTATATATTTATTGTATTAGGCCAATCGTGACTGGCGCAAGCAAGAGGCACAAGTGTGTGACTCTAAACACGGCTGGTTGGGGGTTTGATCCCCACTCGAGGAAATGAAATATTTATTTATAAGCATATTTTTTCTCAGGCCCTGGTGTCGAGGCAGTGTCGGCGTTGAGTTCCGCCACTGGACACGCAATCCAGAATTAGACGGAAAGTGAGAAACGGAGTATCTTATCACTAGGTTCCCTCTGCCTTTGGATTTATTTTGGAATTGGATTTTGATTCTCTTCTAAGAATCTATTTATATTTGATCCATCTACTTTCACTTATTTATATTATTTCAAGCACTTTATTTTGAAGACTGATATTTAAGTAAATGTAATTTTCTATTTTAACCATTCGTATACGTTATAATATGTATGATCTTTTTCCACCCTTAAAGAGATGTGCTGGTGTATTTTTACTTAATATTTGGGTAGATTTTTATAAATAACCGTCGTAACTACAGGGTCCTATAGCCGAATCGTATAAAAAATATATCTACATATATGTCGTAAAATTGATAATATTCTCGACTTCCAATAATTTTCAATGAATTATTAGTCCAGGATATTTTAATTTATTTATTAAGCCAACCTAGTAAAGAAATGTAAATGTATGTAATGTAATGTAAACGGAAACTATAAATGATAGAGCAAAACAATATTCTACAGTATTATAGAACGCATCAATATCTATAAAAAAGTCCAGAATAACATATACCCAACTACTGTAGTTATGACAATATAACAACTTTTTTAAATTTCAAAAGTTGATAAAAGTGCCGGCAAAAAACTAATAACGTTATTCATATGTCTGTATCCTTATCCCATTAAATATTTTATAATTTTTATTTAATGTTTTATTGAAGATAATTTTGATACCCCTTAAATACTTTTTAAATTATTAAAATCGGACTTTCCAATAAAAAGATATAACGAATTTAATAATGTCAATCTAAAGCAAAATCATGTAATAAAAAATACCGTAGCGGTTGTCTCTGCGGGGATGGGGGGAAGGTGCATCGATATCTTAACTAAAATTATAAAGTCAACAGATACGACTTTTTGTTTCTTTGTTTGAATTGAATAGGCCCGAAACTACTGGATTGATTTGGAAAATTTATTACAATAAAACGATTATCGTGTGAAAATGATACCAATTGTCTAATTGTTAGAGTTATGCCACATTAAGTTATATATATATGCAATATATTATTTATTAAAGCAAGAACATAATTCTGTGTACTTATTAGACAAATAATTCACAAGCGGGCAAAGCCACGAACTGGTCGCTAGTATCTTATGCAAACTTTAAGTCATTATGTATGTAATAAAGGAATTTTGACTAATTGATATTAAATTGAAAATATTTCTTAAATTTATACAGCTATTTGCATATGCATTTGTGTTTCGTTAACCACCATTCATTTTATTTTCTCTGTTTGCCTCACTGAGTTCACAAAATTTATTTACGAATAATAGGCACCGGTACTGTGGAACCGGCGCGAAGGGTTAATGATGTGTATGGCGGTCATGTCACAAAGGAAGCACAGTGTGTTTTTGGATCCAGCGTTTTTGTTCTGGAAATTTCGACCTGTATAACAAGCCCCATGGTAGACCCTCCAACTTGGGCCTCCAAGTTCTTAATTTAGAATTGAAGGCTATTGTGAAATCGGATCGGCTCTATCGCAAAACGCGTCCGAGTTGCAGGATATAATAATGATAAAATTGTTTTAATCCATTCTTTCCTAAGTGGGGAATAACGCTTTAAAAATGTTTTAAAAATTGTTTTACTTCACTAGAAGCACATGGGGAACATTAAAAAGCTTGAAAGGTTACCACGCATTGAGTGAAGTAAACCGGCAGACGCGCGTCCTGCTGCTGCGTTATATTACTTGACCAGGTCAATAATGAAGGGTTCTTGAATCGAATCATTACCCTAGATGAAAGGTGGATTCTGTACGATAATCGGAAGAGCTCATTGCAATGGCTAGATGGCAAGCCAGCCAAATCCTGCTCCAAGCGAAAACTGACCCAAAAAAAGTTACTTGAAAAGCGTTTGGTGGACTAGCGTAGGTGTAGTACATTACAGTTTTCTCAAATCTGGCCAGACGATTACGACAGACGTCTATTTACAGCAATTATAAAACATGATGAATAAGCTAGCTGTTAAGCAACCGAGGCTGGTCAATCGTGCTACGCCACTGCTGCTTCTTGGCAACGCTAGACCACGCACTGCACAACAGAAAGCTACCAAATTAGAAGAGCATCAATTGGAATGTCTAAGACATCCTCCAGGACTCCATCTATCCAGGAGCTCGATTCAACAAATTATGATTTTTTTCAAATTTTTGATAACTTCTTGCAAGGGAAAATTTCAACTCCGATGGGGAGTCCAAACCACCGTTTTTTGTTGATCCCCGTCCGAATGGTTTTTTTAGTAAAGTGCTTTAGATAACAATGGTTTATATTTCGATAAAACAAATATATTAAATTAAAATTATATTCGACTTTTTGTTCATCCTATACCAAACGCCAATTTCATATGTAAGGACCTAATATATTATTTCTTTCAATATTACACAAATTACTATAACAGTATTGTTAAATATAAACAAAACGAAACGTGACCAATTTCTATGTAGTAAATAATCGAGCCAATCGGAAAGATCAACAGTGTGAATATTAAATGGCTATAGTCCGTTGCTAGTTGCTGGTCTCCAGCGGTTGCGCTGCTCGATAATAGATGAGACTAATTTCAAACTCGGGCTACGAACAAACATTAATCTAGTTCAATAATAAAGTTAATATTTACAGAGTATGTATGATATTGCAAATGTTATATCTAATGAACACAAAATAATCTCTTGCACTGTAAATTGCTGTTTAAATAGGTATAGGTTGTAGTCATATAAAATGAGAAATAGCGAAGATACACGCTATTCCATTTTGATATGCACTAGATAGAGGGAGGTGTCTACTAAAGATAGAGCGACGTTTCTACCAGTACACAATGTCTTTAGATTCGAATTCGGATTTTTTAAATATTTTAATGTTAAATGATAAGACTAACTATAGAGTAGGCAAGGCCAGTGGTGACACAGGGGCACAAGCATGTGACTGTAAACGCGAAAGGTTGTGGGTTCAGTTTTTACTCGAGGGAAAAAAATATTTAATATTTTTATTTCTTTCCTCCGGTGTCAAGACAAAGCACGGGGTTGAGTTCCGCTACTCCTCACGCGATGTCTCCAGAATTCAGCGGAAGATGAAGAACGGAAGTGTCTGAATCGGAACGGAGTGCTTTATCACTAGGTTCCCTGGTTCCCTCTGCCCTACTATAAAAAAAAACTATAGATTAATAATATTTCATATTTTTAAACTTTACCTATTTAACAGTTTTAGTAAAAAGAACTATAAAACTTTTGGTTAGTCAATTAATGATTTGACTATAAGAAAACTTAGAAGAATGGTTAAAATACCTTGTATATTTTCATGTAAAAAATATGTTACAAATAGTTAAATATAATATTACGCTTTGGCTATGTAATTATTTTTTATTCTAAATTTACGCAACAACTGGACTATTTAAAGCTTGGAGTTCAATCCACAAAAAGAAAATTGCAGGCAACGATTAGTTTAACATGTAATAAATATTTTTACAGCCTTCTAAATTAAATTAAAACCATAAAAATATTTTTTCACTATATCAGCAGAGAGAATAGTTATAATTTTATGGCTTTCGCCTTTATTGCTTATACAATAGTATTATTTCTATCGACGTGGCGGAGCTTTAAACAAATATGTCGTCGGGAAGAAAACAAACTGTAACAGGCATTCTGTGCCGCGGTGGATATTAAATTCCTTCTGTTTGTCGTTCTTTACTTATTTTATCCACAATTTGTGGAAAATTTATGTCTTCTATATTTCATTACTCTTTGAATTTAGGACTTTGACGTAGGTATATAAAATATTAAAATTGTTTTAATTATTATCAGAAATGACTAGAAAGGAGTGAAGCTTGTGTTTGTTTTGTATTTCAAAAAAGAAAAAATCGTTACGGTATATACAGGTGCCCACAATGGACTACTACTAGTCAAAAGTGTAATGACCTCATTTTAATAAAGTATATTTTGATTTTGAATCGTTTTTCTTTACCCTATACATTCATGCATTCAGAGGTCAGTTGTGACGCCGGGGCACAAAGTGTGACTGTAAAAGTGACTGGTTGTGGGTTCGATCCCCAGTCGAGGAACCGAAATACATATTTTAAACATTTTTAAAGTGTTAATCCACATTTAGAAAAGAAAAATACTTATTTAGAAAACGTATAAAAATCGAACCGAACGTATAAAAATCCGAAAAATCGAACTTCCTGGAAATCGACCAGGCGCTCTGACGACTAAGCCATACGTTCTCATCAAGCTACGTTGAAATTTTTATACGCTTGTTACAACTTATTAATGTTGTTAGCATCTCTGTATGGAGATTTTTACAGATTTCCGCTATCCAAAGATAATTACTAGAAATTATCGTCTGGCAAGAGAGAATACTATTTATTAAATATTTTAAACATTTTTAAAGTGTTAATACACACTTAGACATACCCACACTTAGACATACTTAAAATAACGATTTATTTATACAAATCTGCCGTATAATTGTAAAATTTATATCACAAAATTTTAAACGCTAAAAAACTTTCACGCGAGCAGTATGTATGTGATGAAAAAGTCTAATGACCCAGACGTAGCTTCCACCACCTCTGGTACCATTTGCGTAAACTTTCATAATTACTATTAATATGTGCTTTAACTGTTAATGTTGGGTAAATTACAGTACTAACTATCCTCGTGAGACCTAAATAACAAAAAACTTAAATTTTCTTTTAAAATATAAAGATATAATAAGATAAATCTTATCTTCATAATTCTTGTACAATGAAAATATATTTTAAGATAATGTATAAAAATTTTAAGGAGAACCTCAAGCCGTGCCCTTTTGGAAACTAATCTCATCAATCTCAATATTATCCAAATATATTGTGTTGTCGTTACTGTAAAATAACACTTTAAATTTATAAAAAAATATCAATGAAATAATGTTGATATTTCTTTTAGCTTCACCCTGTATCCCGCACACAGCATGGTAAGAGGCATCACATTGTTAAGACACTCTTTTCCCCATTTTCCACCGAATTTTGATGGCATCGCGTGCGAACTCAACATTGCACTTTTGCCTTGACACCAGACCCAAGAAAATACCCGAGTGGGGATCGAATCCACAAAGTCGTGTTTATAGTCGCACGCTTGTACCCATGCGCTATGACGGCTTCAAAATATCATGAATATCATACTAATTAAATAACAGTTATATCTATTAGTTAACAAAACATACAGAAAGCTACGGAATTGTAACAAAGTAACTTTGCTTTTATATTATGAAAAACGATGAAATTTGGTAAATTAGTAGAGCAGTTTAAACATCTAAACAAAGTTACAAAAGACCTTGTAGCTTAAGTTATGAATGAATAAACCAGTCATTATTATAATATTATCAGTCTTAATTAATTTCCTATTTTATCAAAATACCAAAATTACACATGGTCATAAAAAAACTTTGTCATTGTTTCATTTAATAATTTTCTCCGTGGCCATTAATTCTGATTTAAGATTTTTTTTTAATTTTCAAATCATCTAATTAATGAAATCAGCTTCTCGCTGTATCCTGCACATAGCAGTGTAAGCAGATGAATGGCCTAGTGTTAAGACACTCCTCCCCCATATTAACTAGGTCAAACAATTTTAACATCGTAAAGTAATTAAAGGAAACGTAAAGTAAAGTTAAAAAGTTGTAAGGCAAACGCCCCACAGGCCATGGCCCGCGCGCTGTCACCGACGGTCCTTCAGGCTCCACGTAACCAACGACGATCAGATTCAGACCCTCGAACTTGACACCACGTGTCCAAATGCCTCCGCCCGTTGTAGTTCAGGACAAGCAGGCCTAGAACAAGATGTCACCTTGGAGGATCGCACAAAAGGTGAATTTCACCACTACACGAGTCATACGGGATGGCATCAGCTGAAACTTTATTTTTCAATATAGGAATGGATATTGTTTTTAAAATGGCAATATTATTTAAAAACGAAGGTAATACTGATCAGTTAATTAATAATTATGCAGTTCAAGCAGGCAAATCCGCGTTCCGGACGCTAATGTATGTACATGTTTGGCAAAACACTAGAACATTGGACATCTGTCATCACATTATAGTGTAAGCGCGGCTTTAGGCGGCTTAAAGTGAGAACTTTGCGGCAGATAACCTAATAAGGAGCTTACTCGTCCGTTCGTGTTTTATTCATGAAGCTGCTCCTCTCCTCTGGACCCGATTAGTAAACAGTAATATAAAATATTAACTTAAGTAGCTTAGAGCTAAATAACAGCTGCCAGACATTGTGCGCTATTCGTATTAGGAAAGTGGATTAGTCCTCGCCTGTGGGCACGTTCAAAATTCGCTTTTATTTTATTTTGAATTACTTTGGTCGTGTAAAAGTCAGATTTATACATTTTTATAGTACTTTTCTTTGTGACGTAGAAGTCAAATATCCAATTTTAAGGCCAAGTTTTTAACTTTTTACCAAAATATTATAAGAAAAGTTTCAGATCGAGACAATAATATCATTTAATATAAACTTTCTATGAGTGAGTAACTACTAAAGAATACAACCATCACTTTTCAAGTACGTCTCACCGACAACAACGACTATATATATACATTTACAATAATTTTTATGTTATACTATATTATCAAATTTATAAAAAAAAATCATTTCTACAATGTTTTTCATAAATATTAATATTTACAATACAGAACTCATGCTCCACACATTCTATAGAAAATGTATATTATAAAACAAACACACTTCATACTGGTAGGTGTATGAACATAATCCCAGATTTAACTTCGCACGTTGCACAAACCTATTTAAACTGAGGCTTTGAAACAGTTGTAAAGAAAAATAGAAAAAAATTATTTTATATGAATGCTTTCTGAAGTTCTCAAATATGAAAAAGTTGCAAAATCGTCCAACTTTTGTTCAACTGAATATTGCAGGACGGAGAGCGGTCACGTCCGCTTAACTTTGTAAAATATTTTCCAGTTCAAGGTACTTTAAATTTTTTTATTGGTTTCCATTTTATTATGCTTAAATATACTTCAATTGTTGTCATGTGTTGTGCATTGTAATGAATTGTGTTATATAAACAATATACAAAATATATCGACTTTTAAATATAAAATGTTAGTCGTGGCGAAGGGTACAAGCGGGTGACTGTAAATGCGACTGAGTGTGGGTTGGATTCCCACTCAAAGAATTGAAATATTTAATATTTTCATCGGTGTCGAGGCAAAACCCGGTTTTGAATTCCGCTACTCAAGACGCAATGCCGCCGGAATTCGGCGGAGAGTGGGGAGCGGAGTGTATTAACACTAAACTCCCTCTGCCTATCCTGCTACATACGGGATGCAGCGTGAAGCTGAAAAAAAAAGAAAAATGAAATATTAAGTTAAACTGTATATCCCATTAAAATAAGCATCTATTTTAAACAAAAAATGCAAAAATACCTACTTTAATAAAGAAATATATCACAAAACCGTACACGCAATACATTACAGAACAGATGTTTAACATTTCTTTTTGCAATTATAGGACACCGTCAAGCAGTACGTCGGTAGAGTAGACTTAAAAACCGCAGACTCGTTTGGCTTACCGCCAGACCGCTTGACACATCTACAGTCCACTTTGCGACGCAGCTACAAGAGCTTATGGGGAGGGAAACTTGTAACTCATAAGGAATTGGAGTAAAAGAAAAAAACTCAGTAAATCATTCGCGATTAATCGAAAGAAGTTCCGGAAAGTTTTATCGTGAATTAATGAGGCTAACTAGGAATGCTGGAAAGTTCCATTAAACTCACGTAATGGCCAATTGATTTCACTGGGTATTGCAAGAAATCTAGCTATTTTTCTTTGTTCCTTTCTTTTTCGATCATAAAAATAACTTGTAAGTATTGATTTTAAGGTTAAGTTATGTTTGTAGATAATTGCGTATTTATCTGATTTTAAATTATTTATAACGTTTATATTAATTGCGGTCAAACTCGTAACGTATTAGCATAAGCTTATTATCAATATTAAATGGCTTACTTAAAACGATATTTATATGCAATAATTAATGCTAGTATATGAATACTACATAATTATCATATTTTCTAAAAAAATATACAGTTTTTTATATCAGTTTATATATATGGGCGGTAGGTACCTACTCGCGCGCGTGGGTATTTCCCGCAAAATGGTTTGGTGCTCTGTCTTCCCGTAGAAATCTTATAAAAATCGATAGAGCTTTTCTCGAGTTTCGTTCGGACAAACAGAGAGACAGGCAAAAATGTGATAATCGTTCGTTATTTAGTATCATGTTAATAACTAAATGCAATTGAAAAAACACAATTATTTTGAAATAACAGACAGACACTTCCATTTTATTTATATATACAGAAAGGTATAGATCACATTATATTGCTTACATTAACATTTCCAATATATGAACAGTCCCAAAATATCAGAAAGTTATAAGGGTTAACCATTTACGAAAGCCATTATTCAAAATCGCTCCTTTGAAACAAGCAAGAAAATTGCTACATAACCCTAAAATAATAATAGGAACCCTCTCAGGACAGAATTGTTATTGAAGGGTGCCGTAGAAGTAGGTACCTACGTAGCTGTGGGTAATTCCACATGACGTGTACCAGCAACCGACGCAATAAATTATTTAAAGTCACGTAAACAATTGCTAATTGGACGCCCGAAACGCTTCTGTCTGTCTCAATTACGTGTTTATGTCAAAATGTTGTTTGGGCGGTTTTACATGGTAAATAGATGACGACTTAATATTGGAAATGTATATATAGAGAGAAATTATTAAATGACTTTCTTTTGAGGCTGTCGTGGCGTAGTGGTACAAGCGTGTGGCTGAAAACGCGACGGTTGTGGGTTCAATTCCCACTTGGAGGAATGAATTGTTATTTATTGATATTTTCGAATGCCTCGATAATTCAGCAGAAAATGACGACCGGAGTCTCTTAAAACTAGGTTCCCTGCCTACCATGCTATATTTGGGATACAGCGTGAAGCTGATAAAACATATTTACTAAACAATTAAGTGCAAGTAAAACTTCATTTACAACTTATAAGAAGTACCTATTTAAATGTCACCAATATAATGTTAAATTGTACCTTTAAATATAGTGTTGCACTTCTTTTTTTTCAAATCCGAATAAATTTCAATCTGAACAAATAAAAAAAAAATCTAAAGACTTAAAAAAACCTCTAGAGGTTACTAAAACTCTAGAAAACAAAACTAAACTATGGTCAGCGGCAGTTAAATAATATTGTGTACTTACACCGTACTTAAGTATAAAATATTTATTTTTCCACACGATAGAGCATTTTCATTCCTCATAAATTGGTGCATTGGTAAAAGGCTCGCGGGCTGGGATCAGCAATTTCTTACTTGATTTAGCCGCCTGATGGCTTTTCGAACAAAGCGCTGGGAGAAATGGAGAAACAAAACTGGTTCCGATACGTTGGCGGCTACAAATCCACCATCATTTTTGCTCAGCCATATGGAAATTTTAATTGAGGAGTTTTAACTTCAGAAATAGTATTAAGATTTTTATCTTTTGTTATAAAATAATTGATTGTAATGGATTAAATTAAGCTGAAACGGTCAAACGAAATTAAAATTAATGTTTAAAAGTTAAAATTAATTTTGAACATCTACTTGTCTTCCATAAAAAGATATATGAACGAGAAATATGATGAATAATTCATATTTATATTATATACTTTTCAGTGTAATTTCACTTTCTGACTATTAAAATTTTGATCTTTTGTAAGTTCTGTCTATCTCCTTTTCAAAACCTCGAAAAATAAATAAATAAAATCTTTAAAAAGTTGTAATTTCTCGTTTGTCATCAGTATGTACAACAAACAGAGGTCGTCATGGCTCAAGGGCACAAGCGCGTGACTCTAACGCGAAGGTTGTCGGTTCGATTTCCGCTCGGAGGAGTTAATTATTATTTATTATTATTTTCATTTAATTTTCGCCACTCAACACGCAATGCCTCGAAAATTCAACGTAAAGAGGGAACGGAGTGTCTTGACACTGGGTACATTCTGCCTACTATGCAATATGCGGGATACAGCGTGAAGCTGAAAAAAAAAACAAATAAATTATATATAATGACTGCAATTTCACAATGACTTCATATCTTTTGTTTTAAAGATTTTTATTTGCATTTCACAATCGAATTTTCGCTACTTGGAGTTAAAGTGAATGATTGAATACCAAATTTTAAATTTGATCGCAGTTTCAAGTGTATTTTAAATCAGAAAATATTTAATATTAATATATACGCCAGGAAAGTATAATTAAAGTACCTACTAGTTAAATCAAGATAATACTGTTACTGCGGCGAAAATTGTAACCATGTTATTAAAGGGTAGTATTTACAAAATTTTAAAGCGTTAAATGTTTTAATAGGCTATGGAAAGTAATAAAATATAAGTATTTTTTTTATCTAACTGACATGCTGTATTGGGCTTAGTAGTTTATGAGTAATGAGGTTGAGCGTAAGTATTGAGCATACATACATATGGTGTATATGTTTATTAATATTGTCATTATTAAAAGTAGCCTATTTTATATTTAATTATTTTTAAGAGCGTCGTGTCGGAGGGGTACAAGAATGCGACAGTAAACTCGAAAGATTGTGGGATCGATTTCCACTCGAGGAAATAAAATATTTAATATTTTCATTTCTTCGCTTTGGTTAGCAAGCAAAGTGCGACGTGGAGTTCAGCCATTCAACTCGCAATGCCTTAAAAAATTATGGGAATATGGGGAAACGAAGTTTCTTAATACTAGATTCCCTCTGCCTGCCTCGCTATATAAGGGATTCAGCGTGAAACTAAATAAAATAGCTTAACCTTAATATATAACCGATGAAACATTCATAATTAAGCCTTCCACATTTTAAGAGATCATCTCTTAACTATCCATCCAATTCATAACAAGATAAAATAACTGAAAAAAAAAATATATAACTGCCATAAAAAAGTAAATTCAACGAATAGTATTATTCACAAGGAAAGTTCTAATTAAGAGAGTGAAAATGCAGACGGTCGGTATAATTATAATTGGTCTCTGGTAGAGCTCGGCCGCAAAACTCTTTTATGTCAAAGTGAATGATGCGCCGCTTAAAGATTTTACACGATTACGTTAATTTAACTAATTATGTGGAAATTATATTTTTAATTCATTTCATTTGAAGCCATTCGTGGCGCAGCTGCACAAAGTGTGACTGTTAACGTGATATGTTGTGGGTTCGATTCCCACTCTAGGAAATGAAATATTTAATTTTGCCGTTTTCTTCGCTTCGGTGTCGAGGCAAAGCGCAGCGTTGATATTCGCCACCAGAATTCAGCGGAAAATGGGGAAAGGAGTGTCTTAATATTAGCTTTTTTCTACCTATCCTGCTGTATACAAAAATCCATTACAATTATTCTAATAGGTAATATTGTGATTGTGTACATAAATTCTCAATCTATATGTGTATTGTGTTGATTCGCTTACAAAGCTACACAGTGGCTTTGTCGATCAACGGTCACTTAACCGCGTCTAAGTGCTAACTACGTTATCTTCAACAAGTCAGATTGCAAATTAGATAAGATATTTGCAATATACTGTTAATAATATATCATACTTATATAGTTGTGGCGTAGGGGCACAAGTGTAAGACTGTAAGCGCGACTAGTTTTGGATTCGATCTCCACTCGAGGAAATTAAATATTTATTTAAATTTATATTTTAATTTCTTCGCTCTGGTGACGAGGCAACGCGCGGCGTTGAGTTCCACCACTCAACACGAAATGCCTCCAGGATTCAGCAGAAAATTGGCAAAGGAGAGACTTAACCCGGGGTTCCTCTGCTTCTCTGCTGTGTGTGAGATACAGCGTGAAGCTGTTATTAAAAAAAAACATATGCTACACTGGAGCTAATATGTTGTTATATCAAAATTTTGCATTTTTCTATTCTTACCATATCTTTTAAGGATGGTTAAGAGATAATAGTAAATAATAGTATATTACTGATCTAAAATACTGTTTGCCTGCAGAAGGCAAAAATTATCGCCGTATTTTGTTTAACTTTATATAATATTTTGATAAAATATAATCTATACTAATATGAATTTTCTACACGAATGAGCGTTTATGTCAAATCATGGCCTAAGAAGCTTATCTCCAAAAACAGCTGTGCGTGGGAAGGACCGTGGTCCGGGCAACCAATTTCGTACTTGATTAGCCCACTTGATAGCTTTCTGAACAAAGAACGCATTGTAAATTACTAACAGTGTGTATATGAAAATATTTTTTTCTTAAAAATAATATAGAAGGAGTGCAGGATGTTTATATTTTTTTAAATAATACATACAATATATATTACATTAATTTTACGTTATTAAAATTAATTTAATTTGTATTTGTAGTAATTAAATTAGCTTTACGTACACAGCAGGGTAGGCAGAGGGAATATAATGTTAAAACACTCGGTTCCCCATTTTCTGTAAAATTTTGGAGGCATTGTGTGTTGAGTGGTGGAACTCAACACACAATGCCTAAGTAACACCGATTTATTTTTTTAAGTTTACAACACTAACTGACAGTTATAACGGTGTTAGAAAAAAATATAATCCTTGGAAATATTGGTTTTAGGAGTACCAAAACTACGTAGCCGTAAGATTAGATTGGCCAATAAAAGTTGTCAAAATGGAATTGAAATTAGTTTCAACAGTAAGGCCCCAGTTCACTTTACGATGTCAAAGTTCTTTGATCTCATTTTGTTAATTAGATGATTTAAAAATTAAAAAATAAATAAATAAAACAAAATGAATGGCCCCGGAGAAAGTTATGAAATGAAACAATGACAAAGTTTCCTATGCCCGGGCTTAATTTTGGTATTTTCATAGAATAGGAAATTTATTAAGATTGATAGAATTGTTTATTCATTTCTAACTTAAGCTACGAGTACTCTTGTAACTTTGTTTAGGTGCTTTAACTGCTACACTAATTTACCTTTCATTTCGTTTTTGATAATATAAAATCAACGTTACTTTGTTATAATTCTGTAGCTTCCTGTTTGTTTCGTTTCGTTAACTAAAAAGTTTATTTGTTATTTTATTAGTATACCTGTTATTTAGTACTGAGGGCAGTTGTGGCGCGGCACGAGGTGTCACTGTATAACCGACTGGTTGTGGGTTCGATCCCCACTCCAGTAGATATTTCTACTTAAATTTATATTTCCATTTTCTTCGCTCTGGTGTCGAGGTTAAGCGCGGCGTTGAGTTCTGCCACTCAACACGCAATGCCTCCAGAATTCGGCAGAAAGTGGGGAACGGAGTGTCTTGACTCTAGGTTCCCTCTGCCTACCCTGCTGTGTGCGAGATACAGCGTGAAGCTGATAAAAAAAACTGTTATTTAATATTTCATGCCCCCGAGTTGTGATTGAACCCACAACTGTCACGTTTATAGTAACCCCCTTGTGTCTCCGCGCTATGACGGCCAAAATATTGATTAAAATTAAATTAAATTTAGTAAATTATTGAAATATTGATATTTCAATAATTTATGGGTTCAATAAAAACTAGGGGGTAACTTAATAATTTAAGCAGCCCTATTTTTTTTAAAGGGTTAGTCAAAGTCACTAAACCTTACTAAAGCTAGAATTTGCACGCATTGTCTCGGATCCGGGTGGAAGCGAAAAACGGAGTATCACAACGATATTCTCTCTGCCTACCCTGCTATATGTAATAAAAAATATGTTTTTTTTCCAGCTACTTTTTGATTTGATTCTTTTATTAGTTGCCTATATTATCAAAATTTGAATGTAGCGACTCGAGCTATGGACGGTTTACAGGACGCGCGGTTTGAGGCCTTGCTTAAATTTTTTATACATTATCTAAAAATAAATTCCCATTACACTAAAAACTAAATAAGTAACAATATTATTATTTTTAGCGTGTTAAATTTTGTGTAATATTTTTTTGAATTATACAGCAGTTTTATGTAAACAAATTTCTTAAAAGTTTAAAATATATTATAAAAAAGTACTAAATAATAAAGAAAATTTTGTAGTTTTGGTATTTAGTAAACGTTTGATTGTATTTTATATTAAGAAATATCTATTTATAGTTAGCTAGCTATAACTATTTACTTAAATTTATATTTCCATTTCTTCGCTATGGTGTCGAGGACAAGTGTGGCGTTGAGTTCTGCCACTCAACACGCAATGCTTTCAGAATTGGGCATAAAGTGGGGAACGGAGTGTCTTAAAACTAGGTTCCCTCTGCCTACCCTGCAGTGTGCGGGATACAGCGTGAAACTGACCTATTTATAGTTATAGTAACGATATTACAATGAACCTTGACGCCTTCAAAATGCCTCAATTTTTTCTGAATCCGTATTTTGAATCTAGTGCAATAGGCAGTGCATAAGAGACACAAAAATTCTACATTGTCCACATTTGTCATTAAGATATAGTCGTACTTGATCAGATCTGGAAAAATGTATTCCTATAGCGCTGACACTATTGACAATTTCATTCAATTTGAATATTCAAAAGAGTTTGTTATAAAGAATGTTTTGAATTTGAATTATTTTCTACTACTCTATATATGCATCCCAATGCAGTCCAATGTGGGCACTCCCTAAATGCACTCTAACAATATTTTTTAATGAAAAAACATAACAAAATCAAGCTCCACATCGACAATAATCAAACCAAATATTATTTTTTTATATTCGTATATGACTTCAGACTGTAATGAAATATAGAAGACATAAATTTCCCACAAATTGTGGATAAAATAAGTAAAAGAACAACAAACAGAAGGAATTTAATATCCACCGCGGCACAGAATGCCTGTTACAGTTTGTTTTCTTCTCGACGACATATTTGTTTAAAGCTCCGCCACGTCGATAGAAATAATACTATTAATAAATAACATTAGTACAGGCGAAAGTCGTTATATTATAATTATTATCTCGGCTTATATCGTGAAAGATACACAGTACAGTACAGTAAAAAAAATGTATGATAATTTAAATTTAGTTTGGAACACTGCAAAAATATTTGTTCTCGTGGATTAATACAGTACGTTAAATGGCCTAGTTTTTGGGTAGATTTAGATAAATATTAATGGATAGTATTAGTGGTTTAATGATTAATGGTTTTAATTTATTATTTTAACTATAATTTGGCATTGTATATTTTAACCCTTCCTCAGAGTTTTCGTATATTTAAATCACAAGTTGACTCTTAAATAAAACAATATTTAAAGTTTAAAAATATGGAATATATTATTAGCCAATAATTTTTTTTTTGTTTTACGATGTATTCCACACATAACAGGGTAGGCAGAGGAAAACTGGGAAGCTAGTGTGAAAATAGTTCGTTCCCATTAAGACACTTCCGTTATACATTTTTCTAGAGGCATTGGTTGTTGAGTGGCGAAATTCAACGCCGTGCTTCTAATGGTGTATTTGAACCTAGAACCTGTCGTGTTTACAATCGCACTCTTGTACCACGACTGACCTCGCTTAATCTGTAGTTAGTCTTTTCATTTAATATTAAAGATATTAACAGTTTTCCGAATATTGCATATTAAAATGGAATAGCGTGTTCCTTTATACGACTACAACCCATACTTATTTGAACAACAAATTATAGTGCAATAGATTATTTTGTGTTCATTAGATACAACATTTGCAATATCATACATACTTTGTAAATATTAACTTTATTATTGAACTAGATTAATGTTTGTTCGTTGCCCGAGTTTGAAATTAGTCTCATCTATTATCGAGTAGCGCAACTGCTGGAGACCAGCAACTAGCAACGGACTATAGCCATTTAATATTCACACTGTTGATCTTTCCGATTGGCTCGATTATTTACTACATAGAAATTGGTCGCGTTTCGTTTTGTTTATATTTAACTATTCTGTTATAGTAATTTGTGTATTATTTGAAAGAAATTGAGGCCAGTCGTGGCGCAGCGGCATGTGACTGTAAAACCGACTGGTTGTGGGTTCGATCCCCACTCGAGGAGATAAATATTTACTTAAATTTATATTTCCATTTCTTCGCTCTGGTCTCGAGGTTAAGCGCGGCGTTGAGTTCTGCCACTCAACACGCAATGCCTCCAGAATTCGGCAGAAAGTGGGGAACGGAGTGTCTTACCACTAGGTTCCCCCTGCCTACCCTGCTGTGTGCGGGATACAGCGTGAAGCTGATTTATTTTTTTTATTTGAAAGAAATAATGTAGAAAGTATTTTAGAGTTTAGCGAGGAAATGTTTCAGGTGATCAGAAGTGCTAAGATGTTAATACTTATCAAATAGTCAAAATACATGTTATATTCTAGAACGTACTTAATAACTTAAAATTTGTTTTTGCAAGATTCATTTAACATGATTTTTTTTAAATAAATCAAAATTGTTTGTTTTCTATGCAATTGTTATATTTCATTTTAAATTTCAATATACTTAGTTAGGTTATGCAGAGGGAATCTGGGATACTAATGTTAAAATACTTCCGTTCGCCAGTTTTCACCGAATTCTGAAGACATTGTGTGTTGAGTGGGGAAATACTCTGCGCAAAGCTCTTGAACCAGAGGAAGGAAATGAAAATATTAAATATTTCATTTCTTTAAGTGGGAATCAAACCCTTAACCTGTCGCGTTTGCAGACACTTACGCCCCTGCAGCTGCGCCAAGACGGCCTCAAATTAGAATTTCAATATATTTAATATTCCAATTTTAATTTGAAATAATTATTATATTATTCTTTTTCTACGATCTAAGAAGCTTTAGTAATGGAACTATTGAGGAGATTATATTCTATAGTAGTTCATGTCTCCTTTGTCCGAAACTAAAAGACTAAGGTTATGACTCTATTAGCGAGGGTAAGGGCTCTATAAGGGCATCGAGAACGTATTGATCGCAAGGATCAAAGCGTATACTGTCGATGCTGGTTTCATTTTAGTAAGTGCTACGCGGGGAAATGTTTATAAATAAACCAATTGTAGTTTTTTTTCATCTTCACGTTGTATCTTCCATAGCAGGATAGGCAGTGGGAGCCTAGTGTTGAGACACTCCGCTCTGAAAGAAATGAAAATAATAATAATATTCAATTTCATTTCAATGGGTGGAAATCGAACCCAAAACCTGTCATGTTTACAGTTGCACGTATGTGCCCCTGCACCACGACTGGCCTTACCTGTTGTAGTTGTCCAGATAATTTTGTCAAAGATATAGTGGTGCTGTAATTATTTCTCATGATACTCTTCACACTTACTTACGTCGCGCTAGTCCGTATACAGTATACAGTCAATATTTTCATTTCTTTACGTCGAATATGAAATTTCATGTTTTTAGTTTTGCAGAAACTTCAAAGAGGTGTAAGTGATTGTCTTTAACAATAATAGTTAATGTTTTAATATTTCATAAATGTAAAACAGTTGTTAGCTATTACTACTTACTACATTTCTTTACTAGGTTGATTTAATTAATATCTTTAAAATATCCTTGACTAATTCATTGGAAAATATTGGCATTTTATGACATGTGAAATTTTACATAATATAAACATTATTTTCTTATACGATAAAACGTATGTTCATTTATCGGACCCGAGAGTTAGGCGGGTTCTTTATAAAAAACCACCCAGATATTAAGTAAAAATATACCAGCATCATATCTTTAATGGTGGAAAAAGGTCATACGAATTATGACGTGGCTCTGGGTTGTCTATAACACCCACGTACTTCGCTTTTGAAAGGAGAATGAAACTTTTGGGCCGTCACGTAAAGAATTGAGATGTGATCTAAAAAAATTCAATTTTTTTTTTATTTTTAGAATAGCAAATAATAAATTAATTGACATTCTGGAAGTGGAGAAAATGAAAAAAAATAAGATTTAGATCCTTCATCGATTAAAATCAATCATATTTTAAATCATAGATGTGACAGCTGATTGACAATCACACCTTGTCTAATGATTTTTTGCATTTTTGCTTCTGTTTGTCATCGCAAAATCAGGCCATTAAATAAAAAACATAAAAAAAAACATTTGCTTCTGTCATTACGTCCGTGTCATAACGCATCGACGTTTTGAATGTTTTCCCGTTTGTTTGATATTTTCAACGACTACTGTTTTGTTTTTCTCGGATTTTGACTATGCCTACTTTGTACGACCCTCACTTCCTCACTGGACTCTGAAATCTTTTGGATCTTACGACCGCCACGCTATAGATATGAATCGCTGTGTGAATTGTGGGATAGCCAATGGACACTGCAATACCCTAGTCCGACGACCTTTAGACGATGAAAACCACCACAACCTGGTTACTTAGAGGTGTGATATAATCCCGACATATAAGCAGGAAAATATATTTCTGTTACATTTTAGTTGACAGCTTTCGTAGAGGAAGGGAAGCTATTGCTATGAAATACTGCAATTGTATTGTAGGAAGACGAATGGTAAGTTGCTGTGCTCATGTTATTAGTATTATAAGGTATATAAGGTACCATACCTTAGTTGGGCTAGATACCAAAATAATTTAGTTCCACCTGCACTCTTCTTAGATGACATTTTAATAATAGATAATAGAAGAAGAATAAAATATTCATTAAAATGTGTTTTATTTATAAATAATAAACATTAATGCTTAAACAACTCAGTAATCACATATTTTATAGAAGTTGATATTCAAGAAATTGTGCTGCGAACTTAACCTCACTTTTATCAAATCTCTAATAACTCAGCTCTCAGATTGCCAAAATTTATATAGATTTCAGGGAGGGAATGATGTACCTAAATCTATTAAATCATATCATTTTCATATCTTTACATTCTGGGCCCAAAAATGTATGGAATAGTTTCAGTCTCCTTTATAGCTGAAATGTATACAAAAGGTTAAAATAGAAATTTATATTTACTTTAATATCAGTCTTCAGAATGAGGTGGTTGATATAATATATAACTAAATGAAAGTAAATTGAGCAAATATAAAAATAGATTCTTAGAAGAGCCAAGAGTTTTGCTAATGAAATAATGCGTGGCATATTTCAAGTTAAAATTTTGTTCGATTTCTTAGATCTTTTATCTAAATAAAATCAGTTTCACGTATACAGCGGTGTAGACAGAGAGTGCCTAGTGTTAAGACACTCCGTTCCCCACTTTTCGTTGAATTTTTCAGAGCATTACGTGTTGAGTAGAACCTAACGCCCGGGGGTTTGTCTTGATGCCAAAGCAAAGAAGTGAAAATATTAATAAACAATAATTCTTTCCTTCGAGTGGAGATCCAACCCACGACCGTCGCGTTACGTTTATTTATTTGATACAATTTATTATTACTTTGTGTTCTTAAATAGTATTTAAGTAGTAAAATTGATCAATTTTTTAATAATAAAAATATATAAGAGAAACTAATTAAGAGGTAAATAAAAAAAAATAAAAATGTTTATTAATCGGACAACTAATGATCCAAAAATG
The DNA here is from genome assembly GCA_021202915.1 of Heliconius himera. NCBI lineage: Eukaryota > Metazoa > Arthropoda > Insecta > Lepidoptera > Nymphalidae > Heliconius > Heliconius himera. The sequence continues at coordinate 156,798 of JAJHJA010000801.1, read as the reverse complement.
TTAGTAAAATACAATAAAGCTTAATATCTAGTGTTAGTACTTAATAACTAATAGTGATTTATAGACTTGGTTACGTCACACATATGCCAGATGAGCAGACAGCCCCCACTGTCGGCAATAGCCTTCAAGATACTATTGCAGCTGCCGCGAACTCGCCTTAATAGAGAGCTTGCCTTTTTACGGAGAATGGCCGGGAAACCGTCGACTCCTGCGTGCGCGAACATACTCGAGGCGCTACAGTACAGTACCGCGGCAGCCCCAGCAATGCCCTGAAGACTTTATTGTATTGAACACGCAACGAGCTATACAACCTCTGGATATATTATAGTTGACCCACAGACTATATAATTATATATCTGTTTCATGATTTATACTGAATTCCTTGCAATGAATGCCCAAAAGCTATTTAAGCGACAACTTGGGTCACTTAATGGCGGTGAACGAAATTCTGCGGCCTCTCGCCGGATGTTTTACATAGCTGTCCTATAAACCCGGATTTTAGTTCACAAATTGTTTAATAACACAAATTGTTTTATATGTTGAAATAAATATTATAGTAAATCTTTTATGATAATAATGTAGATTTCTAACTTAACTTAGCTTCACGCTTTATCCCTAGCGGAGTAGTAAAAGAGAACGGAGCGCCAAACGCTACGGTTTCTACATACCTCTTTCATTAACCTCTTCATACATGTCTTCCGGCGGGTCCTCATGCTTTTTACGTGACTTTTCTATAGTATCTTTGATACTGTGTTTTCAAAGGTCAACCGAGGTTCCCCTACTTCTCTTGCCACTCAATTTTTCATCATAAATCTTTTTTGCCATTCTTTCATCAATCATTCGTTCGACGTGCCCAAACCAGCTGAGCACGTTCTTCTTCATTCTTAACGTGACGTCCTCGCTAGTATTTGCCATTCTGTGTATCTCTTCATTGCGGATTCGAACAGCTAAGCTGACTGCGCATATCCTGTAGGATATGAGCTAAGGCTCCGTTAACCCTATTATCAGCAATACACCTTTCCACATCCATCTTGTATCTTCCATCTCTACTGAACATACTTCCCAAGTATACCACCAGTCGTGGCGCAGCGGTACGAAGTGTGACTGTAAAACTAACTGGTTGTGGGTTCGATCCCCACTCGAGGAGATGAAATATTTACTTAAATTTATATTACCATTTTTTCGCATTCGACAGAAAATGGGGAATGGAGTGCCTTAACACTAGGTTCCCTCTGCCTACCCTGCTGTGCGCGGGATACAGCGTGAAGCTGTCGTGGCGCATGGGCACATGTGTGTGACTGTAAACCAGACGGTTGTGGGATCGATTTCCAGTCGGAGGAATGAATTATTAGTTATTAATATCTTCATTTTCTCTCTCTGGTACGAAAGCAAGAACCCCGGCTTTGAATTCCACCACTTAACAATGCCTCGAAAAATTCAGCGGAAAGTGGGAAATGGACACTCTCTTAACACTAGGTTCCCTCTGCCTCCCTGCTGTATGCGGGATACAGTCTGAAACTGATTTTATTTATTAAATATCAATATATACATTTTAGACATTATTAAACGTTCATATGTATAATATAACTTTGATACAATTCTCCATAAAGTTATTTCGATACTGTATCAACATCCGAACAGTTATAAAGTTGGAGGCGGAGCGGAAAGGCGTTAACTCGATCGCACTTGGAACTTTATCTATTTCGTATGATCCTTCTAAGATCCTAACTTGGTAAAACACTTAACATCGTAAACTTAAAAATAAGAGTGAATGAATAAAAAGTTTAAATTATATTACACGTATAGAATGAAATATATTACACTTTTTGATCGACTTTTATATTGTTTTTTAATATTTTCCTCTTTTTATTTCGAAGATTGCTCGTAAGGTTTTTGGTTAATCAGAATTACAGTAAATTAACAATAGTTTTAGTTAAACCTGAACGTGGTATCATAAAAAAAATACTACAATGAAACAATTTGAACTTTTGCACATTGACCACTCGGGAAGAAAATAATGAAAAGTAAGAAAACTTCTGAAATCAAATCTATACAGTTAACTTCAGGGATGTCATGGCTCGTCGACCGTACTGTATCAATTAAAATTACTTTGAAATATATAGACAGTATGTACGATATTCGTATTTCTTTGTTTTCATTTCCATGCATTTCCCATACGGCATAGAGTATAAATATACAAATAGTGATAAAGGAGAAAATGTATACAAATAACGAGTAGAAGCTCTAAGTATATGATAAAGTGCTAACAACAAATACACTAACTATAATAGACGATATACTGGTACTACTGGTAAGCGGTAACTAACTTGAATCTGAATACTACGCTCAAGGATATAACTAGAGGAACGGAAAAAGGTTATAAATCTATATAAAAATACATTTCGTTGTGCAATAGAAGAATTTTAAAATTTGAGAAATAAAATAAAGTGAAATTACTAACATTTTTCAACTAAAATAATTCACTTATTGAAAAAAAAACCAATAAGAAGCAGTAAGTATCGCCTTATTTAGGGAGAGCGAATAATGAAAATGAGTTATATTGTTTTAAACACTGCTTTATTCATGATGGGTGTCGTAAGTCGTATAAAAAAATAATAAATCATCCATAGTTTTAATTCTATGCTTCAAAATTCACTTCACTTCACTTCACTTCACTTCACTTCACACATTCATATTATTTAAAAATATTCCCCTTGAATAGACTTCAAAATTACGTCATGATTTCAATTCCAAACATTCCAATTCTATTGATTTTATTTTCAGCTTCACGCTGTTATCCACATATAGCAGAGAAGGTAAAGATAACTTAGCACTAAGCCACTCTGCTCCCTACATTCTTCTGAATTTTCGAGTGTTTGTTACCAAAACGAAGAAATAAAAATATTAATAAACAATAATCCATTCCTTCGCATGGAGATCTAGTCCACAACTATTGCGTAGTTATACGCTTGTGTAGAACTGTAACGCACTAGGCAAGTAGGTAGATGTCTTCCACCTTATCTTGAAAATGTTGTATCAATTTATATTGATACGATAAATCGACAGAACAAAATATATATGTCATTTATTGTAACATTTTTTAGTCTCGAGAAAAGAGCTTTCTTTTGTTCTAGAGACGTCAGTTAATATAATACCTTAGTAGATATTGATTGACATTGCCTATCAAAGATTTTTGCTAGAGAAAGTAGTTCAAATATTTATAAACTAGCGGCTCACCCACGGCTTCGCCCGCTTAAATACATGATTATTGATTTAATAAGCAGAATTGATTGACAACTATAATGACTTCTAATATTATTTTTTTACGACATTATCGCCAAAGAATTTTTGATTGTTTTAAATAAAAAAATACGACCATTGTTGATATTTGATATTTATATATATTTCAAGATCGTTCTTTATCTCTGTGTTGAATTAATTACGACTTTTTTCAAATGACGATAACTTTTTTTTTAATGAACCGATTTTGATGAACTTTAGTAGTTAAGTTGAGTTAAAACAAAGCAATTGGTAAAATTTTCAAGTAAATCGGTTCAGTACTTTCAGAGAAAAATGTGGACAAAAATATGTCGCCAGACAGACAAGAAATTCAAAAAAAATCTTTTTGCTTTCTATTATTCTTTTTAAGTGTCCCTCTATCCTTTTCAGTCAAAATTACTAAATGTACAGACAAAATATTTTTACTGTCTTATTATATATAGATAAAGAAAAATAGTAGTCTTGTGGAAAATTTTTTATTGTAACATAATTTTGAAAATAAGAGGTCAGTCGTGACGCAGGGGCACATGTGTATAACTGTAAATGTGACAGATTGTAGCTTCGATTTCCGCTCGAAATGCTTTTTTAGCGTCACGCTGTATCCCGCACTCAGCATGGTAGGTAGAGTAACGTAATTTTAAGATATTCAGATTCTCATTTTTTGCCGAATTTGGAGGCGTTACGTGTTGTGTGGGAGAACACACCTACGCTTTGCCTCGACACCGGAGCGTAGAAAATAGAAATATGGAATATTTCATTTCCTTGAGTGGGAATCGAATTCACAACCTATCGCGTTTATAGTCACACTTTGTGACCCTACATACTGTTGTTTGTGGGTTCCATTCCCACTGCGTTTCCATTAAGACATTTTTGTTCCACATTTTCCGCCGAATTCTGGATGCATTGAGTATTGAGTGGTGGAACCCAACGCTGAGCTTTGCCTCATTACCCCAGCGAGTAAATGAAAATAATAAATATTTCATTTCCATTGTAAGCAAGACGGGTTGTGGGTTTGATTCCCAAATAATTAAATTAAACATTAAATATTTTCTTCGCTCCAATGTCGAGGCAAAGCGCGACGTTGAGTTCCGCCACTCAATACGCAATGCCTAGAAAAAAATCAATGGAACCGCAACATCTGGAGCCTTGGAGTCCTGTCATATACGGAGTGTGAATAGGATGACGTTGATTTATTTGTTTTTTTTTCTTTATTTAAATGGAAGTAATATAGGTATCAGTTGTAAAGAAACGAAGTGGCGATCGACATCTAGTAGATAAATAATATTATAACAATATTTGTAATTAAATTAATAATTTATCGTCAAAATTTCTCAAAGTTCGGGATACCACTCATTTTATATTCACACTAGCGGTCTTTGCAACTAGTTATTTATGTATCGAATTGATTATACTGAACGCTTAACATGATTTAACGCTATCGTACGAAATTGAGATATGAACCGATAATTGTAGGTTCGAACCTCATTTGGGGAAATATTTTATTTATACTAATTTTTGAGGCGACAGTGGAACACTCTGGTAGGAAGGCAAAACGCGGTGTGAGTTTCATAAGTTAGGCGTGAAGTGAGGATCGAAGTGTCTTAACAAAAGTTTTCCTCCTTCTCGTCTTCTTTTAGTAAAGCTAAAAAAATTCCAGCGAGTTTAGGCGAGGTTTGTTAAATAATCTTCACAAGCCATACTTATAAATCTTTAATTCAAATCAATCAAATAGACACACTCCCAGGTTTCCGCCGAAATCTGCATTCTTTGTTGTGTTGCGGAATTTAACGTTGCGCTTTGCCTCGACACCATAGCTAAGAAGTGGAAATATAAGTTTAAATAAATGCTTAATTTCCGCGAGTGGAGATCAAACCCACAACCAGCCGTGTTTACAGTGATACTTTGTACCCCTGCGCCACAATTAGCCTCACGAGATTGAAATTAAATGATAATATTTTTATCTCATTATAATTACAGAAAACTTGTCAACTGAAAAATTTGAGAATCAGAATTGGAGATTACAACGAATAATTACAAATTGTATTAATTGTTGACTGATTAACAATTAATACAGTTTATAATTATTTGTTGGACGGATATATAAAAATAAAGATTGTTTCCATATTTAAAGCTAGGAACAATTTCAAATCTAAAAATATTTCTATTCATCCCATTTTACGGTATCACAGATACCATAAATTATTTTCTTAATTCATAATAATAATGTTATTAACAAATACTTGGCATATAAATCACTCAAAAGCGATTTTTTTTAAATAAAATAAACTACTATAATAAATTATAAAGCCCAGGTACTGTGGACATTAAAATGTGATGTTTTGTCATCGGTCAGATTATGTCCGCCATTATTACTCAGTCAGTCTATTCATAAGACAGTACTGTTGTGATTACGTTCTATATTTTGTTGTTTTTATTAAGTTTCTTGTTTTGTTGAATGTAAAGTTGTTTTGTGATAATTTTGTTTTTACTATATAGATTTTTTTTATATTTTAAAACATGAATAAACCTGGACCATATTAAATAGTTACATAAAATCATAGAAGTTTAAGAATAGTATTTGTTTACATTTCGGCTTATGCCAAAATGAATAGGGTATTGAGGGTACTATTTTTGGCGATGTGATTTTGTGCTCAACTGGCACGCTCGGAACTCCATAATAAAAGAAAAGAACAGAACAGAGGATACAATGTGTTATAATAAAAAATATAAAAAAATACATGATATTTTAACGTTTTTTATTTGACAAAGATATTGAAACTATCGAGTGAAAGTTATTCCACCATCAAGGAAATTTTATGAAGATAATCTTTGTCGCTTATAGTATGTAATTGGACGTAGACTTTTCGAGAAAATGTAAAATGAATATAATTCAAAGCTCTGTTTACGGCCGCAAGCGTAGACTCGAGTCCCGCTAGGGGCGCCCTTTCCGCTGATTACATTTTCCCAAGCAGTCATGTAGTGCTTTCACTTTTTCAAAACTATGAGAAAAGATTGAAAAATTAAATTATATTATCAATCTTTTTTTTTGGCAAATAATAGGTGATATGCGGGCGAAGCCTGTAATTGATATTCTATGCCTTGGCTCGTGAAGTGTCTAGTGGTTGGAAAGGTTATAGTTGTGATCGTGAATAAGCTGGTATCGCACTAATAAGATATTTGCCATCAGAAGGTTATTTAGATAACTGGAAACTCAATAATATTGCGTTGTCATAATTCGAACCACTTCCTATTTTCCTCTCCACTATAACGGCGAGCTGGTTATAATAAGCCCATCAAGTGAGCCTTCGCGACGTCAAGCAACATTCAATATTATAATACTGGTCAACGATCACTTTGATCCACAATATGTGTCGCCCCTACACATATATTGCCATTATAAGACATTCGATCCTAAAAGATCGTGCCATCATATGCTTCGAATTATTATATTATATTTACTATATATTTGGTACGAGTCTTTATGTGCATCATATATATTAGTACCGTAGTATTATTCATAATTATCTATATTATTTATGTGTATTGCCATGAATATTTAGTTTATTTATTTATTTATAATATTTCATACCAGGTCATACTGTTACAAGCCGCGAGTGGGCTATTATTTATTTTTGTTTTTAACAATACATAATGAAAATAAATCCGAAGTATACACCCACAGATGGCGGATCATGAGTCTATTATTTAGGACCCTTATATTCGAAACATATTGGATTGTGAGGATCAAAGCTGAGAGATAGTGGACTTCGGTTTCATTACATTAAATGTGTAATGTTGGTATTACTTTTTTATTTAATAAAATATATTATACTTATTCGTTTTGCTATTGAATTATTTCTACCTAATGTTATCTGTATTTCAAATATTATTTACATTTTTCAATATACTATTTTAGAAATATAAAAATAATACTAATTATTTTTACAATAATCTATATCAACTAAATACAATAATAGCCTCTAATAATAATCTACGAGTATATTAATAACGTCATTCAACGTAGCAATATTGTAGCGTTAGCAATCTCAGACTTTTGTTCTAAATATAGACTAAGTATGGATGTATGGAAGGATATATATAAATAGTTTGAAAATTATTTTGAATAAATTAATAGTTTAAAAAACTAAAAACACGCTTTTACTCACTGCACTAAAAAGCATGTAATGAGTACAAACTGAAAATCATAGTTTAACGCATTTACAAAGTTGCGTGTTTATGATGTCAACCGTTGAGTACATCTCTTGACTGCAGCTAACTCCTGGAGCAGCCGCATTTTTAATATTAATATTAGCCGCATATTTAATATTGACTGTCATAGTTGAACTCATGAATCAAATTGCCCGTTTATGCTGTCCGCTGTTGAGGAAATCTCTTGAATGGAGCTGTTCCTGGATATCAGATCAAGCCATGCTTATCATATTCATGTATCAGAACTGATTTTTTGTGCAAAATTTCAATTCCGTAGAATGAGAGAAAGTGCTTCGAATTAAGCTTGCAAGATTGACCTAAATTAATATATTTTCTTCCTTATTTATTTTCTTACTTATTATACATTTCAAGTTAAATAGAAACTTGTAAAAAGTACAGATTCGAGTAAACACACTTTTAAATACACTTTTGAAAAAAATAAGAAAGAAGTGTAATCCAGAATTATATTTTGACACAAAGTATAATAAGTGCCAGATAAAAAATATAAAAAAGAATTAAGCATGAGACCAGTCGTAACTCAAAACGCGACTGATTAGTTCGATCCTCACTCGAAGAAATGAAATATTTGTTTTTCATTTTTCGTTCTGGTGTCGAGACAAATCGTGGCGTTGAGTTTCAAAACTCAACACGCAATGCTTCCAGAATTTGGCGAAAAGGGGGAACGGTCTGTCTTAATACTAGTTTTTCTCTGCCTACTCTGCCATGCGTGGTACACAGCGTGAAGTTGTTTTTTTTTTCACTAAGTTTAAATCTACCGCAGCTTTATTTAAAAATAGTTTATTTTGTAGTATTTTAAAATGTTATAATTTTTTTGCACACTAATTGTTGAGATTCAATATGTAATTTTTGACTAGTACGAAATTATAATGATATTAAGGTAGGCGCAGCTTGCAGGCCAAGTTCGGAGTTTTAATGCAGAACTTTGATGAATATAATGCGACTCAGACTATTTAAGCTGCTTTCCTATAATTCTATCCCTCTTAAAGTTTACCGTTTCAGAACTGTTCCAGGAATAAATTTACTTTAAAATATTATGACGCTCGGTAGCTAACTTTATCTCTATATATAATAAGACAGTAAACATATTTTGTCTGTACATTTAGTAATTTTGACTGAAATGGATAGAGGGACACTTAAAAAGACTAATAGAAAGCAAAAAGATTTTTTTTGAATTTCTTGTCTGTCTGTCTGTCTGTCTGTCTGTCTGTCTGTCTGTCTGTCTGTCTGTCGACATATTGTTGTCCGCATTTTTCTCTGAAACTACTGAACCGATTTACTTGAAAATTTCACCAATTGCTTTGTTTTAACTCAATTTAGGTTCTAAAGTTTGGTTCATCAAAATCGGTTCATTAAAAAAAAAGTTATCGTCATTTGAATGAACTCAAGGCATTAGCTTGCCAGCGAATGTTATATAGAAATCGCGCTGGTATGACCCTGGCTAAAGAATGACATTCGAAACGTCTTGATTATATGACTGTTGATAAAAATATATATTTTTGAAGCACTATTATACAATATTTTATACAATAAAGTAAACAAGGCCAGTCGTGGCGCAGCGGCAAGAAGTGTGACTGTAAAACCAACTGGTTGTGGGTTCGATCTCCACTCGAGGAGATGAAATATTAACTTAAATTTATATTTCCATTTCTTCGTTCTGGTGGCGAGGTTAAGCGCGGCGTTGAGTTCTGCCACTCAACAAGCAATGCTTCCAGAATTCGGCAGAAAGTGGGGAACGGAGTGTCTTAACACTAGGTTCCCTCTGCCTACCCTGCTATGTGCGGGATACAGCGTGAAGCTGATTTATTTATTTATTTTATTTTATTATAGTTGTCAATCAATTCTGCTTAAATCAATAATCATGTATTTTAAGCGGGCGAAGCCGTGGGCGGGCCGCTAGTTGTTAATAAAGTATGAAATGTATGTACAACGTACATACAAGTATTTCTTTTATACGTTAATTGTCTATACTATCACAAGGAGCTCGAGTTCCGCTACGTTCGAATTTTTATACGTTTTCTAAGTATTGTACATACAAGTATATGCCAATGTATAAAAAAAAATACACGCCGAGCCATTTGGCCATGGTGCGAAAGCGAAGAAATGAAAATATAATATTAAATAATTAATAATTCATCCGAGGACACTAGAGAACTTAATGTTAAGATATTCCGTTCCTATTAAGAAACTTTCGTACTTCACTTTCCGCCGAACTCTGCCGGCATTCCGTATTGAGTGGCAGAACTCAACGCCGCGCATTGCCTTTGATAAAATGTAAAATGTTTATTATCTTTATAACAATTTATAGTATGAATTGTTTCTTCTTTTAGTAATATATATCGACTTGGACATCGCATGAAAACACAACCTATCGAAAGACATAATAGACATCATATTCGGTAGGACTCTGGTGAGGAATTCGGTTGCTGGCCCGTCGTGATGTGTAGTGTGATAGTGTGATACATACTAACAATCAAATCATGCGATGTCCAAGTCGATTTATTTATTTAAAACGTAAAATATTTTTAATATTGGCATGATAATAACTTAAGACAGAAGGTCCTTTAAGTAGAGACTAAATACATTAACCGACTTGGGATTACATGGATCTCACAACTTTTTACGGTAGAAAGACTGAGCTGCGAGACTTTGGTTTTTTTACAGGATGTTTTTAATGGCATCTCACTTCTTTTTGTAGAGTCCTACCTTTTAATACCTATCTACACTTATTTTCTATTATACAGTAATATTGATCCATTAACTGCAAATGTAACCTTGTAATCCAATACATTTATATGGGATTACAAAGTTCTTCCTGCAGTTGGTGTTTTAGGAAAACTGTACCGAAATTACAAAATATTTTGGTTTTTTCATGATTAAGACACTAAACTCTATTTGTATTCTAAATTTGAAGCTTCTATGTCTGCTAGAAGTGCCTTGGACTTTTGATGATCGGTGAGTCAGTCAGTGAGTGACAAAATTTAGAAACTTTAACAAGTTGTCGTTCTTAAACTACTGGTTCAAATTGACTGAAATTTTAAATATACCGTGTTTATATAATGCCTGATTAGCTACTGAAAATTCAGGTTTCTTGTTTTATCCACAACGAAATTATAGAGGGTCGAAAATGGCCTGAATTGCAGATATGGAACTTTCTCTCATAAGCATAAGTAGGCGTCAAGTTTTAACTCGATTACTGAAAGAGACGAATAAAACATATTTATATACTTCTGTAACGAGATATGTGCGGCGTTGAATTCTACTATTCAACAGGCAATATCTCTAATAATAAAGCGGAATAAATAATAAATAAATGAAGGTGTTTATTGGACTTGAAAAGATACAATAGAGTAGTAGATAGTTTTCTTAAGACAAAATGCACAAAGGCGGCCTTATCACTGCAAGTGATCTCTTCCAGATTCTGGAAGGATATAATTAAAAGTGCGGTTACCGCATTATAGGTGCAATGCGATGAAATAAAAAAGCAACTAAGCAAACTAAGCGACTAAGCGACTGAGCGACTAAGCGACTGAGCGACTGAGCGACTGAGCGACTGAGCGACTGAGCGACTGAGCGACTGAGCGACTGAGCGACTGAGCGACTAAGCGAATAATGCACACTGTCTGGATACATGGCACTCAAATACTGTGCAGTTTAGTACTTCCTCCCACGCGCCACGCAACTATGCAATGGTCGTTGTTGTTACGACCTGGGTACCTTCAAAAAGCGCGTCTATCTCCACCTTAAAGGCCTGTAACGCACCTGTAACTCCTCTAGTGTTATACGGGATCGTGGACAGCGGTGATCACTTACCATCAGATGACCTGTACGCTCGTTTGCATGCAGAAAAAACTCTAGTGTCAAAACACTCCATTCTTAATTTACCGCCCAAATTTGAGAAATTATGTATAGCAGCGTTAGATACTCGAGATTGAAATGATCTTCCCTAGGCTTGTCTCCAGAAAAACAGACGCAGGTATAGGAGTTTTGAAATACCTATTTTTTTAAACATTTTCTTATTACATTACATACTCGATGTACTCATATCTATGTGTATTATAATATCAATCTATTTGTCTCACAAAACAGACAGTCTTCTATGTAGTAAAGTATACGCTATGTGAATAAATTAATCATTTAATGGTTCAAGGTCTTGAGGCCGTCGTAATGTAGCCGCACAGCGTCTGGCTGGAAACACATAGATGCGGTTCGATTTCCTCCCTGAGGATTATTTTACTATTTCCACTCACGTTGCAAAGTCCATTGTTAGTACATTTCTATATTTATATACGTAATTTAAATAGTTACTAATTGTTTGGTGCAATAATATTTTTAAGGTCAGATATTAAGAGACTTAGAAGTCCTATTAAAAGACTTAAAAGAAGAATTTCTTAGCAAGCAGTGAGCATTGGTCTGTTCCAAAATATATTTTCAATGTGCCAGTTCAAATCCGTGCAATCTTCTTGTGCACTAGACCGTGATAGACATACAGTAAGTAATAAATCAATGAACACGATATTGAAAAATCTATAATCGCAATAGCACAAAAATAAAATTTTTGTTCGCTTCAACGACTTGTTTTTTTCCACTAGCTGGTATTTGATACGTTTGTACTGCAGCTTTGTCCGTTTTTAATACTGGTTGTCGGTTTTCTCATAGATTTAATTTTCGCTTTGTTTTTGACATGGATCAAATAAATCTTTCTGCATTGTCGGTATTTCTGGTTTCTCGTTAAAATTGATTTCCAGTTTGTTTATTTATTGTTTTTTTGTAGACTTGGGGGGAAGAGAGGGGTGGTGTAAGTTCAGTCAAGTAAGTTAATAGGCAAGGGTTGGTCTTTGTTAGCTTAAAAGATTCTCTCACCTCCCACCCACTCGGTCTATCAAATCGTGATTTGGTGGCCAGCTCGCGAGTCTTCTGCCACTCAGGGCGCGTTTCGCTCTTCCGCAAGATGACCCCCTTGGTCAGAAATGTGTCTTAGGATTGGGGGAAGTCGACGATTGCTTCTCTTTGTGTAGTTGGGATGTAATTTTTCTTTCCATTTTGTTGTTAATTAAAAGATACTTAAAGTCAGCCAAATATTTAAATTTGGGCCTGGGAGTATTGCCTATGTGGGTACGGATTCGGGAATGCTCCTCATACTCCTGTGTACAAGCAGGTCAATCGTGCTTGGAAGATTTCTTCTGGTTAAGGAGTAGTGTGTGGGTTCACTTGGGCCTTCTACCACGTAACCTTGTCTGTTAGTATGGTACAACTGTCGGCCGTTGGGGCAGGTCGTGTGGCACCTTCACGCCGGTTATTACGCCCCCATTTTTAGTGTGGAGTGGTACTATTGAGTAATTTTCACACCTCTAACACGTTCAAGAGCGAGATTGGAGGTTGTTAGGCAACGTAGACTCTCAGTGATTGAGTGCCCATGTTGGATAAATTTTGACTCTAGGGACTGGAAGATCTTTGTGTCGGAATCCAGAAGCGGTTGATGGACTATGGTGCGCCAAACTGTGATATGGAGTCCCCTCCATGCTGTAACTGTGGAGGCATCCAGTCGATATGGAATATATGGTAGCCAGGTAAGCTGTACCGTCCTATGGCTGGAGACATGATTCATTGATAATCCAGGTCAATGTTTTGCTGGCGAAGGGGCAGTCGGGGGATGTATTGTCTTTTCTTCAGGCCGGCGACGTTCCAAAACCGAATGTGCAGTTCAGTCGCCTGGATCTGATCTCGACCTTCGCTTAAGGCAATAAGGACTTTCTTAAAGGTCTCGATAGCCCTGTTGGTAGCCTCTCCTTTAGCTGGGGCTAGTGTTGTGGATTTATATTAATAGTAGCAAAGGCAGTATAATCTTAAATATACGCGATTAATCCGGTTAAAATAGTTTCATTTAAAATGTGTAATAATCGTGAAAATAAATTTCATGTTCTTTTGTTAAGCCGACACATTAAGTCCAGACACAATGCAGACACTTCGTTCCCCGCTTTCATCCAATAAATTCGGCTGACGATATTAACGCTTTTTACAAAAAATATATTATAAAAATCCTCTAGAATACGGCGGAAAGTGGAGCGGAGCAGAGTATCTTAACACTAGCCTCCCTCTGCCTACCATGCTACATGCGGGATACAGCGTGAAGATGAAAAACAAAATTAAACTTTTGTGTCTTTTCGTAACATACTTCACGGAATAACAATTGATTATTTTTATACGTATAGATAAAACTGATATAGAATAAAGAGAGATAGAGAATAGAATTCCAAACAATTTGTAAAGATATCCATAGAACGTATTATATAATATACGATTACGTACAAATATTTTAATAATCAGAAAATATGACTAAAATATATCTGATTTACATGAAATAATTGCAATTTCATTTTATATTATGAGTGTGGTCATCGGACATCATTAAATATTATAAGTTCCCGGCCGGGGCGGAGTGTAGCTGTAATTGCAGCCATTGTTGGACATCGCTGTAGCGTGCGTTTCATTCATATTCATATTAGTTGTCTGCAATTACTAACGTTAATTTTAATGTGAAAATTCTTTTGTAACAGCCACAGCTAGGTTTTGGTGCCGTTAAAAATAATAAATGACTACAAATTACCTCTTTTCGCATTATTAAGCGAGTATTTTTTACTTGTTGCTGGACGCTCGTTTTACAAAATACACGTAACATTATGAATATACATACATACCTATTTCCCCTACATGACCTTTTTAGCTGAAATTGAAAATGTGAGAAACGAAGTTGAATTTTTCAAAGGTTGTTTTAACTGTTGACTTACTTAAGATATTTTCATTTAAATATATCTTAAACATTATTATATTAGTTTAATAAGGAAAATCAAGATATGTGGCCATTCCTTCGTACGTTTTACATATATTTACATACGAATTTTATGTTCTTGAGTACCGTAAAGTTTCAGTTTGTTTTTGGTGTTTATTTTCGTAGCTTATTTGAAATCCGATCGAACGACGTACAAGACAAATTACACTAAAACTCCATTTCTGTATCCAATCAAGAGATTGGATAGATATATGAACAATCGTAGATTGACGTAGGAGATAGATTATTAATATTGGGCTAGTGATTTGGTGGCCAGCTCGCGAGTCTTCTGCCACTCAGGGCGCGTTTCGCTCTTCCGCAAGATGACCCCCTTGGTCAGAAATGTGTCTTAGGATTGGGGGAAGTCGACGATTGCTTCTCTTTGTGTAGTTGGGATGTAATTTTTCTTTCCATTTTGTTGTTAATTAAAAGATACTTAAAGTCAGCCAAATATTTAAATTTGGGCCTGGGAGTATTGCCTATGTGGGTACGGATTCGGGAATGCTCCTCATACTCCTGTGTACAAGCAGGTCAATCGTGCTTGGAAGATTTCTTCTGGTTAAGGAGTAGTGTGTGGGTTCACTTGGGCCTTCTACCACGTAACCTTGTCTGTTAGTATGGTACAACTGTCGGCCGTTGGGGCAGGTCGTGTGGCACCTTCACGCCGGTTATTACGCCCCCATTTTTAGTGTGGAGTGGTACTATTGAGTAATTTTCACACCTCTAACACGTTCAAGAGCGAGATTGGAGGTTGTTAGGCAACGTAGACTCTCAGTGATTGAGTGCCCATGTTGGATAAATTTTGACTCTAGGGACTGGAAGATCTTTGTGTCGGAATCCAGAAGCGGTTGATGGACTATGGTGCGCCAAACTGTGATATGGAGTCCCCTCCATGCTGTAACTGTGGAGGCATCCAGTCGATATGGAATATATGGTAGCCAGGTAAGCTGTACCGTCCTATGGCTGGAGACATGATTCATTGATAATCCAGGTCAATGTATTGTCTTTTCTTCAGGCCGGCGACGTTCCAAAACCGAATGTGCAGTTCAGTCGCCTGGATCTGATCTCGACCTTCGCTTAAGGCAATAAGGACTTTCTTAAAGGTCTCGATAGCCCTGTTGGTAGCCTCTCCTTTTGCTGGGGCTAGTGTTGTGGATTTATATTAATAGTAGCAAAGGCAGCATCAGGGGCTACCTGTGTTTTATAGTGGAGGTAGCGTTCTCCGATTCCTTTTTTTCTTTGTTTGTGCCCCTGCGCCACGACTGGGCTCTTTATATTATACTGTGCACAAATATCATAATATTTGACGGTTTAATTAAGTATGACATTTCATTGCCAAGCGTGTTTAATATTGTTGTGCAAGCAATTAAATAAGTGTCGTAATTAAATGAACTCGTTTACAGTATCTCATATTTATATTTACTTTAAATATAAATGTTTCTCGAATCGTATTTTCATGTAGGTACATATTTAATGTAATTTCGCGAACATTCTGTTAGCGAGACAGTTTTCAGATAAGTTTGTAGCTGCAGTATACAGTGTTTGTTTTATAAACTGCGGGCAACTAGAATTAGAATATGACTGTGCTTTTTGTTTTCCCTTCAAATAGTTGTTAGAAATGTTTATTTTAACTATTTTAATAATAAACAAAGAGAATTAAGAATATTTTAAACCTTAATAGAATATATTAGACTTAAATTTAAATTTTGTATGAAACAAAAATATGTAACCAAAAAGTTGTTCGAAAGCATTAAGCATGAAAAAGTAAAGCAATTTAAAAACATATCAAAATATCTATAACTTTATTATGTAAACGAGTAAAATATCAAATTTTATTAGGATTTACGTGCAACGTGGCTCTCGAAAACTAAGTGAACTCGAAGTAAGCGTAAAATTTTATTGATTCGAACTTAACCATCCATTACCGCACATGGTCTTAAGTGGCCGCACTATTGGAGATTATCAAGCATAACACTTTCTACTGCTGATCTTATTTTAGTGTCAATACTAGTACTAATTAAGATTGGTAAACGAGCGTTAGTGAATATTGAAATTAATAGTTTAATTGAAGTGGGTTAACTTGCGGGGTTCAGTTTTCAGTTAGTCAGAGTTCAGTTCCGTACAAAATAAAAATTAAATGTTCAGTTAGCAAATATAATTAAATAATTTGGCTTTTATAAGAATTAGCTTGATTAGCTATATTTTTTTTTCAGCTTCACACAATAAATATCTATGTCTATCGCATGTACCAGAGTAGGGAGAGGGAGCCTAGAGTTAAGACTCCGCTCCGCTCCACACTTTCCACCGAATTCTATGTGCATTGCGTGTTAAGTGGCTAAACGCCAAGCTTTTGTCTCGACACCGGAGCGAAGTAAATGAGAACGTTAAATATTTTATTTCTTTGAGTGGGAATCGAACCCACAATTTGTCGCGCGTACACACACCCTTCTGCACCAGCGCTATGACTGACCCCTATAACTTAATTTTAATGAAAGACGATTGGTATAATATTATTTACAAAGGAAAATATAATATTACATGAAAATAATTATTCAAAAACAGAGTACTGGAATATTGTATGTATACTGGAATATTGTTGAGTATGAGTTGTATATATTAAACGAAATAATTGTAATTTTAAATAAGGATAAATATTCAACTATAATACAAAAATTTTTAGACACACTATCACTAATGTGGATAATCATCAATCAAAAATTATATGATTAAGCGACATGACAAAAATATCCATTTATCACGTTTGTAACAATACAATTTAGTCATATATTTCAAATATAGACTGAGATTCCAAGGCCAACAGACCTACGCCATTTTAGCAAAGTTGAAATTTTTCCCATTAATAGTCTATGTAGTTTAGACAGTATGCATACTTTTTAACTTGAAAGTTGGGCCCTTTCAAAGGTAGTGCCAACTGAAGGTACATTCTCACCTAAATTAAAGTAGAAACGCTCGTGTCTAAACATATTTTCACTCTTTGTGGATTCGATTCCCTTCTGGAGGAAATGAAATATTTACTATTTTAATTTCCTCGCTCTCGTGTTGAGGCAAAACGCGGCGTTGAGTCCCGCCACTCAACACGCAATGCCTCCAGAATTTAGCGGAAAGTTGGAAACGGAAGTATCTTAATGGTAACGGTGTGTCTTAACACTAGATTCCCAACACTAGGTTCTCTTTGCCCCGTTGTGTGTTGAGTGTAGATACAATGTGAAGCTAAAAAAATGTATTACATTACTGATGCCTGATATTTAAATATTTTTTTTATAAAAAGATGATGATAGGTACTGCAAAGCAATAGTCACGTAGTAGATTCATGATTTAAATTAATTGAGATATTTATATTTGTAACGTTGCAAGCATTAATTTTGGCATTTTGTTCCGCTGTTTCATAATATCTGTGAGTCCCTGTGTGCATAGGCCGAGTGTAAGTCTATATTTTTTTTTGTAATGAATTTCATTTTAAATGAATCTATTTTAACCGGATTAATCGCGTATATTTAAGATAACGTTACCCAACCACACATCCTAATTTCAATAAAGAGGATGGCTGGAAACTTTCTACCACCTGGGACCCACTCATAAAATCATTGAAGTGTCAAAACCACCATACCAGAGGGCAAGATACTATCAACTCATCCTACAGGAATCCAAGGCAATACGCGAAGCAAATTAAGAAATCGTTGGCGGTAGTTCGATATAACAATTATGTCAACTGACAGACGAATGCCACCTCAGTCTACCACCACGTGTGACCACGGAATACTGCAAAGTGTTCGAAACGTCGGGTTTCCAAAAATATACTCGTAAAATCTTAAATATACGCGATTAATCCGGTTAAAATAGTTTCATTTAAAATGTGTAATAATCGTGAAAATAAATTTCATGTTCTTTTGCTAAGCCGACACATTAAGTCCAGACACAATGCAGACACTTCGTTCCCCGCTTTCATCCAATAAATTCGGCTGACGATATTAACGCTTTTTACAAAAAATATATTATAAAAATCCTCTAGAGCGGAGCAGAGTATCTTAACACTAGCCTCCCTCTGCCTACCATGCTACATGCGGGATACAGCGTGAAGATGAAAAACAAAATTAAACTTTTGTGTCTTTTCGTAACATACTTCACGGAATAACAATTGATTATTTTTATACGTATAGATAAAACTGATATAGAATAAAGAGAGATAGAGAATAGAATTCCAAACAATTTGTAAAGATATCCATAGAACGTATTATATAATATACGATTACGTACAAATATTTTAATAATCAGAAAATATGACTAAAATATATCTGATTTACATGAAATAATTGCAATTTCATTTTATATTATGAGTGTGGTCATCGGACATCATTAAATATTATAAGTTCTCGGTAGGGGCGGAGTGTAGCTGTAATTGCAGCCATTGTTGGACATCGTTACAGCATGCTTTTCATTCATATTCATATTAGTTGTCTGCAATTACTAACGTTAATTTTAATGTGAAAATTCTTTTGTAACAGCCACAGCTAGGTTTTGGTGCCGTTAAAAATAATAAATGACTACAAATTACCTCTTTTCGCATTGTTAAGCGAGTATTTTTTACTTGTTGCTCGACGCTCGTTTTACAAAGTACACGTAACATTATGCATATACATACATACCTATTTCCCCTACATGAACTTTTTAGCTGAAATTGAAAAGGTAAGAAACGAAGTTGAATTTTTCAAAGGTTGTTTTAACTGTTGACTTACTTAAGATATTTTCATTTAAATATATCAGAAACATCATTATATTATTTTAATAAGGAAAAGCAAGATATGTGGCCATTCCTTATTTGAAATCTGATCCAACGACTTTCAAGACAAATTACACTAAAACTCCGTTTCCCTTAAATGGTAAATATCTACTGTAGGGAAACCATCTTTAAGAATTCGGATATATTATCCGAAGCCTCCAAATTGAGACTAATGTGATTCGTTCCTCCCTGATCCATTGTTGAGTTAATGTTTAAGTACTTAATTTGGTCTTAGCGTTTCTACATTTACCATACAACATTACGCCGTTGTGATGCTTCTGTAGCTTTTGACATGTTTGCTGTGGTGGTGAATTTAAATCGAAATTTACCGAATATCTATATTTTTTTTTTATATGAACCAGGACCTCTAAATTTCAGTTCAAATTATTTAAATTATAAATCAGTCGTAGCGCAGGGGCGTGACTGGTTATGGGTTCGATTCGCACTCGAGCAAATGAGATAATTATTCCAATTTATATTTTCATTTCTTCGATCTGGTGTCGAGGTAAACCGTGGCGTTGAGTTCTGCCACTGAACATACAATGCCTCCAGAATTCAGCGGAAAATGGGACACGGAGTGTCTCAGCGCTGGGTTCCTTCTGAATGTGATTTATTTTTAATATAAACTTTTTTTCCCTCTTGGTATATGCTTCTAAATAAGTGGTAAGTAAGGTTACCTATAACTGATTTAATGTGGTAAATAGAATAAATTAGCTTTTTTCTGCCACTTTTCATACCTTTGAATTATTGTACATGGACGCCTACTATTAATGAAATATTACTTCAATTCACTTTTTATGACGTTTATGAGTAAATGATTTACTACTATGATTTTAAGCATATATTGGTATTGAAGCCGCTAGTTCAAGTCAAATGAGGCTCTGGCTAAGCTAAGCCTGAATTTCGGAAAAAAGCTTAAGACCTCTAACTTTTGTACGGAACTCCTCCTTGATTTGTAAAATTTTTCTGAACTTGTAAAATCGGTTCCGTATTTGTAAGTGGCTTGCTGACCTGAAATCCTAATCTCAAAGCCTTAATCCAACAGAGACTGCGTCGTCCCCCTTTACGGCCGTCGTTGAGAAATATAACCAATGCGGATTTTTTATTAAGCGTCTACGAAAAAGAGATAGTTTTTTATGTTATATTTTTTTTTTTATTTTTAACATTTTTTTAAAGTTAATCCACACTTAGGAAAGAAAAATACTTATTTAGAAAACTTATTAGCCATACGTTCTTATATGAGAACGTATGGCTCTGTGGCCCAGAGCGCCTGGTCGGTTTCCAGGAGGCGCGGGTTCAAGTCCCGCTACGTTGAAATTTTTGTACGTTTTCTATTTAGAAAAATATATAGATTATACTTATTTAAGTATAAATCTTTTATTTGTTTATTTTCCTCTTAGATTTAGATTGATTGTGCTGTGGCACAGAGGCACAAGCGTTCGACTTTAATTTTGACAGGTTGTAGATTCCATTCTCACTCAAGGAAATGAAATTACTTCTGCCACTCAACACTAAATGCCTTCAGAATTCTGCGGAAAGTGAGGAACGGTAACGGCAATTACGTTTACTAGACAAATATCACCAGCTTGTGCGTCTTTCATTTTCAAATTAATTTCCGACATCAATTCCGACGTCAATGTTAACTCTATTACAATCAATGAAGGTAATGATTTTTAAACATTTTTAAAGTGTTATTCCACACTTAGGAAAGACAAATATTTATTTAGAAAACGTATAAAAATTTGAACGTAGCGGGACTCGAACCTGCGCCTCCTGGAAACGGACCTGGTCGGTTTCCAGGAGGCGCGGGTTCGAGTCCCGCTACGTTTAAGTTTTTATACGTTTTCTAAATAAGAAGCTAATGATGTTGCGATATATGGTGATTCTACCGGCTTTTCGACTTGATTATGATGACACTTCTACTGATGACGTAGCTGCTATTTGTGTGTTCTTAGCGGTATAAGAATATGATCTCAGATTAAAGCCAGACGCATTCACTGGCATGTAATTTGTAATTTTCTATCCAAGTTTTGATGATTGGCAAATATTCAGATCGATTGATGTTGTATCGGTAGAGATGTGTTCTGAGTTTGTGCCACTGCGTTACGAGGGCCTCAAAAGAGAGTAACTTAATAATGACTTTCCATATATACATTTCCAATATTAAGTCGTCATCTATTTACACATGTAAAAAATCCCAAACAACATTTTGACATAAACACGTAATTAAGACAGACAGAAGCGTTTCGGGCGTCCAATTAGCAATTATTTTCGTGACTTTAAATAATTTATTGCGTCGGTTGCTGGTACACGTCATGTGGAATTACCCACAGCTACGTAGGTACTTACTTTTTCTGCACCCTTCAATAACAAGACTTTCTGTAGATAAGTGAGATTTTTGAAGTTCATATAGTTATTAGCATGAATTAAAAACAATGAACTAAAATACAAGTTGTGTTGAGGCCAGTCGTGGCGTAGGGGCACAAAGTGTGACTGTAAATCGACTGTTCGATCCCCACTCGAGGAGATGAAATATTTACTTAATTTTATATTTCCATTTCTTCGCTCTGGTGTCGAGGCAAAGCGCTCCAGAATTCAGCAGAAAGTGGGGAACGGAGTGTCTTAACACTATGTTCCCTCTGCCTCCCTGCAGTGTGCGGGATACAGCGTGAAGCTGATTTGTTTTATTTACTAAAAATACAAATAAACGATTGTTTGTCTGTACTGTTGTCCGGACTAATCTCGAGAATAGCTCAACCAATTTTTATAGGACTTTCACTGGAACTATCATATAGGCAATTTTTTAACGATATTTACACGGGAAATGTCCCGATTACCACGCATGAGTATCTACCTCCAAGACAGATATGAAATAATTATATATTTTATCCTGTGTATCCTGGGTACAGTAGCTTTTCCCAAATACATTTAAATAAAAAATCGTAGATTTCAAGTCGCGGGCGGACTGCTATATTCTATATTCTAGTAATGTATGTAATTTATATGCTAACATTAATTAATGCATATAAATGTTATTTTATACAAGCGTTTGAATACTGATAATAACTTTATATAAATACGTTATGAGTTTCACCGCAATTAATATAAATGTTATAAATTATTTAAAATCAGATAAATACGCAATTATCTACAAACATAACTTGACCTTAAAATCAATACTTACAAGTTCTTTTTATGATAGAAAAAAAAAGGAACAAAGAAAAATTGCTAGATTTCTTGCAAGAACCAGTGAAATCAATTGGCCATTACATGAGTTTAATGGAACTTTCCAGCATTTCTAGTTAGCCTCATTAATTCACGATAAAACTTTCCGGAACTTTTTTCGATTAATCGCGAATGATTTACTGAGTTTTTTCTTTTATTCCATTTCCTTATGAGTTACAAGTTTCCCTCCGCATAAGCTCTCGTAGCTGCGTCGCAAAGTGGACTGTAGATGTGTCAAGCGGTCTGGCGGTAAGCCAAACGAGTCTGCGGTTTTTAAGTCTACTCTACCGACGTACTGCTTGACGGTGTCCTATAATTGCAAAAAACAAAAACATGGTAAACATTTGTTATATAATTTTGATATGTGTTCTATATATATAGATGCTTATTTAAATGAGATATACAGTTTAAACTGACATTTCATTTTTCTTTTTTTTTCAGTTTCACGTTGTATCCCATGTATAGCAGGGTAGGCAGAGGGAACCTAGTTTTAAGACATTTTGCTCCCCACTTTTCACTGAATTTTGGAGGCATTGCGTGTTGAGTAGCGTATCTCAACGCCGCGCTTTGCCTCGAGCAAAGAACCAAAAAAATGAAAATATTAAATATTTTATTTCCTCGAGTGAGCATCGAACCCACAACCTGTCGCGTTTACAGTCACACACTTGTGTCCCTGCGCCACGACTGGTAATTTATATTGAAAAATCTATATATTTATAAATATTGCTTATATAACACAACCCATTACAATGTACGCCACGTGATAACAATTGAAGGATATTTAAGCATAATAATATGGAAACCAATAAAGTTCTTTAAAGTACCTCGAACTGGAAAATATTTTACAAAGTTAAGCGGACGTGACCGGTCGCCGTCCTGCAATATTCAGTTGAACAAAAGTTATACGATTTTACAACTTTTTCATATTTGAGAACTTCAGAAAGCATTCATATAAAATTAAATTTTTCCATTTTTCTTTACAACTGTTTCAATCAGTTTAAATACGTTTTTATATCGTGCAAAGTGAAATCTGAGATAATGTACATATTTATAATCTATAATTTCTATAGGTTGTGTGGGACAAGAGTTCTGTGGCCAGTCGTGACGCAGGGGCACAAGCGTGCAACTATTTGTTGATAATAAAATATCTAATATTTTCATTTCTTTGCTCTGGTAGCGAGGTAATGCGCGGCGTTGAGTTCCACCACTCAAAACGCAATGCCTACATAATTCGGAGGAAAATGGGGAACGGAAGTATCTTAATGGGAGCGGAGTGTTTTAACACTAGGTTCTCAGGTTCCCTCTGCCTACTCCGCTAAGTGCAGGATACAGTGTGAAGCTAGAATGAAAGTTTCAGTCAATTCAATAAAGGATGTATTTTAAGCAATTTTGTAGAACAACGAACATACAAACACTTTAATGATTGTTTTTAAAATATTGAAAGTGTTATTCCACACCTAAGAAAGAAAAATGTTTATTTAAATATTTGAAACTTTAGAACCCTAAAAACTTAACATTAAACACAATTAAATTTTTAAAAAAATATCTACGTTTTATGTGTTTTTATAAAAAATATATTTACCTACAAAGTATTCATAGTAAATTACTATTATATTTTAACAGTACTAACGCAGCACAGTTAACTTTACGATGTAAAAGTTCTTTGATCTCGTTAATTAGATCATTTAAAAATTTAAAAAATCTTAAAGCAAAATGAATGAAAATGAAAATATTAAATGAAACAATTACGAAGTTTTCTATGTCCGTGCTTTTTTTGGTATTTTCATAAAATAGAGAATTTATTAGGATTAATAGAAATGTTTCTCCATTTCTAACTTAAGCTACTCTTGTAACTTTGTTTAGATAACTTTAACTGTCCCACGAATTTACCAAATTTCATTTCGTTTTTGATAATATAAAATCAAAGTTACTTTGTTATAATTCCGTAGCTTCCTGTTTGTTTCGTTTTGTTAAGTAAAAGGTTTAATTGTTATTTATGTAATAAGATATTTATAATGAGAAGATATTATGAGACCTTCATGGCGCAGGGGTACAATAAACGCGATGGTTGTGCATTCGATCCCCACTTTTATGGAAATGAGGATATAATGCACGATGGGAGAATGAAATATTTCATATTTCAATTTCTTCACTCAGGTAACGAGGTAAGGCGTGGCGTTGAGTTCCGCCAATAAACACGCGACGCCTCAAGTATTTAATGGAAATTGTCTTAATGAGGAAGGGAGTGTCTTTAACCCTGAAGAGCTATAGTGAATTATATAACCCACTAAGACTAAGAGGCCATTCGTGGCGCAGCGGCACAAAGAGTGACTGTAAAACCGACTGGTTTTTGGTTTGATCCCCACTCGAGGAGATGAAATATTTACTTAAATTTATATTTCCATTTCTTCGCTCTGGTGTCGAGGCAAAGCGCGGCGTTGAGTTCTGTCACTCAACACGCAATGCCTCCAGAATTCGGTAGAAAGTGGGAAACGGAGTGTTTTAACACTAGGTTCCCTCTGCCTACCCTGCTGTGTGCGGAATATAGCGTGAAGCTGATTTTATTTATGAATTATTCTTATTTTTAAAAGTAATTAAATTTTAAGAAATTGTGAACAACTTACTTTTACTAAAGTTTGGATCTGTTGATAAATATATGTAGTTATTTGTATATATTATTGTAAAAAACTTGAAAAAAAAAAATATTTAAAAGTATGACTCAAACAGTTGACTATGCAAAAGGGGACCATAATGTTTTCTTATTTATAACAAAATGAAATCAAAATATCAGAATGGAATTTATCTTAACATATCTTTCTACTTAAGATATAACTTTTTAAAATATACCTTAGGTTTTAATTTTTGTTATTTAGGTCTCATGAGGATAGTTAGCATACTAATTTACCTAACATTAGCAGTTGAAGCACATATTAATAGTAATTATGCAAGTTTACGCAAATGGAACCAGAGGTGGTGAGGGTAGCTGCGTCTGGGTCATTAAACTTTTTTATTACGACATACTGCTCGCTTGAATGTTTTTTAGCGTGTAAAAATTTGTGGAATAAATTTAGAATTATATTGTAGTTTTGTATAAATAAATTGCTGTTTATTTTTTTTAAAACTACTGAAAACGTTGTAGTTTGGATATTTAGTAGTTGTCTAATTGTATATTGTAATAAGGTGTTCAAATCTTATTAAGAAATGCTTATTGATAGATTCATATTACAATGAAATCTGTCGCCCTTGAATGGCTCCATTTTTTTAGAATTTATATGTATATTTTGAATTTGGTGCAATATGCAGTGCATAGTTATATAGGTATGTTTCGAGTAGAGAAAAATAATTCAATTTCACAATATTCTTTATAAGAGGTTATGACAAGTTCTTTTGAATATTCAAGAGTGATTGAAAATGTCACTAGTATCAGCGCTACAGGACTATATATTTCCAGACCAGATCAAAAACAACTATATCTTAAATGGAAATGTGGATTTATGTATTCAATGTTAGTACTTTCTAAATGCACCGTAATGATGTTTTTAATGAAAAAAAAAACAAAAAAAAGTCAATTTTCACGCTACGAAAATTAAAGATAATATTTCATATACGACTTTCAAAATGTATCGAAATATAGTAGACATAAATTTCCCACAAATTGTGGATAAAATACGTAAAAGAACAACAAACAGAAGGAATTTAATATCCACCGCGGCACAGAATGCCTGTTACAGTTTGTTTTCTTCCCGACGATATATTTGTTTAAAGCTCCGCTACGTCGATAGAAATAATACTATTGTATAAACAATAAAGGCAAAAGCCGTGAAATTATAATTATTCTCTCTGCTCATATTGTGAAAGAGAGATAGATATATCCCTCTATCTGTTGCATATTAAAAAGGATATAGATCTTCATAATTTATTATTTTATACGACTCAAAGTCAAAATCAAATAATTTTATTCAAAATACAAAATTTTGGGTGGTAAACTCCAGAATTCGACAGAAAGTGTGGAACAGAAATGTCTTAATGGAAACGGAATGGGGATCAAACCCATAAACAGCAGCACGCAGGAGCACAAAGTGTGTCTATAAACGCGACAGGTTGTGGGTTCCATTCCCACTCGAGGGAATGAAATATTTCATATTTCTATTTACTTCTCTCTGGTGAAGAGGCAAAGCTCGACGTTGTGTTCCTCCACTCAATACGTAATGTCTCGAAAAATTCGGTTGAACCACAACCATTGGAATACTGCTGTGTATGGGACACAGTGTGAAGTTCATTTATTTATTTTTTTGCTTAAGTAGAAATAATATATGAGTTATAAAAAGCAACGAAGTGGCGATCGACATCTCGTACATAATATAATAACAATATTTGTAACTAAGTAAATAATATATCGTCAAAACTTCTCAAAGTTAGGGATACCACTGAAGGACAATAGTCATTTAATATTCACACTAGCGGTCTTTGCAACTAGTTAATTATGTATCGAATTGATTATACAGAACGCTTAACATGATTTAGGGCTATCATACGAAAATGAGATATGAATCGATAATTGTAGACTCGGACATCATTTGGAGAAGTATTTTGTTTATGCAATTTTTCTGAGGCACAGTGGCACGCCCAGTGGTACCAAGGCAAAACGTGACGTGAGTTCCGCTAATCAACGTGCAATGTCTCGAAAGATAGGCGTAAAGTGGAGATGTCTTAATAGATGGTTTCGTCCGTCTTCTTTTAGTGAAGCAAAAAAAAAATTCAGAGGCAAAGGGAACCTAGTGCGAAGACACTCCATTCTCGACTTTCCGCCGGAATCTGGAGGCGTTGCTTGTTGTGTGGCGGAGTTCAACGTTGCGCTTTGCCTCGCAGAGCAAAAATAAAAAATATAAATTTTAATAAATAAATCATTTCCTCGTGTGGAAATCCAACCCACAACTAATCGCTTTTACAATCACACTTCGTGCCCCTGCGCCACGATTCAAATAAAATGATAATATTTACTTATTACAACGAATAATTATCAATTGTATTAATTGTACTTCTTTATAATAATCAAGTATTTTTTTTGTATTTTTGGTCATAATTTAATAGAGGCCAGTCGCGGCGCTAGGACACCAGCGTGCGACTGTTAACGTGATAGGCAGTGAGTTCGATTCCCTTTCAATGAATTATTTTAATTTCCGCGCTCTAATAATGTGGCGAAGTTTGGCGTTGACTTCCGCCACTGGTCAAGTATTGCCTCCAGAATTCGTCGCAAAGAGAGGAGCGGAAATGTCATATTGGGTACTGAGTGTTTTCTCGCTATGGCAGATACGGGGATACAGCGTGAGGCTAACTACTGTGTATAGTTTATTAACTATAAAAATAAATACAACTAAATTAAATAGTTATTTATATCATTTCATATATCTAACAACTGACCGTTGCAGTGGGTACATGCCTTTGGTGGTAGCGAAATATTTTTACTATTCGAATAAACCAAACGATTATGTAAATATGTTTTTCAAATATTTTTTCCATTTAACTTTGATTCTAATGGGCGTTACGTATGCCGACCACGACACTCGCTCGTCAATAACGTTTATAAATCTCTAAAAATGTCCCACAAATTGCTTCGTAACTTGTACAAATGGCGTCGATAAAAACGCAGAGATTGGATCGTCAAAAATACTTTTTTAGAGCAAATAAAATATATATTATTTGGGTGTATTGAAATACTGTTAATTATAATTTTTTCGACGTTAGAAATGTTTTTCGTTGAAAATGTCAAACATTAAAATAATTGCAACATTTTTGATTTAAAATATATTTTTTAATTGTTATGTTGGAGCTATATGTAAGGAAATTGATCAAATAAAAGTTACATCAAAAACATCCTGTAAAAAACCCAAGTCTCGCAGCTCAGTCTTTCTACCGTAAAAAGTTGTGAGATCCATGTAATACCAAGTCGGTTAATCTATTTAGTCTCTACTTAAAGGACCTTCTGTCTTAAGTTATTACAGTAGTTATTATCATGCCAGTATTAAAAATATTTTACGTTTTAAACAAATAGATCGACTTGGACATCGCATGATTTGATTATTAATATGTATCACACTACACAGCACGACGGGCCAGCAACCGAATTCCTCACCAGAGTCCTTCCGAATATGATGTCTATTATGTCTTTCGATAGGTTGTGTTTTCATACGATGTCCAAGTCGATCTATTTGTTTAAAACGTAAAATATTTTTAATATTGGCATGATGATAACTACTGTAATAATTTAAGACAGAAGGTCCTTTAAGTAGAGACTAAATAGATTAACCGACTTGGTATTACATGGATCTCACAACTTTTTACGGTAGAAAGACTGAGCTGCGAGACTTGGGTTTTTTACAGGATGTTTTTGATGGCATCTCACTTCTTTTTGTAGAGTCCTACTTTTTGGTACCTATCTACACTTATTATTTTCTATTATACAGTAAAAATGATTCATTAACTGCAAATGTAACCTTGTAATCCTATACATTTATATGGGATTACAAAGTTATTCATGCAGTTGGTGTATTTGGAAAACTGGACTGAAATTACAAAATATTTAAGTTTTCCCATGATTAAAACACTAAACTCGATTTGTATTCCAAATTTGAAGCTTCTATGTCTGCTAGAAGTGCCTTGGACTTTTGATGATCGGCGAGTCAGTCAGTGAGTGACAAAATTTAGAAACTTTAACAAGTTGTCATTCTTAAACTACTGGTTCAAATTGACTGAAATTTTAAATATACCGTGTTTATATTATGCCTGATTAGTTACTGAAAATTCAGGTTTCTTGTTTTATCCACAACGAAGTTATAGAGGGTCGAAAATGGCCTGAATTGCTTCGAGAAAAGGATGGTACGGCCGTGCCGCTGTTTTTTGCTCGACTTGGCGGGGGCACTGCCGTGCCCCCAGATTAAAAGCCTTTATTTACTTTGCAATGTATGTATTGTAACTGATATCTCAAACACCTTTTAAAATATTATTTAATAAATAATGCCTTGGCTCGTGATGTGTCTAGTGGTTAGAACTCTTTATTGTTGTGATCGTGAAGAACCCAAAATCTTTTAGAGATTCAGAGGAAACAGTGTTAATAATTCCATATTATGCCATTAGAAGGTATCGCTTTAATAAGATATTTGCCGTCAGAAGTTGTTCTTGTGTCAGTTATTTAGATAACTGTAGACTCGACAATATAACATTGTCATAACTCGAAGCTCGTCCGAAGATAAGCCAAGAGTGCGTCCTATCTTCCTCTCTACTATAACTGCGAACTAGTTATAATAAAAGGAAGAAAGAGTACGGGCCCCTCCCCGCCCCTACACCGTGGATTCCGATCAGACCGCGGCTATACAGTCATCGTTGAACCCTCCGAGACGTTTGTGTGTGATCTTTCTGAAGGTACTTGTTACGCTTGTTTATATTAAGATTGTATTAGAATAGTGATTCGTGATGTTGATTGATTTGTGAGATCAATATAAGTCGTTGGAACGAACGCACTACCGCAATGTTAAATAAACGCACGGCACACACCCCACAGTCGTGTCTCGAACCGTAGGCGGACACTACTACATACACCAGAGTTCCAGGACATAAAATAGCACTACACACCTGTTGAGACAGGCGGACACTACTACATACACCGAACCTGGGACATAACAGCACCACACACCTACTAGTCGTATACCAAGTCGTAGAAGTGGTATATAAAATGTCAATGGCTAACGCCATACAAGCATAGCTTACGTACCGCAAGCGTACTGCGAGACGGCGTCAGCCACGACATAGTTAATGTCGCTATAACAGTTCGCATAAGCCCATCACGTCAGCCTTCGCGACGTCAAGCAACATTCAATATTATAATAAGGATCAAAGATCCACAATATGTGTCGCTCCTACACATATATTGCCTTTATAAGAAATTCGATCCTAAAAGATCGTGCCATCATAGACTTTGAATTATCACATTATATTTATTATATATTTGGTACGAGTCTTTATGTGCATCATATTTATTTGTACCGTAGTACTTAATAGTTCGACTCGACCGCTGCCTTCCGAGCATCACCACCACATATATATACAGAACGACGGTCGCGACACTCGGGACGAGAATACACGAACGCGTCTCGAATAATATGATATTTAAAATATATAGTTTTTATTATTCATATTTAACTATGTTATTTATGTATATTGCCATGCATATTTTATTTTATTTATTTATTTATTTATTTTTAACTTATACCATAGGTACATACTGTTACAGTATGTTAGTTCGGATGAAATCTTTGAGCTCAATTTTGAAGAAGATATCTTCAACCGATTGAGCTGAAATTTTGTATACACACAATGTGTATACAAAATTTCAGCTTCAAATTCAATAGTTTGGATGATAATGCATGATAAGCTGTATGACGTCATTCTAAATCTAATATGGCCGACCACCCAAGATGGCGGAATAGTTATATTTAATGTACTTCTATAATATGGGTATCAAATGAAAGGGATCGTTGAGAGCAACTCATAAAATAATGTGACGTCATTCTAAATCCAATATGGCGGACCATCCAAGATGGCAGAATAGTTATTTTTGGGACAAAAAAATTTGCAAACTTATTTAGAAAACGTATAAAAAATTGAACGTAGCGGGACTGGCTGACTAAGCCAAAAGTTCTCATCGAGTTATGTCTAAATTTTTATACGCTTGTTACAACTTATTTATGTTGTTAGCATCTCTGTAGGAAGATTTTTACAAATTTCCGCTACCCAAAGATAATTACTAAGAATTAAAAAATAATCTGTTGGCAAATGCCGGAATAGAGCCGGTCGTGGCGCAGCGGCACGAGGTGTGACTGCAAAACCGACTGGTTCTGGGTTCGATTCCCACTCGAGGAGATGAAATATTAACTTAAATTTATATTTCCATTTCTTCGCTCTGGTGTCGAGGTAAAGCGCGGCGTTCAGTTCTGCCACTCAACACGCAATGCCTCCAGAATTCGGCAGAAAGTGGGGAACGGAGTGTCTTAACACTAGGTTCCCTCTGCCTACCCTGCTGTGTGCGGGATACAGCGTGAAGCTAAATGCATACTGCATTAATAATAAAAAAAGAAAGTAGAATGCGGGAAAGAGCGAGTGGGCCGCTAGTCTATATATATAAATATTTTTGTATTCAACCAAATAACATAATGGAAATAAATCTGAAGCACTACATCCACAGATGGCGGATCAACTCTCCTTTATCGGACGTCGAATCAAAGAACCGGGGTTATGACTCTATTATTTAGGACCCTTACATTCGAAACATATTGGATTGTAAGGATCAAAGCTGAGAGATAGTGGACTTCGGTTTCAATACATTAAGTGTAATGTTGGTATTACTTTTATATTTAATAAAATATATTTATTTATATAAAAAGCTTTACATTGTATGCCCTACGTAGGAGTATAGGATAGAGGGAACCTGGGGACCTCGTGGTGAAATATTCCGTTCCCATTAAAACATTTCTGCCGAATTCAAGAAATTTTGCGTGCTGAGTGGTAAGACTTAACGCCGCGCTTTGCCTCGTTAACAAGAAAATTAAAATATTAAATATTTTATTCCTCCGCGTAATAATAAATCCATAATCGTCACGTTTATAGTCCTGCGTCAGTGCCTCTGCACCAATGTGCCAAGACAAGGCCAAGGCATTGCGTGCTGAGTGGCGGAACTCAACGCCGCGCTTTGCTTTAAATAAAAAAAAGTAATAAATTAAAAAAAAAACACTAAACATAAATTAGTAATAACATAATAAAAAACATAATAAGTTTTTTGTAAGAGTTTTTAAAATGTTATAATTTTTTTGCATACCAATTGTTTATATACATAAAAGAATAAAATAAATACAACAGATTTCTCATGTCGTTTTTATCTAGTATTAAATTTTAATGATATTAACGTAGGCGCAGTTTGCAGTTTAAGTTCGGAGTTTTAATGCAGAACTTTGATGAATTTAATGCGACTCAGACTATTTAAGCTGCTTTCCTATAATTCTATCCCTCCTAAAGTTTACCGTTTCAGAACTGTCCCAGGAATAAATTTACTTTATAATATTATGACACTTGGTGTAGTAGGTAATACTTTATGGTTATAAAAGTTTGAAGTGTATGTACAACGTACGTACAAGTATATGTCAATTTATTAAAAAAAACAGCTTTACGCTGTATCCCGCATATAGCCGGGTAGGCAGAGGAAACCTAGTGTTAAGACACTTTGTTCCCACTTTCCGCCGAATTTTTCGAGGCATTCCGCGCTTTGCCTTTGAGAAAATGTAAAATGTTTATTATTTTTTATAAACATTTATTTTATGAAATGTTTTTTCTTTTAATAATATATATTAATTATATTTTTTTCGTATGATAATTTGTCTTC
Source organism: Heliconius himera (assembly GCA_021202915.1). Taxonomy (NCBI): domain Eukaryota; kingdom Metazoa; phylum Arthropoda; class Insecta; order Lepidoptera; family Nymphalidae; genus Heliconius; species Heliconius himera. The sequence goes on along the minus strand of JAJHJA010000801.1, from coordinate 124,011 downwards.
ATATTCAAAGAGAGCAGGTAGCTTATATTTTGATATCATCGCAATATATCTTTCTGCTCTAGTTACGCACTTAGGAATATAGAATCTCGTTATTTCACTCAAAATATATGAATATATGTAAATTTTCAGAACCAAATTATGCGTACTCGTGGAATACGTAAGAAGAAACATGAAACTTTTTCTTATAATCATAACTAAGCTTCAAGTTTTAACTCGATTTCTGAAAGAGAAGAACACAATATATATCAAATTGGTTTCAATGTTAGGTGGGGAATAAGTGCCTTAACTAAAGTATCAGAAATATTCGGGAGTGCTTGCGACGTATTGCTTTCCAAATGCATTCTCAGCGAAATACCATATATGAAATATAGTCCCGTTACACTACTGCTACATTTTGTAATTTATCTAGTTGGCTAAACGATGTTGCATGGTTCACTGAGAACATGAATCATTTAATATGTATTGAATATATCATAGTAGAAAATGTTTTCATATATTTCAATTGTTTTTTGTCGAAGACTGATCAAATAATACATTTTTGCTTGGCATCATGCCAGCTTTATTCTTGTTTTATGTTCTAAACAAGCCATAGCTTGTTTTAAATAATGAATAAATAATTAAGTTGTAGATTTAAATTAGACACCATCCATTCTTAGGCCGAACTGACAAACACACACACAAATAAATGTTATTACAATTACGCAGATGTCATACAAAAACATGCATTTTGTCATTTGTTAGTCAGTAAACGTCACAGCACAAAATAGCATCACCCGCTTCCTACTGTACCTACCACACTTGTCTGGAAAGGTCTTTCTTAAGGTTCAGCTCTGAGTAATCTGTTGTATAATTTATGTACTCATTACTTATTTTTTGCAACATACTTCATTACGCTGATAGTATCGTCCTCTATTGCAGCTCAAAATCTGTGGAGGACATAACTTTTCGTTTAAATACTGCTTTTCACTATCTTAACAAATGGCTTTTTGATTAATTTTTATATTTTGTACGGTAATCTTTCCATCCATTTTTCGGAAAAGGTTTTAGGTATAATACTCGACAAACGACTGAACGGAATTGCTCATGCTAAGTACCTCAGCAGAAAATGTGAAAAAGGCATAAATGTTTTAAGAGCTGTATCTGGTGTGTGGTGGGGTGTCAATCTTCCTCACCCTCTGTCCTGCTCTCCAATTAATCCATTGTTTTGTACACCAAATAAGGCTTTGTATCCATTCGGACATTAGTGTAATGTTTGTGATCGTGTTTGGTTTTTGCGCCAACAACAGATAAACACTACCGCTGCTTATCCTAATACTTTTCCTGAAGAGCCAGTAGGGAACTTTAAACTGTGCGGTTAAATGACCTAGATATGATCAATACCCGAGAAGATTTCATGTGTCACGGATTTGGTCCGGCGTCTCCTACAGCTAGAGAGACACGAGATGAGTACCAGAGATTAACCATTATCCGTTACCGACACTAGTCGTCAAAGTAAAAAAAATGTAAAAGATCAGCATTGTATTATACTTATAACCGCACTTAATGTACGCATTCAGAAGACTTTCTGCCGATACAATTATTAACCGATCGGAATATTTGGCCATCAGCGAAATTTGGACGGCAAATTCCACATTTCCCGTAAACGTAAAAATACATCTTCAAATGCGTACTCTGGAGTGTATATATCCGCCCTGGCACAATCTTAGCAGAAATTAAACCTTTTATGTTACGATCGTTGTTAAAATATTCCAACAACGAGTTTAAAGTTGTTACAATATAACCAGTTACATAAACGTATTCACGTACAACAAATTGTCGTGTTCATAAGACAGCCACACCCAAATTCTTATTTTTCGAGTCTGCTTCAAATCGACATTAGATGATTTTGATTTCTGTTCTTTGAATTGTGATGTCATTTTATCAAGAATTCAATCCGTTGTACGAGTTTGGTCCAAAAAAAATATTGGCACCTAAAAATTTTAACGCCTGTATAGAAACTCTCCGATAAATTTAATTAAATGCATGTGCAGACACTGGTCAGTTACGATTTTATCATAAGTAATATTTTCTAGGTTAGATATCGAAGATACTTCAAAGTACCTTTAAAAGACGAAATTGTTAGCCTTATTTTTTTAGCAAGTCCTAAGCATCTGTCTGTTTAAGCATTCCGCATCATTGTGCCAATTCGAAGCCGCGCAATCTTCGCGTGCACTAGACCTTGCTGGTTACACAGTAACAAATCGATGAACACGATATTGAAAAATCTATAATTACAATAGCATAAAAATAACATTTTTGTTCGCTGCAACGACTTTTTTGCCACTGGCTGGTTTTTGATACGTCTGTACTGCAGCTTTGTCCATTTTAATACTCGGTTTTCGGTTGTCGCATTTAATTTTCGCTTTGTTTTAACATGGATCAAATAAATCCTTCTGTATTTGCGGTATTTCCGATTGCTCGTAAAATAGATTTCCAGTTAATTATTTTTTTTAGCTTCACGCTGTATCCCGCATGTAGCAGGGTAGGCAAAATGATCCTAGTGTTATGACACTCCGCCCTCCACTTTCCACTGAACTCTGGAGGTACTGTATGTTAATTAACGGAACTCAACGCCTTGCATTGCTTCCACACCAGAGCGAAGAAATGAAAATATTAAATATTTCATGTGGGTGATGAAGGGCATGTTAGCTGTTGTTGCTTGCAATGTCAGTCCAACTACCAGCTACCATAGCAGCGGCCGACGGTTCTGAGAGCCACGTTTTGGGTCGTCTGCAGAAATTTTCGTTGGCTCGTACTGGCATACCACGCTGGAGCTGCATACTGTTATGAGCATAATTACCAAGCCTTTTTTCCACTCACTGGGAAAGTAACCTAGGCATAAGGTGGCGTTGAAAAGTCTGGTAATCAATCCCGGAGAACGCTTGGGCTTTAATTTGGTTAAGGCCATCTCGACGCTCGTTCGAGTTGGAATGTGTTGGAACCTGTGTCTGCAGTGGCGTAGTTGATGTAAATTGGCCCTTAACGAAGTTTGTTAAGTGTTTGTTGTTGTTGTGTAGGCTCTGTCTTAGGAGCACAGGGAGCCGTCCGCTTTGAATAGTAGTCTTATATAATAGGGACGGATTATAATATAATAGGAAGGGGCCTCTTTATCAGCTGGTGGCAGAGTTTAGTAAGTGAGGGTTGGTCTTCGCTAGCTTCTTAACTTTTGGAAGATCTACTCTTCTTCACTTTTGGCTGCCGACGTTGCGAGCGTGGCACGCACCTGCTCTATCAAGTCGTTAAGCTCGACTAGGTGGCAAGCTCGTTATTCCTCTGCCACTGAAGTCACGTCTTCGTCTTCCGCATGATAAGGTTAGAAATGTGTCTTGGGATTGGAGGAAGACGTCAGAGTTTAATTGTAATTTCGATCGTCGATGTGATTCTTCTCTCTAGCCTGTCGATACTTACAGAATACTTAAAGGCAGCCAAAGATTCTCGGGTGGGGACTCCCGTGGTCTGCCTATTACTGCCAGGATAGTTCCGAGCCGCCGTCGGAGCTAAAAACGTCGTGCAGGGTTTCCAGTCTTCCAAGAGTAACTGGACTGGTCTCCATACCTTTATGCATAAGCAGACCAATCGTGCTCGGATGGCTTCTGGTGAAGGAGTAGTGTATTAGTCCATCCGAGCCCTCTACTACGTAACCTTGTCGGCATCCTCGTACAGCTTTCGACCGATGAGGTAGGTCGTGTGGGACCTCTACGCCGGTTATTTCTTAAGGTTGTCAATGGCTTTGTTAATAGGCGTACGTGCCTCTCCTTCTCTGGGGTCTAGTGTTTTGGATTTAGTAGTAGCAAGAGCAGCATCAGGAGCTGCTTGTGCTTTAGTGAAGGTAGCGTTCTACAATTCTTTTTTTCTTTCTTTGAGCCCCTGCGCCACGACTGGCCTCTTTTATTATACTGTACACAAATATCATAACCATACCTTTATGCATAAGCAGACCAATCGTGCTCGGATGGCTTCTGGTGAAGGAGTAGTGTATTAGTCCATCTGAGCCCTCTACTACGTAACCTTGTCGGCATCCTCGTACAGCTTTCGACCGATGAGGTAGGTCGTGTGGGACCTCTACGCCGCCTATTTCTTAAGGTTGTCAATGGCTTTGTTAATAGGCGTACGTGCCTCTCCTTCTCTGGGGTCTAGTGTTTTGGATTTAGTAGTAGCAAGGGCAGCATCAGGAGCTGCTTGTGCTTTAGTGAAGGTAGCGTTCTACAATTCTTTTTTTCTTTCTTTGAGCCCCTGCGCCACGACTGGCCTCTTTTATTATACTGTACACAAATATCATAACCATACCTTTATGCATAAGCAGACCAATCGTACTCGGATGGCTTCTGGTGAAGGAGTAGTGTATTAGACCATCTGAGCCCTCTATTACGTAACCTTGTCGGCATCCTCGTACAGCTTTCGACCGATGAGGTAGGTCGTGTGGGACCTCTACGCCGCCTATTTCTTAAGGTTGTCAATGGCTTTGTTGATAGGCGTACGTGCCTCTCCTTCTCTGGGGTCTAGTGTTCTGGATTTAGTAGTAGCAAGGGCAGCATCAGGAGCTGCTTGTGCTTTAGTGAAGGTAGCGTTCTACAACTCTTTTTTTCTTTCTTTGAGCCCCTGCGTCACGACTGGCCTCTTTAATTATACTGTACACAAATATCATAATATATGATGGTTTAATCGAGTATGAAACGTTTGGCGAGCAAGTATTGTTGTGTAAGCAATTAAATAAGTTTGGTAATTAATTAAACTCGCTTACAGTATCACATATTTATATTTATTTTAAATTATAGTTACGTTTCTCGAATTGTATTTTCATATAGATACATATTTTATATAATTTTGCGAACATTTATATAATATACAATATTCTGTTAGCGAGACAGTTTTCAGATAATTTTGTAGCTGCAGTATACAGTGTTTGTTTTAAAAGCTGCGGGCAACTGGAATTAGAATATGACTGTGCTTTTTGTTTTTCCTTAAAATGGTAGCTAGAAATGTCTAATTTAACTATTTTAATAATATACAAACAAAATTTAAAATGGCTTTATATTCGACTTAAATTTAAATTTTGTATAAAACATAAATATGCGCCAAAAAGTAAAAGTAAATTAATTTAAAAACATATCAAAATATCTATAACTTTATTAGGTAAGCGAGTAAAATGTGAAATTTTATTAGTATTTACGGCAACGTGGCTCTCGAAAACTAAGTGAACTCGAAGTAAGCGTAAAACTTTATTGATTCGAACTTAACCATCCATTTACCGCACATGGCCTTAAGTGGCCGCACTATTGGAGATTATCAAGCATAAAACTTTCTACTGCTGATCTTATTTTAGTATAAATACTAGTACTAATTAAGATTGGTAGTAAATATTAATATCTTAATTGAAGTGGGTTAACTAGCGGGGTTCAAATTCCGTACAAAATAAAAATTAAATGTTTATTATGGACACAGATATTTGAATCTAATTTAGATTTCATGTATATTTATTTGAGGCCAGTAGTGGCACAAGGGCACAAAGTGTGATTGTAAACACAACACATTATGGGTTGGATTCCCACTCGAAAATATGAAATATTTAATATTTTCATTTCTTCGCTCTGGTTTCGAGGCAAGGAGCACAGTTGAGTCCCGCCATATAACACTCAGAATTCGACTGAAAATGGGGAACGCATTAGCTTAACACTAGGTTTTCTCTGCCTACCGTGCTGTGTTTGGGATACACCGTGAAGCTAAAAAAAAATGTCTTTGGTCTTTTGTTTCATCTATATTTTTATATTTCAGAATTAATTTAATAAAGTAATGTATATTATATTGTACATAAAAGTAAAAACACTACAAACACAGTGTGTACGATACACTCATTATATTAAACGCTCCTTTGAAAGTGACCAACGTAGTTTATTATAGTGCACTTTACAGTGTGCTGTACTCAAACGATGATTTATATTATCATTTTCACAGAAGCGTGCACATAAGGGTATATACTAGTTCCATTTTGAAGAGAGTAACTTTTTTTATGGAACATCTGTATTCGTGTAATTTGAATCCAAAATTCTGTTGTTTTGATCCTTTGGTGACGAGTTTTTAGGGTACCAGTTATGTATAATGACGAACGATGACGAACGAATGACGAACGAATACACGAAGATGATTGATAAAAAAAGATGACTTTTTTAGTTTTACGTTGTATCCTGAACTTAGCAGAGTAGACAGTGAAACTTCGAAATCCAAATTTTTTATAGTTTAAGTTTTAGTTTTGCCCATTGAATTTTAGTTTACTCGAGTTCTGTTACTTAAAATCCTCCAGAGTTTCTCTTGCTCCTCGGTTCTCTTTGCTTACCTTGCTATGTGCGGGATACACAACGTGAAAGTGAAAAAAAAAAATTTAACAAAACAAAGCTTTATATTATAGGGGCCGTTCAAGTATTACGTAAGCAGTTTTTTTGCAATTATTGACCCCCTTCTCCCCTATGTCATCAAAAATAAGCAATCCTCTTGAAAATATTTAATTGAAAACGTCAAAAATAAGCAAACCCAAGGCCCCCCCGCCCCCCTACAGTGCTTACGTAATACTTGAACGGCCCCATATACAATGAAATTGAAATCTTGTCTAACCATAAAAAGACTGAAACGCAAACATTTCAAAGTTAATTATTGAAACATGGAAATTTTCAGAATAAAGTTACTATTCGTATTCACGAATCATCAAAGCAGGGGTGCCTCCCTTACTCCGTCACCGCTCCAGATGATAATTTTAACCTTTGATGTGCCAAGGCCTGTACTATTAATGTTTTGGGGTCCTCCTTACGTTGAATTAATTTAGTGTTTTGTTTGTGAATTGTTTATTACGTCAAGCAGGTGTTGTATAATATTATGTTATGTTTTCCTTAGTAAGTAAAATTAAACAATTTATTTGTTTATTTATGAAAATTAGCTTAATTTGTTATTTATTTTATCAGTTTCACGCAGTGTCCCGTATGTAGCAGGGTAGGTAGAGGGCGCCTAGTGTCAAGACACTCCGCTCCCCACTTTTCGCTGAATTGTGTATTGAGTGGTGGAACTTGACACCAAAGCGAAGAAATAATAATATTCAATGTATGATTTCCGCGAATGGAAATTGTACCCACAACTTGTCACGTTGACAGTCACACGCTTGTGCCCCTGCGCCACGACTGGCCTCTATAACTTAATTTTAATAAAAGACGAATGGTATATATACAATGTACAAAAAAACATAATATTGAAATATTAATAGGTATTATATATAGGAGGCCAGTCGTGGCGCAGCGGCACAAAGTGTGACTGTAAAACCGACTGGTTGTGGGTTCGATCCCCACTCGAGTAGATGAAATATTTAATTAAATTTGTATTTCCATTTCTTCGCTCTGGTATCGAGGCAAAGCGCGACGTAAAGTTCTGCCACTTAACATGCAATGCCTCCAGAATTTGGTAGAAAATGGGGAACGGAGCGTCTTACACCAGGTTCCCTCTGCCTACCCTGCTGTGTGTGGGATACAGCGTGAAGCTGATTTAATAGGTATTATATTAAAATAATTATTCGAAATCAAAATAATGAAATATTGCAGTATAAATTACATTAAATAATAAGTAGTCAAAAATATAAAAATACTCAATTTCAATACAGAGTGGAAGTGTCAGCACCACTTTAAATGAAACCACAGTTTTAACTACTCTATAAAAGCCTAATTAATACAATAAAAAAAAAAATTAAACATTTTTAAAGTGTTATTCCACACTTAGGAAAGAAAAATACTTATTTAGATAACGTATAAAAATTTGAACGTAGCGGGACTCGAACCCACGCCTCCTGGAAACCGAACAGGCGCTCTGACCACTCTCAATACGTTCTCGCCAAGCTACGTCGAAATTTTTATACGGTTGTTACTGTTGTTTACTTGTTGTTGTTTTCTAAATAAGTAATTAAAAATATTTTTTTTCCCAGGATTTTTTTGTTGTAATATAAAACGTCATTTGTCGAGAACGACGCACGCACACTAACCTATCAAAGGGAAACCGCCGCATACGGCTCATTTCGAAATTGAGTCGTATTTATTGGTGGCAAAGTTCAAAGTTATTTAACCTTTAGTAGTATTTTTGAAGTAGTATGTGTTTACGTTACTGGTATCTATGCGTAACTGCGTCACACGAAATACAGGTATGGAGAAACATCGTGAAATTTAAAAAAAAATCCTACGTCTGAACTGTTGAGTTACCTTGATTAATTTCGTTAGATATGGCTTTAAAATATATAACTCTATATGTTGTTCCCGTAAAAGAAACGCGGACGCTTCCACTCTGTAAAAAAAAAAATGCTTATTTCAATGTGACAAAAATTTTTAGATACACTATCACTAATGTGGATAATCATCAATCAAAGAGTATACGATTAAGCGACATGACAAAAATATCCATTTATCATGACTATAACAATACAATTTCTATTTCCAATAGATATGTTCAACTACAAGTGTTAAAATGTTATAAGCAAATATGTAGTATATTAATGTATTATGAGGCCAGTCGTAGTGCAAGATTACAAGCGTGTGACTGTACTGTTCCAGTAGTGGTTTGAATATGGGAATAATAAAACGAGCAGCGTCACATTCTGTTTAGTTTATTCGACTGATCATGGCTAACGAAACTGTCTATTTATATATATTTGGACATACTGTCAAATGAGCAACTTTTATATGATAAATTTATACAATCATTAAAGTATTCAAATTCAAAATATTACTTAATCAAATAAACTCTTATAAGCACTTTTGAATCGTCGAATTAACATGGAAACAAAAAAGAAGCTACCACCGGTTCGGAAGGCAGTTCTGCTGAGAAGAACCGGCAAGAAACTCAACAGTGGCTCTTTTACATAATGTATTTATCCATATAATATATAATTCAATGTGTAATTAATTATTAGCTATAATTGAATTGAGAATAACATTGTTTATAGGTCTTAATTTAAAAGTTACGCAAAAGGAAATTGAATAATTCTATACAGTGTTGCTAGTGATTTTTAACAGTACTTCTTATATGTTAAACTTATAAAATATATAAAGTTAATGAATCTATTCAATTTGCCAATTAGTGCCAATACTATTATGTATAATTAAATTGATAATAACATACTCTTTTAATGCACCAAAATAATTATATGATAATAGATAGAAATATTCCATATGGTCTTGGTCGTGCTGTTTAACACTCGGCCATCCTGCAAAGCCGTGTCCCACGGCTGGTCTGGCACTCGCTGCTGTCATCATCACCAATACGCCTTTTCTTCGTAAATCAAACTGTAACATAAAATTTTAAAGCAGTAATATTGTATTGGACAAATTATACTCGATACAACTTTCTCAACTGATTTTTTTTAAATTATTACAAAACAATGTTAATTTCTGAATTGCTATGAGACTTTCTTTTTTTTTTGGCATCATTTATTGTTATCATAAATTGAAAAGTAAAAGAATTGATATGCACATAGAATTTTTTTTTTTTTTAGCGTTACGCTATATCCCGGACATACCAGGGTAGTCAGAGAGCACATAGAATATAAAATCCTATAATAAATAAGTACGATCAACATTAAAGTTAGCATTTTTTTTACCAATATTATATTATAACTGCAAGCATTATTTTGTTAATATTTTTTGGATATTTATGTTTAAATAGAGACAAAATTCAATTTATAACAGTTTTCTTTAACACATTAATCTTTAACCACATAGTATTATCTTTTTCCACTCAGTATTATCTATAATCACACAGATTAATATTTTACCACACAGGATTATCTACAATCACACGGATAAATGTTTAACAACAGAGAACCTATTATCTTTTTCCACACAGGATTATCTATGATCACACAGATCTTTTTCCACACAGGATTATTTATTATCACACAGATTTATTTCCACACAGGATTATCTATTATCACACAGATCTTTTTCCACACAGGATTATCTATGATCACACAGATCTTTTTCCACACAGGATTATTTATTATCACACAGATTTTTTTCCACACAGGATTATTTATTATCACACAGATTTTTTTTCAAACAGGATTATCTATTATCACACAGATCTTTTTCCACACAGGATTATTTATTATCACACAGATTTTTTTATATATTATATATATAAATGTCTTTAGCCACAGAGAGCTGTGTCACACAAAGTTATGTCAAATATGTTTTATAAGAAACTTAAATAATCTCCACAACTATTACTAAGCTCAGTGCACTCAACTCATATACATATTTTATATTCTTTCGGATGGCTCGTAATATACTAGCTTAGTAAATACGAAAGCGTTTTACTTCCTAAGACTATTCAGAAGAACAATATAAAGCAATGATTCGTTGTCCACCAGTCGCCAGCCGCAGCAGACAAAATAGTAGTAGGTGAAAAGAGCGGCAGTGGAGCCCCTGGCTCGGTGAAGCCCAATACAACGTTTGCCTACAGTAGAATTATTTCCTCAATCAACAAAAAATGTTTTGACATTTTAATTTATTAAAATACGTTCATTTATTTATTTATTAATATTTATTGAGAAATTCTATTAATACAAAATTACAGAAAATTTTTGCTAAAACATTATTATGTCTTTCTCTCTCTATGCTCTATTTAAGCTCCTATTGAGTTGGTTATTAAAGTTTGTTCATTTTTATTATACCTTCATAGTGGTTTCTGTTAACAAGAATGATATAAAAGTGGTCCTTGGTCAAGAAAAGATTTGTAACAACTGATATAGAGTTTAATAATGTGTTTATTTACAATATCATTAACCTCGTGCGTATTTGAGAAGTGATTCCCACTGTTTTCAAATTACAATACCGTTTCGTTTCTATTAATTTTTCATTATTATAATATAATCATTAAATAAACTTAACTACTCTATTGTAAAAGTATCTATGTCTATTCAAAATTAAGTGCACACTAAAGTTGTACAATTAAACTATATCTAGTACTTATTCATGTTAATTCTGAAAAAATTTGTCGCAAAATATAAAATAATATTAATTTTGACTTATAACCAGTAACTTAACCTCAAACTTAAAGATAACATATTTAACTTGAATAACTCCAATCACCTGTCCGCAATTATAATAGAATTCTTTTGGCGAACTTAAAATTATTACTAACTCAAACGGTCTTATTTTATGGACCTCTTAAATTTACTTCGATATTCTGTGTATTTAAATATTTTTATATTACAACAATTCACACAGCACGTTTCGTATTCTAGCTTTCATAGAATTGTAGAACACTAGCTGATAGCTCACACAGTATTATATATCTTAGCTTTCATAGAATAATATAGAATAATACATAATAATAATATTAATAATGAATAGGGAACAAAAATAAGCTATACGAAACAAATCATGACTATATAAAATAAGATATACTAATATGTATTAATTTTTCCAATTAATATTTATTCTTCCTTTTTTAACAACTACTAAACTCATACGGAAGTGTCACGTCGTGTTATTGGTATTTAGTATATTTTCCAATCTGTAATCTTCATGTTTATGAAGCACTGACGAATTTAACTTTCTTTCTATACGAAATTATAAAAATATCAGTAATTAACAATGCATCTTAATTACAAAATGTTGTATATATATTTATTTGTAATTTGTTATAATTGTATATTTTTATTAACAAACACACTCAAACTTATATATTATAATTTTTATTTACTCATCTGATATGCAACAGCCACCCCCGTACGTATTTATTGAATTCAGACATGAAACCTACATTGTGACGTAAACCTTTTTTTTTTGACACTACTACCTATCTACGATTTCATACAAGTGACACAGCAGCTTATCAATTACATAACCTACACGAGATATTACAAGATATGTTGTTACGAATTTACTTTCAACAATAGGTTCCTATAACTATATATACATACATAATACATATTAATATATATTTCTTAATGTATTCTATTTATGTTGCAGTCTTATTGAAATCTTTAAGCGTGCTGATTTGCATTATGATTTAAATTTTAAAAGTTACATAATTATTAATTATAATAAATGACGATTCGATTTATTTGTTCTAGTCTTTGTAAGCTATACGCTGCTACTATATATGACCAATCGTTTACTAGATGATCTGATCGATAGCGTAAACCGTTGATAGGCAAACCCACGTTCAGTTCATATTGGTTATTTCTCTTCCTTATTAGAGTAAGTCTTTACTGCAGACATTGTATAGCTAGACATGTATTCTTTTGAAGTTCTAGATTCTCATTAAACATGAAACTATACTGTAATAAAATGTACTATACTGTAATAAACAAAATACGTTCGTATATATTTTTTGAGATACTAATACTAAATAATCTTTAAGAATATTAAGTAACCTTTGAGAATATTAAATATTTATTTCTTTTTATTTGCTTGCCCGATAAATTAAATGTACTTACAACAACAGTCCGTTACAGTTTTCTCTAGTCAACAACAATATGTTGGCTATTTATTAGATTATTTTCCGTTTTGGCGGTTACTGGTTAAATAAACTAGGATTTTATGATATCACATTACGAATATTTGTTGCCTCATGATTTGAACTTAACTTAGATATATAGTCGTGTTACACAGGACGTGTTACGATAGATTTATATTGTACTAATAACTTAAGACTGTTAGTGGAAATAACTATTTAATAAAACTTACATATTAATAAATATATACTTAAAATTAGAACTAAAATTAAATTAAAATAAAATATTTTATAACTATATTTCCATTTTTGTATGTTGATCTCTCTAAACTTTTATACAATTTAAGCATTATTAAACATCAGGTAACGTTTATAATTGTTATATATGTAGTTTACAGAAATTATGAAGTTATCTCTAATGTCGCATTTGTAAGCTTACAGAATTAATGGCAATAACAATTTATTTAACACTAGTGTTTTATTATGCAATTTTATTGCATAATGTGTAATAGTATTTGTCTATATCGAGGAAGCTCAAAGCTAGCCTATAACTAAACGCTTCACTAAGATCAACCTTTTCGACATTCCATATAAAAATGAGCTTTAATAATAGTACCGGTTCATATCGGTGCGGTGATGCCACTTGACAAACGAATATTACTCTTAATGTAGGTAATTGTCAAAAGAAAATACGTTTAAAATAAATTACGCATGAACTACAAGTCCGTAATGTATTAATCTTTACTTATAATAAAATCAGCAACTGATCGCCGTCTGTACACGAAAGATTTATGAAATCATCTATTATTGGAGGTTCATCTATGTAATAGCACTCAAAACAATAATTTTGAAAATTTTTGTCCGTTTAACTGTAAGTCGGTATGTTTAAGTGTAATTTTCAATAACGTATTTACGCAAACTTCCTTCAATATTCGAAACAAAACCATTGTAGAATAAACTTTATCCTATAATAGCATAGCTTATTTAAAAATACCCACAAATAAGATAACAAATATTAATTAGTAATGTCTCGGATATACAATTGTTATCACCAAAAAGAAAAACGCTGTGTGCTACTCTTTTGTATAGTATCTACAGTATTAACATAGTCTACTATTATATTAATGTCTTTACTTCTTGGATTTCAACCTAGCTCGGAAACCGCTATAATTTAATGCGCTACCCTCGCGTACAAATAATATTCTTAATAAAAACGCCTAGAATTGATATACCTATTTCTTTTGCAAATATACTTCTTTGCTATCATAATTACAATATATACTTAATACAAGACAATCATAATATCATAATTTATCATTACTCTATACTCCTCTTCGCGTCTTTGTTAAAAACGTGCGATTATTTGTAATATCTTTTGTATACTATGTATTCTTCAACGGTTATTACTTAAACGTATTGAAATGTGTAGAAAGACCAGAAATTGAAGATTATACATAATTATATATGAATGCATATATTATATCTATAATTGTGATAAAACTTTCTGTAAATGTTAACTCGAAACAACACTATAAGCATTCACACCACTCTTGTGTACATCACCTTACGCACAATGGTTTTATATTTTACATTTAGAAAATTTTACTAACCTTTCATAGTTTTGATCGCGTTGAACCTACAACCAGCGTTGTAGATATGCGTAGTCGTCCCATCGTCATGGCTCAATCTTCCGTTGTTGGGTGGAGTTCTTCGTCTCGAGATTGGTTTGATCAGAAAGATTCGTCTTCCAAAGTATACGTGGATACGCATCAGCAATGATATTGTAGGTAGATAAGAAAAAAAAAAATGACTTCAAAATTTGTGGGCCGTGGTTATTATATATTTCCATATCATCCCACTTCTGAAGTGTTCCAGTAGTGGTTTGAATATGGGAATAATAAAACGAGCAGCGTCACATTCTGTTTAGTTTATTCGACTGATCACGGCTAACGAAACTGTCTATTTATATATATTTGGACATACTGTCAAATGAGCAACTTTTATATGATAAATTTATACAATCATTAAAGTATTCAAATTCAAAATATTACTTAATCAAATAAACTCTTATAAGCACTTTTGAATCGTCGAATTAACATGGAAACAAAAAAGAAGCTACCACCGGTTTGGAAGGCAGTTCTGCTGAGAAGAACCGGCAAGAAACTCAACAGTGGCTCTTTTACATAATGTATTTATCCATATAATATATAATTCAATGTGTAATTAATTATTAGCTATAATTGAATTGAGAATAACATTGTTTATAGGTCTTAAAATAAAAGTTACGCAAAAGGAAATTGAATAATTCTATACAGTGTTGCTAGTGATTTTTAACAGTACTTCTTATATGTTAAACTTATAAAATATATAAAGTTAATGAATCTATTCAATTTGCCAATTAGTGCCAATACTATTATGTATAATTAAATTGATAATAACATACTCTTTTAATGCACCAAAATAATTATATGATAATAGATAGAAATATTCCATATGGTCTTGGTCGTGCTGTTTAACACTCGGCCATCCTGCAAAGCCGTGTCCCACGGCTGGTCTGGCACTCGCTGCTGTCATCATCACCAATACGCCTTTTCTTCGTAAATCAAACTGTAACATAAAATTTTAAAGCAGTAATATTGTATTGGACAAATTATACTCGATACAACTTTCTCAACTGATTTTTTTTAAATTATTACAAAACAATGTTAATTTCTGAATTGCTATGAGACTTTCTTTTTTTTTTGGCATCATTTATTGTTATCATAAATTGAAAAGTAAAAGAATTGATATGCACATAGAATTTTTTTTTTTTTAGCGTTACGCTATATCCCGGACATACCAGGGTAGTCAGAGAGCACATAGAATATAAAATCCTATAATAAATAAGTACGATCAACATTAAAGTTAGCATTTTTTTTACCAATATTATATTATAACTGCAAGCATTATTTTGTTAATATTTTTTGGATATTTATGTTTAAATAGAGACAAAATTCAATTTATAACAGTTTTCTTTAACACATTAATCTTTAACCACATAGTATTATCTTTTTCCACTCAGTATTATCTATAATCACACAGATTAATATTTTACCACACAGGATTATCTACAATCACACGGATAAATGTTTAACAACAGAGAACCTATTATCTTTTTCCACACAGGATTATCTATGATCACACAGATCTTTTTCCACACAGGATTATTTATTATCACACAGATTTATTTCCACACAGGATTATCTATTATCACACAGATCTTTTTCCACACAGGATTATCTATGATCACACAGATCTTTTTCCACACAGGATTATTTATTATCACACAGATTTTTTTCCACACAGGATTATTTATTATCACACAGATTTTTTTTCACACAGGATTATCTATTATCACACAGATCTTTTTCCACACAGGATTATTTATTATCACACAGATTTTTTTATATATTATATATATAAATGTCTTTAGCCACAGAGAGCTGTGTCACACAAAGTTATGTCAAATATGTTTTATAAGAAACTTAAATAATCTCCACAACTATTACTAAGCTCAGTGCACTCAACTCATATACATATTTTATATTCTTTCGGATGGCTCGTAATATACTAGCTTAGTAAATACGAAAGCGTTTTACTTCCTAAGACTATTCAGAAGAACAATATAAAGCAATGATTCGTTGTCCACCAGTCGCCAGCCGCAGCAGACAAAATAGTAGTAGGTGAAAAGAGCGGCAGTGGAGCCCCTGGCTCGGTGAAGCCCAATACAACGTTTGCCTACAGTAGAATTATTTCCTCAATCAACAAAAAATGTTTTGACATTTTAATTTATTAAAATACGTTCATTTATTTATTTATTAATATTTATTGAGAAATTCTATTAATACAAAATTACAGAAAATTTTTGCTAAAACATTATTATGTCTTTCTCTCTCTATGCTCTATTTAAGCTCCTATTGAGTTGGTTATTAAAGTTTGTTCATTTTTATTATACCTTCATAGTGGTTTCTGTTAACAAGAATGATATAAAAGTGGTCCTTGGTCAAGAAAAGATTTGTAACAACTGATATAGAGTTTAATAATGTGTTTATTTACAATATCATTAACCTCGTGCGTATTTGAGAAGTGATTCCCACTGTTTTCAAATTACAATACCGTTTCGTTTCTATTAATTTTTCATTATTATAATATAATCATTAAATAAACTTAACTACTCTATTGTAAAAGTATCTATGTCTATTCAAAATTAAGTGCACACTAAAGTTGTACAATTAAACTATATCTAGTACTTATTCATGTTAATTCTGAAAAAAATTGTCGCAAAATATAAAATAATATTAATTTTGACTTATAACCAGTAACTTAACCTCAAACTTAAAGATAACATATTTAACTTGAATAACTCCAATCACCTGTCCGCAATTATAATAGAATTCTTTTGGCGAACTTAAAATTATTACTAACTCAAACGGTCTTATTTTATGGACCTCTTAAATTTACTTCGATATTCTGTGTATTTAAATATTTTTATATTACAACAATTCACACAGCACGTTTCGTATTCTAGCTTTCATAGAATTGTAGAACACTAGCTGATAGCTCACACAGTATTATATATCTTAGCTTTCATAGAATAATATAGAATAATACATAATAATAATATTAATAATGAATAGGGAACAAAAATAAGCTATACGAAACAAATCATGACTATATAAAATAAGATATACTAATATGTATTAATTTTTCCAATTAATATTTATTCTTCCTTTTTTAACAACTACTAAACTCATACGGAAGTGTCACGTCGTGTTATTGGTATTTAGTATATTTTCCAATCTGTAATCTTCATGTTTATGAAGCACTGACGAATTTAACTTTCTTTCTATACGAAATTATAAAAATATCAGTAATTAACAATGCATCTTAATTACAAAATGTTGTATATATATTTATTTGTAATTTGTTATAATTGTATATTTTTATTAACAAACACACTCAAACTTATATATTATAATTTTTATTTACTCATCTGATATGCAACAGCCACCCCCGTACGTATTTATTGAATTCAGACATGAAACCTACATTGTGACGTAAACCTTTTTTTTTTGACACTACTACCTATCTACGATTTCATACAAGTGACACAGCAGCTTATCAATTACATAACCTACACGAGATATTACAAGATATGTTGTTACGAATTTACTTTCAACAATAGGTTCCTATAACTATATATACATACATAATACATATTAATATATATTTCTTAATGTATTCTATTTATGTTGCAGTCTTATTGAAATCTTTAAGCGTGCTGATTTGCATTATGATTTAAATTTTAAAAGTTACATAATTATTAATTATAATAAATGACGATTCGATTTATTTGTTCTAGTCTTTGTAAGCTATACGCTGCTACTATATATGACCAATCGTTTACTAGATGATCTGATCGATAGCGTAAACCGTTGATAGGCAAACCCACGTTCAGTTCATATTAGTTATTTCTCTTCCTTATTAGAGTAAGTCTTTACTGCAGACATTGTATAGCTAGACATGTATTCTTTTGAAGTTCTAGATTCTCATTAAACATGAAACTATACTGTAATAAAATGTACTATACTGTAATAAACAAAATACGTTCGTATATATTTTTTGAGATACTAATACTAAATAATCTTTAAGAATATTAAGTAACCTTTGAGAATATTAAATATTTATTTCTTTTTATTTGCTTGCCCGATAAACTAAATGTACTTACAACAACAGTCCGTTACAGTTTTCTCTAGTCAACAACAATATGTTGGCTATTTATTATATTATTTTCCGTTTTGGCGGTTACTGGTTAAATAAACTAGGATTTTATGATATCACATTACGAATATTTGTTGCCTCATGATTTGAACTTAACTTAGATATATAGTCGTGTTACACAGGACGTGTTACGATAGATTTATATTGTACTAATAACTTAAGACTGTTAGTGGAAATAACTATTTAATAAAACTTACATATTAATAAATATATACTTAAAATTAGAACTAAAATTAAATTAAAATAAAATATTTTATAACTATATTTCCATTTTTGTATGTTGATCTCTCTAAACTTTTATACAATTTAAGCATTATTAAACATCAGGTAACGTTTATAATTGTTATATATGTAGTTTACAGAAATTATGAAGTTATCTCTAATGTCGCATTTGTAAGCTTACAGAATTAATGGCAATAACAATTTATTTAACACTAGTGTTTTATTATGCAATTTTATTGCATAATGTGTAATAGTATTTGTCTATATCGAGGAAGCTCAAAGCTAGCCTATAACTAAACGCTTCACTAAGATCAACCTTTTCGACATTCCATATAAAAATGAGCTTTAATAATAGTACCGGTTCATATCGGTGCGGTGATGCCACTTGACAAACGAATATTACTCTTAATGTAGGTAATTGTCAAAAGAAAATACGTTTAAAATAAATTACGCATGAACTACAAGTCCGTAATGTATTAATCTTTACTTATAATAAAATCAGCAACTGATCGCCGTCTGTACACGAAAGATTTATGAAATCATCTATTATTGGAGGTTCATCTATGTAATAGCACTCAAAACAATAATTTTGAAAATTTTTGTCCGTTTAACTGTAAGTCGGTATGTTTAAGTGTAATTTTCAATAACGTATTTACGCAAACTTCCTTCAATATTCGAAACAAAACCATTGTAGAATAAACTTTATCCTATAATAGCATAGCTTATTTAAAAATACCCACAAATAAGATAACAAATATTAATTAGTAATGTCTCGGATATACAATTGTTATCACCAAAAAGAAAAACGCTGTGTGCTACTCTTTTGTATAGTATCTACAGTATTAACATAGTCTACTATTATATTAATGTCTTTACTTCTTGGATTTCAACCTAGCTCGGAAACCGCTATAATTTAATGCGCTACCCTCGCGTACAAATAATATTCTTAATAAAAACGCCTAGAATTGATATACCTATTTCTTTTGCAAATATACTTCTTTGCTATCATAATTACAATATATACTTAATACAAGACAATCATAATATCATAATTTATCATTACTCTATACTCCTCTTCGCGTCTTTGTTAAAAACGTGCGATTATTTGTAATATCTTTTGTATACTATGTATTCTTCAACGGTTATTACTTAAACGTATTGAAATGTGTAGAAAGACCAGAAATTGAAGATTATACATAATTATATATGAATGCATATATTATATCTATAATTGTGATAAAACTTTCTGTAAATGTTAACTCGAAACAACACTATAAGCATTCACACCACTCTTGTGTACATCACCTTACGCACAATGGTTTTATATTTTACATTTAGAAAATTTTACTAACCTTTCATAGTTTTGATCGCGTTGAACCTACAACCAGCGTTGTAGATATGCGTAGTCGTCCCATCGTCATGGCTCAATCTTCCGTTGTTGGGTGGAGTTCTTCGTCTCGAGATTGGTTTGATCAGAAAGATTCGTCTTCCAAAGTATACGTGGATACGCATCAGCAATGATATTGTAGGTAGATAAGAAAAAAAAAAATGACTTCAAAATTTGTGGGCCGTGGTTATTATATATTTCCATATCATCCCACTTCTGAAGTGTTCCAGTAGTGGTTTGAATATGGGAATAATAAAACGAGCAGCGTCACATTCTGTTTAGTTTATTCGACTGATCACGGCTAACGAAACTGTCTATTTATATATATTTGGACATACTGTCAAATGAGCAACTTTTATATGATAAATTTATACAATCATTAAAGTATTCAAATTCAAAATATTACTTAATCAAATAAACTCTTATAAGCACTTTTGAATCGTCGAATTAACATGGAAACAAAAAAGAAGCTACCACCGGTTCGGAAGGCAGTTCTGCTGAGAAGAACCGGCAAGAAACTCAACAGTGGCTCTTTTACATAATGTATTTATCCATATAATATATAATTCAATGTGTAATTAATTATTAGCTATAATTGAATTGAGAATAACATTGTTTATAGGTCTTAAAATAAAAGTTACGCAAAAGGAAATTGAATAATTCTATACAGTGTTGCTAGTGATTTTTAACAGTACTTCTTATATGTTAAACTTATAAAATATATAAAGTTAATGAATCTATTCAATTTGCCAATTAGTGCCAATACTATTATGTATAATTAAATTGATAATAACATACTCTTTTAATGCACCAAAATAATTATATGATAATAGATAGAAATATTCCATATGGTCTTGGTCGTGCTGTTTAACAGTACATACTGTGTTGTAAATATTTACAAAAAAAAAAAGGCAATCTAAAAATACCTGGACTTTCTTAGGAATTACATATTTAGATAATTATCTCTAGTTATAAGCCTTATTTAAGCAGCAGCTAAATATAAAATTGATGATTAGCTAATAATAATGAAAAAGTTAAAAAAAAGTACGGACTACGTGTCTGTAGTGCTTAGTTAAAATTATAATAAAAAATAAAAAAAAAAAAAAAAAGCGTGTGACTGTAATCGCGACCCGTTGTAGGTTCGATTCCCACTCGAAGAAATGACATATTTATTACTTTCGTTTTCTCGTTCTTGTACCGAAGCAAAGCGTTGTGTCCCGTCACTCAGCACGTAATTTGTCCAGTATTAAGCGGAAAATGCGAAATGAAAGTATTTAATGGAAACGGAATATCTTAACACTAGGCTCTTAGGTTCCTTCTGCCTATTTCGCCGTGTGTGGGATACAGCGTTAAGCTAAAAAATATATTACATTATTGATATCGAATATTTAAATATTTTTTAGAAAATGATATCGAATAGTAATGGTTCTGTAGCAGATATTTTTTAAAATCTTTAAAATAGTTTTATTGATAACGTTGCAAGCACTAATTTTGGCATTTTGTTTCTCTGTTCCATAATATCTCTTGAGTCTTTAGTCTCTGTGTCACACAATACACCTTTCTAATAAATTCTAATATTTAATTATTGAGTTAAAGTAACACAAATAAACGCAACAGTTGTAAGTTCTGGTACCAAGGCAAAGCGCGCAAGGAAGGAAAGTTTTTCTGCCTACCCTACTATACGCAGAATACGGTAAAATCTAAAAAAAAAAATTTGGTCTTACTTAACATTCGTGTAGTAGGTAATAACAGAATTCGATAATATAAAAATAATTAGATTTCTGCCTCAAGTAAGCTTAAAGTATAAAATGCTTAAAAGAAATGAAATGTAAATGCTATGGAGTTTCTTTTCAAGATCGTAAAATGTGACGTAATCCAATTTATAATGCTCTCGTGACGATATTCAAGGCTTTATGAATGGATTGTTACAAATTCCAATTTTTATATTCTTTCAAAGGAAATTACATTGTATGTATTATAAATATATATATTTGAATAAAATTTCTTGTTACATACAGTGTATTTACATTTTTGCAATATCAATATAATGATATTAACGTTGTTTTCAATAAATATAATATAAATAGAATCATTTAGAATCCGGCAGCGTTGAGTTTTGCCACTCAACACGCAATGCCTTCAGAATTCGGCAGAAAGTGTGGAACAGCGTGTCTTAAAACTAGGTTCCCTCTGTCTGCAGTGTGCGGGATACAGCGTGAAGCTGATTTGATTTGATTTTGATCTAGAATCCTAGAATCCGGTGGAAAGTGAGGAGAGAAGTGTCTTAGCTTCCTCTTCCTACCTTGCTGTGGGTAAATTGCGTCTTTTTGCCTTTTACTTTTGTTTGTTACCTTATTACCTTTTCGTCGTAGATAATATTATTTATATGATAAAAACAGTAGACAATACACATTTAAATTTGTAAAAACATATTGTTTGTTACAGAGTTCCAAACAATTGCTAACGATGTCCTACAATTTACATACAAAAAAGTATTTTAATAACCAGAAAAATGATTATAAAATATCTGATTTACATGAAATAATTGCAAATTCATTATATATTATGAGTGCGGTCATCGGCCATCATTAAATATTCCCATACAAGTTCTCGGTAGGGGCGGAGTGTAGCTGTAATTGCAGCCATTGTTGGACATCGCTGTAGCGTGCGTTTCATTCATATTCATATTAGTTGTCTGCAATTACTAACGTTAATTTTAATGTGAAAATTCTTTTGTAACAGCCACAGCTAGGTTTTGGTGCCGTTAAAAATAATAAATGACTACTAATTACCTCTTTTAGCTTTCTAAAAATAGTATGTTATACTTGTTACTCCGTTTCACATAACATTATGCAAATATTTCCTCTACACAAACTTTTTAGCTTAAATTGAAAAGGTAAGAAACGAAGTTGCATTTTTAAAAGTTTTTTTAAGTAAGTGTTGATTTACTAAAGAAATTTTCGTTTTATAATATATGGCAGAAATATAATTTTATTATTTTAATAAGGAAAGGAAAGATATGTGGCGTATCCCTTCGTACGTTTTACATATATTTACATACGAATATTATGTTCTTGAGCACCGTAATATTTCGGTTTATTTTTGGTGTGGGATTTACCAGTTGAAACATTATACCGGTAAAAGCTTATTTTAAAGCCGATCGAACGACTTACAAGACAAATTACACTGAAACTCCATTTTTCCTAAGATAGTAAATGCCTACTGTAGGGAAGCCATATTTAAGAATTACGGATATATTACTGTGCCTCCAAACTAAGACTGATGTGATTCATTTCTCCCTTACTCACTATTGAATTAATGTTTAAGTATTTAATTTGGTTTTAGCGTTTATACATTTACAATGCTGGTTTACGCCAATGTGACTCCTCAGTGGGCTTATTAGGTCGTGTCTGCTGTGGTTGTTAACTTATTATTTATTTTTAAATATAAACACATTCTCGCTTTTGTTATATGCTTCTAATTAAGAGATTTTTCGTCTTTAATGATTTTAAAATTTGACGAAAAATGTGGAGCGGAGTGTCTAGACACTAGATTCCCTTAGCCTAAATAATTGATAAGAAAAGTCAACAATAACTGATGTGATATAGTAAAAAGAAGTAATAAGCTTCTTTCTACCACTTAACTTACGTTAGAATTATTTATTGTAAATAAAACAATTTTATAAATTATATATTGCTTTAATTAATTTATTAAAAAGCTAATTTACAAATTGAGGCCTGTCGTGGTGCAGCGGCACGAAATGTGACTGTAAAGCGGACTGGTTGTGGGTTCGATCCCCACTCGAGGAGATGAAATATTTACTTATATTTATATTTCCATTTCTTCGCTCTGGTGTCGAGGCAAAGAGGAACTGGTCTGCAATGGTCTCCTTTTGCGAATCAGCAATCGCACTGAAGGAGGCCGCGGAGCGGGTGCGCGAGTCCAGCTCGAACGCAGACTTGCTCCGCCGCCGTAGGCCAGGGTGTAGAAGAAGGCGGTACGCGCATCTTCTACTCCCCCTACCCTAGAGGAACTACTCTGGGAGGGTCAGGGTAATACTCCTGCAAGCCATCGAGGCTGCGGATGCCCTAGGAGAAACCCCAGGGCACCCTGAAGGCGACGGTGGCCCGCAATAGGCGGGCCTTCCACCGAGGCGTCGCAGTAGTATGCGCGACCGATCCTGCGGCGTCTCATTTTGGTGGAGGTTTCCGCTGGGTTTTAGTGGGTAGGAACGGTTTCTCACCGTTGAGTCCCACAGTACTGCTCATCGGTAAGGCACGTCTTCCGCATGAGCAGTCTGCGTAAATGCATTTCCCAGCGACAAAAAAAAAGCGCGGCGTTGGGTTCTGCCACTCAACACGCAATGGCTCCAGAATTCAGCAGAAAGTGGGGAACGGAGTGTTTAACTTAACATTAGGTTCTCTCTACCTACCCTGCTGTGTGCGGGATACAGCGTGAAGCTGATTTGTTTATTTTTAATTTACAAATAATTACTTCTATGATTTTAGACATACATATAATGTAAATTTATGTTAATTATAAAACCTAACGTAGATGTTAAGACCATCTAGACCAGGGGTTCCCAACCTTTTCTTGACCAAGGACCACTTTTATATCATGCTTGGTAGCAGGGACTACTATGCATGTTGGTATAATAAAAATTAACTGTGACAATTAAACAGAATCTTCGCCTCATCATCCCCAGTCATAAAATTAAAATCGTTCGTGGACCATATTTAGGCTTCTGCGGACCACTGGTGGTCCGCGGACCATTGGTTGGGAACCACTGATCTAGACAGATATGTACAAAATATACATTTTGAAACGACTTATGTAAAAGGAGGAGGTTATCAATTCGACTGTATTTTCAAATATCAAATATTAACATTTAAATAAATGAGGTTTCAAACTCGTAACCATAGCAGTCTGCACTGAATTATGACGATTATTTACAATACCGAATAAAAGATAAAACAATATTCTGAAAGATCAAAATGTTTAACTTGGCTGCACGTTTTTTAACTAGAATCGCTTCCGGATTTGTAAGTGACTTTCTTTGACTTGAAATCCTAATCTCAAAGCCTTAATCCAACTGAGACTGCGTCTCCCTTAACGGTCGTAGTTGAGAAATATAACCAATGCGGATATTTTATAAAGCGTCTACCAAAAAGAAATCGTCTGTTATGTTGTATAAATCTTTTTTTGTGTATTTTGCTTTTATATATTTATTTAATTAATTTAAGGCCAGTCGTGGCGCAACGGCACAAAGTGTGACTATAAAACCGACTGGTTGTGGGTTCGATTCCCACTCAAGGAAATTAAATATTTACTTAAATTTATATTTCCATGCCTTCGCTCTGGTGTCGAGGACAAGCGCGGCGTTGAGTTCTGCCACTCAACACACAATGTCACCAGAATCCAGCAGAAAGTGGGGAACGGAGTGTCTTAACACTAGGTTGCCTCTGCCTAACCTGTTGTGTGCGAGATACAGCGTGAAGCTGATTTTTATATATTAATTTATAAGGCACAGCGGCACAGTTCCGCTGTGCCTTATAAATTACCGAAACGCTCGAAATGGAATGTCTCAAAAATAGAGTGGAAAGCGGGATCCATACCCCGCGTGCTGCTTAATTTTAAATAGTGCCTTGGTTCTGTCTGCCTTCCCTTCTATAAGTTTCATTTTGCTCGCGAAAAATGTCGTATTGGAAGACACAATTTTTTTAAATTATTGTTTGTGTTTTGGTATCGCATATAAAACTTATATGCATATAGAAAAACACGGTAATTATAAGCTCACATACAGGCACTTCAATATTATTTGTTTTTCTTCTTAATTTTATTTGTATTTTTTTTAAATAATTATCATACAAACTAAATCATGGAAGTAATATTAACTTTAAGTTTATAACATTTTAATTATTTTCTGGAAAATATATTACGTAAACGAAAACTACAGAAAACAAATATTTATATTATTTTTCATAATAGGATTTTTTAAATTTTTACATACTGCTTACTTATTTTTGAAACTGGTTCGAAATCATTTCACGATAGAACTTAGAATTTAATTTCACTCGAAACAAATAACAATATTATATGTCTGCAAACTTTTCTATCTATTTAGGAAAAGGAGCGCTTAAGTAGAAGCGTGCATGCGAGAGTTGGCAACTTTCTCAATTTAAACGTATCCAAAATGTGATCCAGAATTTATAAAGAGAACGCAACGAATATTCTGATAGTTCATAACTTTGTACGTTAACTTTAAATAATGCGTTTATTTTCAAACTTTATCCTATTACCGTAGTATAAATGTATTAAATATTACTTTTGCCAATTTTATACGTATCTCATTTATTATACACTAATAGCCCCGCGCGGTCTCACCCACTTTTACTATATCAATATTTATTTAAATAATATTTAAGTTTAGCATTTAGGGAAAATAGGTTGATTTAATTATAATATGTTTATCTATACTGTTATACACTTAATGTTTCGTTATTTATTATTTTAAGATTTAATTGGATTTCGCTCGCAAAAACTTTCGTGTTTATCAGAAAAATGTTTATTTATTTCATATTTATAGGTAGCGGTAGGTACGCGCACACGACAACCGCGTAAATCCCGATCCCGTGAAAATCCAAGGATAAAGTGTAAATACGTTGCTTCACTAACCCCTCTTTCATATTTCAGCGAAGATCCCACATAACATTATACAAAATTACAAAATTATATATTGCGGAGATTAGCCCGGACAAACAAGAAGACAGACAAACAGACATAAATTTTAAAATTGATTGTTTGTGTTTTAGTATTGTGTAAGTAGCACTTGAAAAAAACACGGTTAGTTTGAAATCATAAATAGAGACTTTTATTTACATGTATAACAATATCATGTTTTAAAATGTACTATTTTTATTATCGTACTAGATTATTACATATTTTGATATATATCGAAGATTTAGCCAGCGTACACGTTTCAACCCCTCCAACCCCTTCTTTTTCAACATAAAAAACAATCTCCGACCGCTTCAAATGTTAATGTTTAATTAAGACTGTTTTTTTTTAATATATTTATATTAAATTTAGTTTAATTCTAAACCAAACGTTTTATAGGTAACTCAAATGCTTATTTGATTTCGCCTGTTGTCCTAAGTCAATCCCCTGTGCACAACGTAAGCATATTATGCAAATTGTAGTTAATCTATAAGCTGTATACACAACAAAGTCTTAACCAGGTCAGGATAATAAATTTTATATTGTACATAGTTATATCGAAACCAAAAACTACTTATTTTACAATGTAAATGCTGACTGTGGATTTGATAAATTTTGAATTGGACTCTGCAATATAAGTTTGTAATTACTTTTTTCTAGTAAATACGTATAAATTGTATAATAACTTTTTGGATTTTTCCTTTATTTGCATCGTAACTTCTCATTTCATTCAAATTTCATAATTGTAGGTCCACAGAGACTACCTTATGGAGTTTGATGACACGAATTTCATACAAATTGTAGCAAATCGATGAATAAATGCTCATATCTTTTGATTGTGTTGACTTCAGAAGCTTGGTTTTTTCTGTGTTTTGTGCGTTTTAGAGACTATGGTCCTTAATATATGGTATCAATTTCGGCATAATATCTCCACAAGATCTCGAGATAAACGGTTTCGACAGACGAACAGACTGACAACAAAGTGATTGGAACCTTTATATGATCACGGAACCATAAAACATTGAAATTGATACGGAGCCCTCGGTATGAGTATGACTACGGAAGTGTCACAACACTAGCAAGTCAGACTCGTTTGTGCATTCCGGTACGGACCGATCTTTTAAAATGGGACTGTAAACACGACCGTTGTGGGTTTGATTCTAACCATGTGAATGAATATTTATCACTTTTATTTGAACTCCGCCACTCAACATGCAATGCCCCGAGAATTCAGTTGTAAGTGGACAACGAAAGTGTCTCAACACTAGGTCCCTAGGTCCACCCTGCTGAGGGCGAAGATACAATGAGATCCTAAAAAAGCGAAAAAAAAAATACTTAAAATATGATAATTAATTAATAAATAAACTAAAATATTAATTTTAATGTAATTCGTTATCGAAAACATTATTACTGCAAATTACCAGCCGTATGCTAATAGCCAATTTCACGTTCCAAGTAACGTTTATGTTTTCATCGGATGTATTGAAACGTAATTGCTACTGAATATAGATTGATTTAATTAGATCACCTTATAATACAAAGTAAGGTACTGAGTTCGTTATGGGACTACAAATGGTAAACTAAAGCGTCGTGTGTTCAGGCAGTGTTTTTAATTTTTGTTTCATTTTTGGGTTGTATCTTAAGAATTATATATTTAATATTTTTATTATTTTACTGACTTTTCTTGTTACTTGGGACGCTATATTTATTTGTACTAAATCATTTTCATATACAGAAATAAAATTATACAATACAGTATTGAATATTGCATGTAAACTTTTTAAAACCAAAATAAGTAAGATAGTAGAATTAATTAACAACAACCTACCTACCTTTTACAATCAATTTATTATTGATGTTACCATTTTAATCGGCTATTAGTAAATATCTGATTAAAATGGTAACACCAATTTTTAGCAAGTGAAGAATAATTTAATATTATATAATTTAAACATATAATACTGGGCTTAGTGTAAATACGATTAACTCCTATCTCTCCCTCGGTGTGTTTCCCACAACCCACTCAATTTTAAGGTTATGGTTATGTACTGCACTCTAAACTAGACTATGTATGACAATGTCAATAATCTCAATCTTAGAAACTAACTTTTAGTTTAAGTTTCACGCTGTATCCTACACAAAACAGGGTAGGCAGAGGAAACCTAAAAACCTAGTGTTAAGACACTTCGTTCTCATTAAGACACTTTCGTTTTCCACATTCCGCCGAATAATAGAGGCATTATGTGGTGAAACTCAACGCCGCGCTTTGCCTCGGTAATGAGAGCAAGGAAATAAAAATATTAAATATTTAATTAATTACGTCCAGTTGGAATCGAACCCATAACCTGTCGCGTTTACATTTGCACGCTTGTGTCCCTGCGCCAAGACTGGCCTCAAATTTGAAATATAATATAAGCCTATATATAATTACAATTTAAACAATGTATTGAAATGGTACCACACTTGGTAAAGTGACCGAACCCATTTCAATAACACTTAAAACATATGAAGTGCCCTTAGGCACGTAGAACGATGGGCATTTTAGTGAATACGTTCTATTATTCCAATCGTGCAAGCTATTTCAGTATATGTATTTCCATTTTGAATATTAAAGCTGTATACAATTTTCCATATTAAGAAACAAATTCCTATAATATAGGTATTTATTTTTTATTTTATTTATTTATTAAATAGAAAACATTAGCATTACAAAGAAATAAAAACTTGTACAAAAAATAAAGCCAATTACAGTTTTCCACTTACAAGTATTATCTTAAGTATAGAGCTACACATTAATATTTTTATTATTAAAAAAAAAAGATATATATTAAAACCTTATAAAAAGAGTAATAATATAAAAATGATATACAAAAAATAATTTACATTATTCTGTTTTTCTTTAAAAAATGCGTTGTTTTTCGGGTAGGCAGGCATCTACTGTCAGAATACCTATCGATAAATCGAAAAATTTGATAGATAAATAGATTAGGAATAAAATGTTTTATATCCATTACGCGCTATACGAAACTAAACCTTAACGCACTGTTTATAAGGTTGGATTTTATTGAAATGATCTTATGTCATAAGCCTGTGTGTAATATAATAATATTTTGAATTTCTGTTTATATTGACTGGTGCCATATTTTTAAGCCGTATTTGTATGCAATCCTTTATATAGTGTATAATTGGTCGAAGCAGAATACTAAAATTTTCATACAAATTCACCTGTTTCATTTCAACCAAGAGGAAAAGTTTACAGTCCAGTACCTTTATGTCAGGATGACTTTATTTTATCTGATTATATTAATTTTGCACTATTTAAGCATTTTTTTCAAAAAAATGTCTAAGCATCATTGTAGCATAATTAGTAAAAACATGTTTAATTAGAAAGAGATGAATACATTCAAAATCTTTATTTCTCGTCTTCAATATTCCAACGCGAATTATTATTTAAATTAGTATCTACGTCAATGCGTCTACAGTACGTTTACATAGATACGAAATAAATTGCTAAGTTATTTATAACCAAATAACAGCGTTAAGTTCCGCCATGCAATTCCTTATAAGTTCCCTGCCTTACCTTGGACATAGCGTGAAGCTGTAAAAAAATATATAACTAACTTAAAAGTGTACGTAGATCCCACTAAATATGCCTTTGATACCTTTTGTGACCATTTTTAAAGATGAAACGATCCATAGTATATTGATAGGCAAGTTGGTCGGTCCATTAGCCTAATAGCAAACAGTGAGATGGGTAGCATATAAAGCAGTGCGTCGTCATCGCTTTTAATTGATTAGTAAATCTTTTCTTTGCTCTGAAATCTGGATTTTTAATCATTTTTATTTTACTTCGTTTTTCTTTTATTAAATTTTATTTGTTACATACTTATTTAGAAAACGTATAAAATTTGAACGTAGTGGGACTCGAACCCGTACCCCCTGGAAACCGACCAGGCGCTCTGATTAAGTACTTTTCTTTCTTAAGTGGATTTACACTTTAAAAATGTAAAATATATTTAATAAATAGCATTTTCTCTTTCCAGACGATATTTCTTAGTAATTATCTTTGGGAAGCGGAAATTTGTAAAAATCTCCCAACAGAGATGCTAACAACATAAATAAATTATAACAAGCGTATGAAAGTATCGACGTAGCTTTATGAGAACGTATGGCTTAGTGGTCCAATCCCACTACGTTCAAACGTTTTCGAAATAAGTATTTTTCTTTCCTAAGTGTTTATTAATACTTTAAAAAGGTAAAAAATATATTTGTAACAGTTTTGTAAACTTGATTAATTCAAGAAGAAAATGTAATAGTTGTGATAAGTAAAATTTTATTTTCACCGTTTTTTGTGACCAACGCTTAGCGGAACAGCGCGTTAACACAACAGTTGTGGGTTCGATTCTTACTCGGGATTTTTTTTATTTGCATGTCCTCACTCTATGCGCAGTATTGAGTTCCGCCATGCAATGTGTTGAAAATTCGGTGAGAATTGGGAAACGGAGTGTCTTAAGATTAGGTTTCATCTGCCTACCCCGTACTGCAGCTACTTATACACGGAATACAGTGTCAAGCTAAAAAAAATATTTATTTATTGTTTAGACTTTATCGCCCCGGAAAAAAGATATCCCGTTCTTCACTCCGTCTTATTAGTAAAAATAGTAATATTGCATTAACAATTGGCGAAGCTGCAATTTATCCAACGAAAATGTATTATTTTTTAATTATTTTTCGAATTGATTTAAACCTATAACCATTTTGTATAAAAAAAATAATTTTATCTCGAGTGAATACAGAACTCGGCACCCATATATCCCCTCCCATCCATCCCTTTCTAATAAAGGTGAAATCGAAACGACGTATAATTAAAAATTTAACTTGACTCCCATTTCACATTTACCTTTTTGATGAGATTACTATAGCTCTAGCATCTGAAAGCATTCTGTTATAAAGGACACTTATTCTTTTAATTTATAGTCAATTTGTGAAACTATTTACACTGTTCAAATAATCTAGGGTTAGAGAAGAAAGAATTTTTAATTATGCCATTGTAACAGAACCAAAAAAAACGTTAAGCTAGTCATTTCTCCAACAGCTGACTGCTCAGATTCATTTTACTTCCTTTAGTAAATTGCTGTCCTCGTTTTAAATGCGAGATTTCATTATTAAACTGATCGAGCAACCTACGAGACAAATAACTCTTTAATCTATTTTCTTCTTGTTGAGAGCTCGAGTAAAATAAGCAGAATATATTATTTTTTTTCCTGTAAATTGTCATTTTTTTACGCGTCATTTTTATCTCGCGTGTAGCAGAGTAGGCAGTGGAGCCTAGTGTTAAAAGTCTCTGCTCCCCACTTTCCGATTTTCAATTCTGAAGGTATTGCATTTTGAGTGCCGGAATTCGAATTGGGCGCCTCGACACTACAGCGAAATAATCAACATACTAAATTTTTCATTTCCTCTAGTGGGAATGGAACTTACAACCTGTGGCGCTTACAGTCATACGCTTGTGCCTCTGCGCCATGACTGGCATTATATTTCATTTGTAATATTTCTTAAAACATTACTACTACAGATATTTAGCTTTGAATGTATTAAACGAGAACTAACCTCTAATTATATGGTATTCAAGGTTGTTTAGTACTACGTTTTGTTAATTTTTATACATAAATATGACAATATTGTTACTTTACTATCTCTATTGTAAAATTTATGATTTGATTAAAAAAATAAAAGCTAGAATCTGAGTTGAGCTAAAGCAAGTTAAAATATATTTTTACTGAACTCTTTTGGTCGCGCTTATTAAACCTTAGGAGGGCAATTAAACCTCATTGAAACGGCAAGTGCCTCAAATTAACGTTAAAATTGTTAAGTGAAGATTAAATTTTATATTGCTTATATAATAAATGAATTATAAAAAATATTTTCAAATTAAAAATTTCATTAAAAATTATTAGCATTTCTCCCTGGCAAAATATTAAAGTATCTCTCTCATCATTTTAACGAATTTAAAATCTAAAATGGATGTATGGTAATATCAATTTGAGATTTTATCTATAACATTTACTAGAGGCCAGTCGTGGCGCAGCGGCACGAAGTGTGACTGTAAATCCGACTGGTTGTGGGTTCGATCCCACTCGAGGAGATGAAATATTTTCTTAAATTTATATTTCCATTTGTTTGCTCTGGTGTCGAGGCTAAGCGCGGCGTTGAGTTCTGCCATTCAACACGCAGTGCCTCCAGAATTCGGCAGAAAGTGGGGAACAGAATGTCTTAACATTAGGTTCCCTCTGCCTACCCTGCTGTGTGCGGGATACAGCGTGAAGCTGATTTATTTTTTTATTTTATTTACTAATAGGTCTCTAGTTTCAGATTTTTTTTGACAAATTTAATAATTACAGGTCAACGAGACCGTGCTTTATCTACCTATAAGAGTTTTGTATGAAGTGAACTGCAAATATAAGTTTGTAATTAAGTTTTCTGTGATTATGATATTTCCCTTCCTTTATATGACAAATTTCATAATTGCAAGTCGATGACAAGTATTCTAGGTTTTTTTACGCGGCGAATTTCATACAAAAAGCAGCAAAAACTATGTATAAGCGCTCGTATCTTTTGATTGCGTTGATATTGAAGCTTAATTTTTTGTGCTCCAAGGGACCGTAGGACTGGATATTTGATATTAATTTCAGCTATATACCTCTTCGTAATTTTGAGATAAATGTTTTTGACAAACGGACAACAAAATCATCCTATAAGAGTTCCGTTTTTTTTTACCTAAAAAGCCTTACGTAAAGACCAGGCGTCCTGTGCTGCAGCACAAAATACCCATATGTACGTACATTCTTTCACATAACACTACAGAGAAACAAGATAAATTGTTATAATCGAAATATTTGAATGGAATGAAAGATTGTTTCGTATTATTCCACTCGTATTTTATGGCACATTGATTGATAGATTTTTCTAGCGTAATATATTACTGTCTGTTGCATATACTGACTAATATTTAATTTATTTTCTATATTCACATGAGTTTTATATGAAATGTGGTATTATTAATATTATTTTATTAAATATAGCGTGTGACTTATTTATATAAATGGAGAACGGAGTGTTTTAACACTAAGTTCCTTCTGCCAATAAAATAAATTATTTATATTGAGTAATTTAGGTAAATTATTCTATGTAAATACTTAAAAAAGATAGTTAAAATTAATATTTTTAAGTATTAATTAGAAAAAATTGTCTGTGTGCTTGTGCACGCTAATGTCAAAAACGGTAACGGACTTAACTTGTGTTGTATTTTGGCATTTTGGCTTCACTTAATCTTTAATGTTGGTTTCTAACGCGATAGTTGATCATTCATATTTAGTGTTAATTTTATTTAAAATAAATTTAAACAATTTTGCATAAGAAAATGTGAGGCGATATAGGGTTTTATTCAATTGGCTGAAACTTTAACTTTTAATATTTTTTTTTAAATAAAAAAACCTCACTGTATCCACTCTGTTCTCTATTTTCCGCCGAATTCTGGGGGTATTGTTGAGTGGCGGAACTCAGCGCCGCGCTTTGCCTCAACACCAGAGCGAAGCAATGAAAATATAAATGTAAATAAATATTTCACTTCCTCAAGTGGGGATCGAACCCACAACCAGTCGATTTTACAGTCAAATTTTGTACCTCTGCGCCACGACTGGCTCTATTTACAAATTTTTGACGAAATATTAGAATATAAGCATTTTTAATTATTTACGAGAATGTAATTACATGGCAATATTTTTTTCATCGTTTTCAAAACACGTTAGTATATGATAACTTTTTAAAAGATTAAATCCAAATTTATTTATTTGAATTGCACAATTTTTTAGAACTAAGTCCTTAGTTAAAAATTATTTGAAATTTGTACAAAAAATCAAATGCTTTTGTTAGTTCAGCTATATCCGGAAGCGTGTATTCAGCGTATATGGGATTAGCGCCAAGCTCCGGGCGCATTTCCACACTGTTTATGGTTATGACACTGCGTTCTGACAACTTAGAACGCCTATTTTATATGTGTTATTATTATATACGTTCTCGCTCATATTTGAATTTAGGCTTATATGTATATAATGTAAAATATTGAGGCGCAAAGGCATACTGTAGGGCAACTGTTAACGTGACAGGTTATAGGTTCGATTCACACTCGAAGAAATGTTATGTAGAGGCAAAGCACGGCGTTTAGTTTCGCTACCGTTGGGTAACGAAACTACACAATGCCTTAAAAATTCGGCGGAAGGGTTTACATGATCCGTCAGTCTATCCTGCTACGTGCGGGATACAGCATTAAGCTGAAAAAAAATTATATATTTTAAAAATATTTCAATTTCAGGTGTATAATTTCACCTCATTTTCAGTTATCGCACCTGGAGTATTTTTATTTTTGTTCTTCTATTATAAAAAAAAATATCCAGTTATTCTTTTACCTATCTGTAGCATGTCGTAGAAATGACCTTTCTTAGAAAATACAAATACAAAAATAAAATCTTATGTATAAGTTTATATAAAATGGAATTTTCTATTAAAATAGTATAATACACTCGAGTTGCCTTTTATAAAGCGCTTTCTATATTCATAAAGCAAGACATGATGACGAAGACGTTGCATTTTCAACATTCCTTTTCTATTCTGTGTTTCATCCGTTAACTTCAGTTTTGAATATAATATTTGCGTTTTGAATGAATTTGCAGTTTTCTACCATAACCATGCTATGTATGGGTCCAGTAAGATTTATATCATCTCTTATTTTAACTGTAAAAGAGAATATTTTAATTTACTAAAGTAGTAGTCAGTTCTTTCTATAAACATTTTTCTGTTCTAAATGAAAATAAATACCTTTGTTAGATTTCCCTAAGTAAGACGTATTGTAACCGGGAAGCGGCTAGATACAGTCAACGCAGGACCAATCGGCGTCAAGACACATGGGGGAGGCCTATGTCCAACAGAGGGCGTCGAAAGGCTGGCATGATGATGATGATGATGAAGTATTTATATTTGAAGTTATTTGTCAAGTCATAATATATTTTTAACTTATACTTATATTGCTGAAACCTATAGTAAAGTTTAAAGATCATTAAGTACTTGTTTTTGAGAATAAATTAAAGTGAATCCAGTCCAGTGAAACATAAATACATTATTATATACATAAGTTCTGGACATACTGAACTTTACCCATACAATTTACATAGGGACTTCTTTCCTTATCGAAGCTATCAAGTATATACATACTATTACATAATGTACCAATTAAATAATTCGCGCTCGTGTTCCGAAACTAGGTTCGATGTAATTTGTGCGCCCGAAGGTGACTTTTGTATGGAATTAATGACGCGAAATCTAATGTTACCTAAATTCGGAATTTTCCTTTGGGAGTTGGGTGGGTCCCAAAGTTGCCGGCGGCGATTAGTGAGTAAGGCGAAAGTTTCGCAAAGTCGCACATGTTATGAATATTCTATTAATTAACAAGTCGATAATATCGTAACTTCAAAAATTTGCTCGGAAATTATTATTATTTCACTATATTTTGATACGCCTATTGGAAACGTTTTTTAGGAATATTTTAATAAATTTTGTTATTTTGTTGTTGCCAAATACTTACTACTTATTTAACTCGAGACCAGTCGTGGCGCAGACGTCCAAGCGTGTGACTGAAAAACGACAGGTTGAGACTTTAATTACTATCGTACTATATATATATATATATATATATATATATATATATATATATATATATATATATATATATATATATATATATATATATATATATATGTATATATATGTATATAATATTTTCTTTTAATCCCTCTGGTTTCGAGACAGTGCGTGGCGTGAAAACTGAAAAAAAATAAAACATACCTAAGGACATATTGTTGTTCAATATTTCGAGCTAGATGTGGAGTTTAATTTTATAATGTATATATATATATATAAAAGGACTTGTGCTGACTGACTGAGGTAAGCCGCACGCAGAGCCGTAACCGCTGATGGTAGAAACGTGAAATTTGGGCAGATGTTTATTTTCATATTCTGGACATCCACTAAGAAGGGAATTTGAAAAATTTTAACCCTAAAGGGATGAAATAGGGGTTGAAAGTTTGTATGAAAAAAAAAATCTGTACCGATTTTTATAAAATGTGAAATTCATACTCTTAAAAATATTTCATTGAACACGTGTTTCATGGATTTTAAGAATTCACCCCCTAAGGGTTCAAATAAGGAGTTGAAAGTTTATGTGGAAAAATCTTTAAATTGCCACCGATTTTTATAAAAAATTAAATTCAGTCTTAAAAATATTTTATCGAACACGTGTTTCGTGGTTTTTTTAGAATTCACTCCTAATAAGCGGGCGAAGCCGCGCGCGCCCTCTAGTAATGTATACGATTTATCTGAAGTAGTCGTATTCATTTATTGTGTTATTTCATTGATGAATAACCTGCACAATTTAAAGACAAAATATTTTTTTATTACCTTTCTCTGTTAGTATTTTATAAAATAAAGTATTCAAGTCTTTTATCGGCTTGTATCACCCGAGGAACCTTTGTCTGAAGCTAGTGAAACACCAATATATAAACAAAAATACATATTCTTATTCCATTTTCAATACATAAAAATTTGTACTATAATATCACATTTCAACAAACATCGAAAGACCTTAAACCTCGGCCTGATACCGGAAAGCGAGAACGCGATTATCGATATATTATTCAAATTACGCAAGCGCGAAGATTCCGTAATAAAAACAAACTCCGCCGAATCCCTGTTACCCTAGTAATAAAAAGAAGCAATTTTCGACCGCTTATATCTCTTGTTTGTTGAGAACGTGCTAGAACGTGTTTTTGTTAGGAAAGTTTTTGTATAGAATCTGATAAAACAAATCTCGTTCCACCGCAATATTATTTCGCAACTTGTTTACGTTGACCACTTAATTTTGCTTGGAAATAAGTGAGAGAAAGTTTTATCATATTTTATCGTTATTGCATATTGTCGTTTATTAATGTTGGTTTTATCTACATTGTTGTTAATATAACTGTTTTTATCTATATTGTTTTTAATATAATTAATATAACAAAATAAGTGATTTTATAATATTTTACCTATAATTAAGAAATTCGTTGAATTTTTTAATTTGAGGTCGATTTTTACTCAGGATTTTACGTTTTCAATTTCTTGTTGTTGTATCAATGCAAGCCCAGCGTTGAGTTACGCCACTCTACATCTAGTGATTTAACACTAGGTACCCAGGATTGGATTTATTTCTAAAATTCATACACGAAACTTTTTTCATTACTGATAATTTATACCTTTTTTTAGCTTCATGCTATATCCTGCACATGACAGAATAGGCAGAGGAAACCTGGGGGCCTAGGCCCCTCCCTTTTATTATTATTAATCCTAGGGTTAATAATCTTCCGTTCTCCACGTTCCGCCAAATTGTCCAGGCATTGCGGGTTGAGTGGAACTTAACGCCGTGCTTTACCTCTATACCAGAGCAATTAAATGAAAATACTAAATATTTCACACCCCTGAATAGGAATCTTGTGCCTATGTGTCACGGCATCACTTTTTTATTAAAAAAGCTATTTTCATGTTATGAAACTATAAATAAACATGAAAAGTGTCAAAATTTCTGGACGTGCTTGCTTGATTGCTATTGTTGAGAATTCACGTCCCACTGCGGATTTTTTTCTCGACATGCTAACCTACATTTTCACGTTTTTTAAGCAACTTACTTGTATATTGATAAATTGAAAATTGTTTAAAATTTTTTATAGAAGACAATGTAGAATATTATTAATATTAAAAATGAAAGCTTGTGAGGTTTGTTGCAATTTCACGCAAAAACTACTAAACAGATTTATACGAAGTTTTAGATGATTATAGCTGATATATAAGAATAAAAGATAGGCTACAATTTAAGCAAAAAAAAAATATAATTTAGTTATAATATTACAATAAGATTAAGCCGGCGAAGCCGCGCGTGGACCGCTAGTAGTATGAAAAACTATACAATTTTAAGACGACGACGATGAACTAGTCTTACAATATAACATAGCTGCTTCACACAGTATAACGTAAACAAGTACTACGCTACAATAAAACAAAGTAAGATATTGCGGGCGAAGCTGCAACTTCCTCATACACAAATTATTTTATGCTTCACTCAGACAGGGGGTGGAAGCAGTTTTACCACTCACGTGTCAGGAACTTACCACGAACTTTCTTTCTCGAACGAGTCAAGTTGTCTAAGTTTGGTCGGGTGTTGGTGAACACAAATTATACGCGTAACGTTTCAAGTTGGATTTCCACTTTTAAAGTGTCTAGGAAAAAATAATTTATAATTAAGGTTTTTTTGAGTTCCGTACCTCAGAAGAAACAAACGGAACGCTTGTGGGATCACTTTGTTGTCCGTCCGTCTGTCTGTATGTTTGTCTGTCTAGATCATTTATCTCAAGATCATGTGGACATATCAAGCTGAAATAAGATCAAATATCCAGATCAACGATAAGAAATAAGCTTATAATAGCTGTCAATTAAAAGACACATGCGTTTCTGCAACGTTTTGCTGCGTTTGGTATGAACTTAAGTAAGACGTAATCAAAAACGTATAGATTTCCGTGGACCTACAATTATGAAATTCTGCAAAAAATGAGCACTTCTTGCAGAATTTCATAAACCAAAAATGTAATTTATAGGTATATTCTGAGAAAAAATCATTATAAGTTTAATTTGATAAGAATATATTTAATAAGAATATGCTATAGTCCACGACAAAAATAAGTAGACCAAAAAGACATACAAAAGGTTATTTAAATTTTATATTATTTGTAATTGGTAAATTCAATATCTCTGTATTAACGTGTCCTTTTTAAAAAATAAATAAACAAATTACATAAATTTCTAAAACTTTTACCTTCAAACTTCGTTCACCTTTGACTATAGCTTCTATGCGTAGATACGAGCTTTCAATAAAAAAATTACAGTTAAAGTTTCCAATTTAAAAGTCTTAAAATATCTGTTTTACTAGAACGATAACATATCAAAATATCTTTATCTAATAATATTTTTTCCAATTCTTGCCAAAATTCATAATTCGAGGTCAACACTAAGTAAGCGACAAATTTCATACAATATGTGGCTAAAACGAAGCATGAACGGCTTACCTTTTGATTACGTTGACTTAGATGTAGAATTTTGGTGACTTAGATGTAGAATGTAGAAACGGACAACAAAGTGACTTCATATTTTTTTGAGGTACGGAATCATGAGTTGAATAAAACTTGTATGTATTTTATATCGAAGCGTCAAGCTAATTTATTTGATTTTTGTATTTTATATACATAATAGATATTTTTTTATATTACATATCTTAATGAAGAACAATGGAATATTAGTTATATGGTGTCCTAGATACGATAAGTTGCTGGTACTTGAGATTGAACTTAACTAGAAGGCAACGAAGGAACAAAATTACAGTGCAATTTTGAAGGAGCTCCTACTTGATATATCACGGGAAAGCTCAAAATTGGCTGAGTTTAGGAGAGTGAAACTCACAAAGGATCTATATAGAAGATACAAGCTCTAAGATTTTTGTAAATATAACTTTTTGTAAATATAACCATTTACATTACAATGAATTTTAGTAAAATCATCGTACTGTGTATTATTTGTAAGAATCATTATAGAATTTGCTTATAACTCAAGCATTTACAGCTTCACGCCATATCGCGCACACAGCAGGGTAGGCAGTAAGAACCTAGTGTTAAGACACTCCGTTTCTGCCGAATTCTAGAGGCATAGCGTGTTGAGTGGCGCAACTCCATGTTATTTAAATAATATAGACCTAGATCCAACTATATTATATAGGTAGTTGTAAAATAACCAAATAAACACAAATACTTTACTAACAAACATACATACATTTTAATGACGACTTAGTAAAGAAAGAGCTAATGGATTATAGAACGTTTCCTTCGTTTAAAAACTTATAAAATTTCGTTGTGTGATGTTAAAAAAAATATGTGACTACTTCCGGTCATAATGCGCAGAAACCTTTTTAATTATTTTGTCAACTGTCAATAGCCTCAATATTAGTTCTCTAGTTTAATATTCAATATTAAATTACTATTAAGGCTAATTCTATACTACGCTCGTTATTATTTTCATATGGCATGGAGAATTATTTCAATTTCAAATAATTCAAAATTAGCGTCAATTAAAATTTATTCTATTATATTATATGAGATAGTAACAATATCATTATAATACCAGTCGTGGCGCAGGAGAGTAGTAGGAATTGGTGCGTTCTGGCTCATTAAATTGATCGCCTTATCAATCAAAATTTTCCGCGGATTTTCTCGCGGGTCGCGGTTTAGATTAATTAATTGACCGCGGATTAAATTGATTACCCCGGATCCGCGGATTTTTTCGCGGTTAGTACCCGCCATTATTTTGTGTCTTTTCACAGAGTAGTAGGGATTGGTGCGTTCTGGCTCATTAAATTGATCGCCTTATCAATCAAAATTTTCCGCAGATTTTCTCGCGGGTCGCGGTTTAGATTAATTAATTGACCGCGGATTAAATTGATTACCCCGGATCCGCGGATTTTTTCGCGGTTAGTACCCGCCATTATTTTGTGTCTTTTCATAGAGTAGTAGGGATTGGTGCGTTCTGGCTCATTAAATTGATCGCCTTATCAATCAAAATTTTCCGCGGATTTTCTCGCGGGTCGCGGTTTAGATTAATTAATTGACCGCGGATTAAATTGATTACCCCGGATCCGCGGATTTTTTCGCGGTTAGCACCCACCATTATTTTGTGTCTTTTCATAGAGTAGTAGGGATTGGTGCGTTCTGGCTCATTAAATTGATCGCCTTATCAATCAAAATTTTCCGCGGATTTTCTCGCGGGTCGCGGTTTCTTTAACATAAGAATATCTAACCTAACCTAACCTACTCATCATAGAACCGTTTCATATTTGTGTTGGTGGCGCACCATTTTGATTAATTAATTAATTTACCGCGGATTTCGTTTTATTTTTTTTGCATAACAATACTAACCTAACCTAACTTA
This sequence comes from Heliconius himera, assembly GCA_021202915.1. Classification (NCBI taxonomy): domain Eukaryota; kingdom Metazoa; phylum Arthropoda; class Insecta; order Lepidoptera; family Nymphalidae; genus Heliconius; species Heliconius himera. The sequence goes on along the minus strand of JAJHJA010000801.1, from coordinate 82,232 downwards.
GTTCGCAGTAAAATTGTTTTCGTATAATACCTACTCATCATAGAGCCGTCTCATATTTGTATCGGTTGGTTATCACATAGTTATTTTGTTGTAATCATCTCTGACTCAGGGTTAAATATTTAATACAATCAACGCTGATTTGAAAGGCTACGTAAGCTGATGTACAAAACTTGTTGATACATGTCTCACCGGAAGACGAATTGTACCTGCCTTTGAAAGAGGAAAGATTTATATCCCTTAAGTATTTCTTTTGCAATTATCTCTGAGTCAGTGTCCGTTTCAATATTACATTCATGTCCCTACAAGTTTCATAGGGTGGAGGGGTGCTTTCATACCGTATATAAGCTGCACTGGAAGCTGTTCTGATATGAAATAATTGTTGTTCGTGATACGTGAAAGTGCTCTTCCGATACGAAACAATGGCGGTGAGTATTATTTTTAAGTCATTTACTAATTTATTTATGTTGTTGCCCAGTAAATATATTGTGTACTTTTTCATTATTGCAGCTGTCAAGTAACAACTCGTTTGATTGTACATTTAAAAACTATTACTATTCTAATCTAAGCGGAGATGAGGCTGAAGAGGTCGCCCCTATGAAAATACAGAAACCCGAACAAAAGAGAGCCTGCAATGATATTAGTGATTTCTTTGAGAAGCCAAAGAAGCAAAAGAAAATAATATTATCATCATGTGTTGCTCAATCGAATCCTGAGGGAACATCGTATATTTCTACAAACTCGGACGATGGTTCGCAGGCAAGCCATTTCATAAAAATCGAACTATTTGACACAAAGAAACTAAACGGATTGCCTGCCACCGAGTACTGGAAGAATGCAGAAGTACGCCTTAAATACTATGTGCAATCTGAGCGTAATGAACTTTATGAAAGCTTGCGTGATATTATATACAACATTACCAAAGAAATCGCAGGAAGTAGCCAGTGTAAAAAGTCTTACTTTGCAGCTACGAAGCGATAATCTTATTACCATCAATCTATCGTCCATCATGTTATGAGCCATCGTTATAAAATATTATCCTAATAAATTAAATATGTCATGAATTCGTTTGTTTTATTTTGTATTTAATAGTTTATTCACTATTACTCAAATCAAACACATTTGTACAATAAAAAAAAATTTTATTTAGAAAATAGTTTTAAACATTACATCCACAATTAAATCATTATACAAAGTATTATTAGAAAAAATGTTAAGAAAATCAGACATTTTCATATTTCTATATCTAAAATATAAATACATTAAACAATATTCACCACATACAGTAGTAAAATAATTTTGAACTTGTTTATTATTATAAGACCATAATTTTGAATTTCTTTTTATAAATTTTTCATGCATCTTAATTGGTTTACGGCCATAAGAATCGAAGTATTCACCTACACCATCAGCATCAATGTGAATGGCAACCCAATGTGACCCTGGTTTCGTATCAGGATCCATGTTGCTAATAACGTATATAGGTAAACTAGAGTATATTGGTAATCTGTTTGCAGCAAAAACATTATACTCGATTTGCGGGTTTATCTTTCTCATAAATTTTTGCAGCTCATATGTATCCATTTTTACATGTATTTATGATAAAACATGTTGATGCTAACAATGCTTACAAATTAATGATGCTATACAAATAATTAATACATTATTATACTTAACTACTATAATCAACGTTAACATCGCGATTTTTATTTACCTCAATAACGTTATCGAATTCTGCATAAACAAGACAATTAATGGTTTTTGTGAGAGCTGTCTCAAACCGAACCTCTAACCTAACGCTACCATGACGAATCAAGTTCCAATGAGATGAGGAATTTGCCGATAGATCCGGGGTTAGATCAAAGGCCATTAGACAATTTCCTCGTGCATAGTTTTCAATTGATATTGAATTACCTTCATTTAAAAAGTGAATACCGGTTCCCGAGAATAGTGTCTGATACGTTGTGGTGTAGACATTGTTATTAAAGGATGGTTGTAAAGTTTTCGTTGGAACTTGTTGGCCATCCACATACAAACTAAAAGAGCTTATTTTAAAATTATCAAAGTTAAAAGGATTGCTAGTCAAATTTCCATTAAAAGCTGAATTGTTAACAAATCCGACAATACATCTTTTAGGCACTTGACCGAGGAAAATGTTATCAAGAGTTTTGCCCTGTACATCACATGGGATCGTTAAAACTTTAACTTCAGCTCGTGTTATAGGATACTTTGCTGTAGTAGAAGCCAACACCTTTTCGTGAGCAAGTAGTACAGTTGGATTTATTCGAGCTCTACGAATGATAAGAGATGCATCATTAATAGTTACTTTAAATTTCGCATCAGCTTTAGTCGCCATAAGATTGAAAGCCTCACGTGAGCGAACAAACTTCACTCCTAATGTAACACCATTAATTAAAAATTTTTCTTGATTAAAAATATCACTATGTAAATGTCCAATCATTTCAATTTCGTTTATAGCCAAATTTTTTCGTTTACGAAAACCTTCATTTGTATCATCGGTTGATTCCATTTTCCCTGGGGTATCTTCATACCACAATCCACAGGTGAGATGTGATTGTTTTGCTGCTGGGCCATAATTAATCAAGTTTTCTATGTAAGCACGATATGCATAAGTATTATTGGGCGGGGACACGAGTTTTTGATTTAAATATACGTCTAATTGACTGAATAGTGAATGCAACCAATTGTTTACTGGTGCTACATCAACAGCTTCACCACCATCTGTTTGCGTAATTTTAGCTTTGATACTGATTAATGTGTGAGATAAATCAATGTAATCGTCTCCAGTACCGGGCACGTGAAACTCAATAGGGCCATCATCAGACAAAGATGATATAGGTTTATAATGAACCCATTGTCCACTTTCTATACTTGTTTGCGTTGATGGTAGAGCGAATAAATCTAATTCTGACTTAACACACTCGCAAGAATGATTATGTAAAAACGACATTTTTCACTTCGAAAAAATATCCTTAATTTTATTTACTCTACGTGTTTTTCTTTCACCCTTCCTACGCGACGATCTCGATGAACTGGTCAAACGTTTAATTCGTTTCACACTTTTATACCCAGAACCAACCAAGCTATCAACTTTTTGATCTGCCTTTCTTTTTAAATTTGAACTAGCTTCTTTTAAACGAGTTTTTATAGATTCATTCATAGGTCGAGAATTAATCATATCCGTTAAGAGACCAACGCCTGTGTTCAAAGCTTCTTTTCCAATAGCCTTGGCACCGCTTTTAAAAATAGGAAATACAGATCTAAATAATCCACCTAAAAAACTTCCAATGCCATGTCCACGTTGATATGGAGCACCTTTGTAAATTACACCTACTCCCGAACCTGCTTGATGTGAGTAGTAATGTTCATATGGACAATCGGTTTTGTAGTGATTATGGGTCATTGTAAACGTTTAAAATGAAGTTTAACACATGAGATCCCAAACTGAAATGGTATCTTTTCACCTGTGTTTGTTCTTATATCTATTTCAATTGTATCAAATTCTCTACGCATTACGGGTATATAGTGAGCTGGTGAGAAAATGTGCATTTTGTATGAGCCATAAATATATTTAGTTGGGTCTAATGGTATTATTCTCAATAGAGATGACATTACATCCCCTACAATTTGAGGGGAGATTATATCTGAATACACAAAAAGTTGAGACGGTAAACCTAAATGCAAATTAACCGGATACTTTCCAAAGGCAGTGGTAACAAAATTTGTTTTTGGCGCGAAACCTAACTGCAGTGCCAGTGTTGGTGATAATGTTATTCTAGTAACATTGTTATTCAAAATTTTCCTTAATACCAATTTTGATACATCATCGTAACGAAAGTTAATAGTATCCATTAACATTGGATTTTTATTTAAAGCGCTCAAAATTTGATTGGTGTTCTCATAGTTGGTTGCAGGAATGCGTGTTTTATACAACACTGATGAAGGTGATTCGTTTTCGATGCCTACAATTTTTGTTGTCTTTGCAATATGTACAACATTTTGGCTCTCTTGAACAGTGTACATTGAACATGGATACTGAAATTCTACCACCCCCACTACCCACGCTCCATCTAGTTTAATAGTTTTCGGTAACTTAGTAGAAAAATTTGTAGTTGTGTTTTCTGAGAAATATGTCATTGAGCTGTTGCTGAGCAACGTTAAATAAAAACTTTCTTCACTCATATTTTTTTTAAGCTTGCCGCTTTTATCCAACTATTAAATTTATCTGGATATCCTCTCCACTTTACTAACAACTCTTTTCTATGACCCGAATACCGTGAACGTATTATTTTATCAATTTTATATTCTAGGGTGGGGGTATATTCTACTTTCTGTAACTCTCTTTCATAGAAAGTCCCAACGATTGGTTCATTTTGCAAGTCTTTAATGCTATATACAACGAAAGGGGATCTGTAAATTATCGATGAAATTACAAAAATTTCATCACTCCAGTTGGTTTCGTAACCTTTTTGAAATATATGTTTATACTTGGTTATTCTTACATAATCTCCAATGCGAAATCTTGCTCTTATTTCAGTTGTATACTTCGAATTGGTTTGTTTATCATACAAATTGCACCAAACAGTCATAATATTGCTAGAGTTTACATCACATGGACACATTTTTATGCTTCTATGATAGCTGTGATTAGAGGAATATAATAAATCTTGTAATATATCAATAAATTTATACGTGTTGTTATGGGTGAAGTAACGCCACATTTTCATTTTTAAAGTCCTTTGAAACCTTTCCACTATACTTGCTTTTATATCAGGATTATTAGTAGTATAATAATTAATGTCTCTACTTTTGAAATACGTTCTAACATCTTTGGAAACAAATTCAGTTCCTTTGTCTGATTGTATATGTCTAGGAGTACTGTTAGCTTCACTAAAAATACTTTCAAAACATGTTTTCACAGTTTGAGAATCTTTCTTTTTCATGGCTCTCGCAAACGCATATTTACTAAATACATCTATAACACAAAGTATATAATTAAAACCATCATTATAGTTACTATACGTCCTCATATCACTCAAATCAGCCTGCCAAAGCTCGTTAAAGTTTGATAATATGTATTTATACCGAGGGAATCGTCTCTGTACGGGTTTATGCAGTGTGTAAGTTTCTTGAGATTGTAACCATTTTTTTACATCTGTCTTCGTCATCGTCCCCCTCATTGCCTTTGATAAGCTCGCTATACTACTATAACCAGCTGGATGAGATACATCATAGTATATACTACTTATATCTAGTACGGGGTCCATCTTTCCCAATCAATTTTTTTATTAAGTTTCCTAGATTCAGAGGAGGATCTACTTCTTCTATTCTGAGATGCAGGAGATGGCGTAATTTGCAATGGTTCTTTGGAAGGAGTAGTTTCTCTAAATTCTGATAAATAGAGATTGTTCATATATTCAAGCGTTTTAGGATTACCTATACAATATAGAGGTACTTTTATATCTTTCAATGCTACAACAAATTTTTCCCACCCTCTCGGTCGAGGACGTTTCAGTCGTCTCAAAGCGTCATTAATTAAATCAGCAATATTGCTACCAGGAATCAATTCGTTATTAACAACAATAGTACCATCATCATTCCAATATATTTTATCTCTATGTTTATTTATTGTATCCATCAACAATTCACCTTTTTTCTTAAATGTCTTTGGTAGCAATCTGCTTATGTAGTCTGAGGTATAATGGGCTAAAGACCCAGATACACTCGGAAGTGCGTCCTCTTGTTTTGTGACCTGTTCTACGAGTGTTGATTCATTATTTTTGCTATGACTTTTATGGGATTTTAGTACTTTATTGGTCCCCGATGGAAATAGATTTTTTATTGAATGGTCTGTTTCTTCCGTTATGATGGGTAATTTGAAAGATTTTCGATCTTGCTCGGTGAAATGTAAATATCTTTGTAATGTTTGCATGTACAAAGACCATTTTTCACGATCTTCGACATTACGTTTTAAGATTTTATACATTTCCGTGTCAAGGCGAGATAAAACATTGTCGCTGGCGTGCTCCTGTTTTAATTTGTCTATTAGTTCGGGTTCTATCAAGATCATCTTTTTCACGTTTTCCATTGTGCTTAAATTATACTACTAAATAATCCACATAAAATAGATCCCAAAATTATAGGTAAAAATGCACCACCTTTTTGAACAATAATACGTTTTCGCCACTTATTTTTCCCTTTTAAGATTAATTTTCTGAGGATTGTTTTATATTTACTCAACTTTGATTTATCTTTATCATTAAGGGAAATTTTACCGTTCAAAATGTTAAATATACACTCACATATACAGTGTATTTCTTCATCACCACAAGATTTTAATAATGCCTTGCGATATTTTGGTTTTAGTGTATGTAATGCCGTCAATAAACTGCGATGCGTATTTACTCGAGCAGGCATTATTAAGTACTGATAAAAATTTCCTCATGTTTGTTATAGGTTTAAATATAACAAACATGAGGAAATTTTTATCAGTACTTAATAATGCCTGCTCGAGTAAATACGCATCGCAGTTTATTGACGGCATTACATACACTAAAACCAAAATATCGCAAGGCATTATTAAAATCTTGTGGTGATGAAGAAATACACTGTATATGTGAGTGTATATTTAACATTTTGAACGGTAAAATTTCCCTTAATGATAAAGATAAATCAAAGTTGAGTAAATATAAAACAATCCTCAGAAAATTAATCTTAAAAGGGAAAAATAAGTGGCGAAAACGTATTATTGTTCAAAAAGGTGGTGCATTTTTACCTATAATTTTGGGATCTATTTTATGTGGATTATTTAGTAGTATAATTTAAGCACAATGGAAAACGTGAAAAAGATGATCTTGATAGAACCCGAACTAATAGACAAATTAAAACAGGAGCACGCCAGCGACAATGTTTTATCTCGCCTTGACACGGAAATGTATAAAATCTTAAAACGTAATGTCGAAGATCGTGAAAAATGGTCTTTGTACATGCAAACATTACAAAGATATTTACATTTCACCGAGCAAGATCGAAAATCTTTCAAATTACCCATCATAACGGAAGAAACAGACCATTCAATAAAAAATCTATTTCCATCGGGGACCAATAAAGTACTAAAATCCCATAAAAGTCATAGCAAAAATAATGAATCAACACTCGTAGAACAGGTCACAAAACAAGAGGACGCACTTCCGAGTGTATCTGGGTCTTTAGCCCATTATACCTCAGACTACATAAGCAGATTGCTACCAAAGACATTTAAGAAAAAAGGTGAATTGTTGATGGATACAATAAATAAACATAGAGATAAAATATATTGGAATGATGATGGTACTATTGTTGTTAATAACGAATTGATTCCTGGTAGCAATATTGCTGATTTAATTAATGACGCTTTGAGACGACTGAAACGTCCTCGACCGAGAGGGTGGGAAAAATTTGTTGTAGCATTGAAAGATATAAAAGTACCTCTATATTGTATAGGTAATCCTAAAACGCTTGAATATATGAACAATCTCTATTTATCAGAATTTAGAGAAACTACTCCTTCCAAAGAACCATTGCAAATTACGCCATCTCCTGCATCTCAGAATAGAAGAAGTAGATCCTCCTCTGAATCTAGGAAACTTAATAAAAAAATTGATTGGGAAAGATGGACCCCGTACTAGATATAAGTAGTATATACTATGATGTATCTCATCCAGCTGGTTATAGTAGTATAGCGAGCTTATCAAAGGCAATGAGGGGGACGATGACGAAGACAGATGTAAAAAAATGGTTACAATCTCAAGAAACTTACACACTGCATAAACCCGTACAGAGACGATTCCCTCGGTATAAATACATATTATCAAACTTTAACGAGCTTTGGCAGGCTGATTTGAGTGATATGAGGACGTATAGTAACTATAATGATGGTTTTAATTATATACTTTGTGTTATAGATGTATTTAGTAAATATGCGTTTGCGAGAGCCATGAAAAAGAAAGATTCTCAAACTGTGAAAACATGTTTTGAAAGTATTTTTAGTGAAGCTAACAGTACTCCTAGACATATACAATCAGACAAAGGAACTGAATTTGTTTCCAAAGATGTTAGAACGTATTTCAAAAGTAGAGACATTAATTATTATACTACTAATAATCCTGATATAAAAGCAAGTATAGTGGAAAGGTTTCAAAGGACTTTAAAAATGAAAATGTGGCGTTACTTCACCCATAACAACACGTATAAATTTATTGATATATTACAAGATTTATTATATTCCTATAATCACAGCTATCATAGAAGCATAAAAATGTGTCCATGTGATGTAAACTCTAGCAATATTATGACTGTTTGGTGCAATTTGTATGATAAACAAACCAATTCGAAGTATACAACTGAAATAAGAGCAAGATTTCGCATTGGAGATTATGTAAGAATAACCAAGTATAAACATATATTTCAAAAAGGTTACGAAACCAACTGGAGTGATGAAATTTTTGTAATTTCATCGATAATTTACAGATCCCCTTTCGTTGTATATAGCATTAAAGACTTGCAAAATGAACCAATCGTTGGGACTTTCTATGAAAGAGAGTTACAGAAAGTAGAATATACCCCCACCCTAGAATATAAAATTGATAAAATAATACGTTCACGGTATTCGGGTCATAGAAAAGAGTTGTTAGTAAAGTGGAGAGGATATCCAGATAAATTTAATAGTTGGATAAAAGCGGCAAGCTTAAAAAAAATATGAGTGAAGAAAGTTTTTATTTAACGTTGCTCAGCAACAGCTCAATGACATATTTCTCAGAAAACACAACTACAAATTTTTCTACTAAGTTACCGAAAACTATTAAACTAGATGGAGCGTGGGTAGTGGGGGTGGTAGAATTTCAGTATCCATGTTCAATGTACACTGTTCAAGAGAGCCAAAATGTTGTACATATTGCAAAGACAACAAAAATTGTAGGCATCGAAAACGAATCACCTTCATCAGTGTTGTATAAAACACGCATTCCTGCAACCAACTATGAGAACACCAATCAAATTTTGAGCGCTTTAAATAAAAATCCAATGTTAATGGATACTATTAACTTTCGTTACGATGATGTATCAAAATTGGTATTAAGGAAAATTTTGAATAACAATGTTACTAGAATAACATTATCACCAACACTGGCACTGCAGTTAGGTTTCGCGCCAAAAACAAATTTTGTTACCACTGCCTTTGGAAAGTATCCGGTTAATTTGCATTTAGGTTTACCGTCTCAACTTTTTGTGTATTCAGATATAATCTCCCCTCAAATTGTAGGGGATGTAATGTCATCTCTATTGAGAATAATACCATTAGACCCAACTAAATATATTTATGGCTCATACAAAATGCACATTTTCTCACCAGCTCACTATATACCCGTAATGCGTAGAGAATTTGATACAATTGAAATAGATATAAGAACAAACACAGGTGAAAAGATACCATTTCAGTTTGGGATCTCATGTGTTAAACTTCATTTTAAACGTTTACAATGACCCATAATCACTACAAAACCGATTGTCCATATGAACATTACTACTCACATCAAGCAGGTTCGGGAGTAGGTGTAATTTACAAAGGTGCTCCATATCAACGTGGACATGGCATTGGAAGTTTTTTAGGTGGATTATTTAGATCTGTATTTCCTATTTTTAAAAGCGGTGCCAAGGCTATTGGAAAAGAAGCTTTGAACACAGGCGTTGGTCTCTTAACGGATATGATTAATTCTCGACCTATGAATGAATCTATAAAAACTCGTTTAAAAGAAGCTAGTTCAAATTTAAAAAGAAAGGCAGATCAAAAAGTTGATAGCTTGGTTGGTTCTGGGTATAAAAGTGTGAAACGAATTAAACGTTTGACCAGTTCATCGAGATCGTCGCGTAGGAAGGGTGAAAGAAAAACACGTAGAGTAAATAAAATTAAGGATATTTTTTCGAAGTGAAAAATGTCGTTTTTACATAATCATTCTTGCGAGTGTGTTAAGTCAGAATTAGATTTATTCGCTCTACCATCAACGCAAACAAGTATAGAAAGTGGACAATGGGTTCATTATAAACCTATATCATCTTTGTCTGATGATGGCCCTATTGAGTTTCAAGTGCCCGGTACTGGAGACGATTACATTGATTTATCTCACACATTAATCAGTATCAAAGCTAAAATTACGCAAACAGATGGTGGTGAAGCTGTTGATGTAGCACCAGTAAACAATTGGTTGCATTCACTATTCAGTCAATTAGACGTATATTTAAATCAAAAACTCGTGTCCCCGCCCAATAATACTTATGCATATCGTGCTTACATAGAAAACTTGATTAATTATGGCCCAGCAGCAAAACAATCACATCTCACCTGTGGATTGTGGTATGAAGATACCCCAGGGAAAATGGAATCAACCGATGATACAAATGAAGGTTTTCGTAAACGAAAAAATTTGGCTATAAACGAAATTGAAATGATTGGACATTTACATAGTGATATTTTTAATCAAGAAAAATTTTTAATTAATGGTGTTACATTAGGAGTGAAGTTGGTTCGCTCACGTGAGGCTTTCAATCTTATGGCGACTAAAGCTGATGCGAAATTTAAAGTAACTATTAATGATGCATCTCTTATCATTCGTAGAGCTCGAATAAATCCAACTGTACTACTTGCTCACGAAAAGGTGTTGGCTTCTACTACAGCAAAGTATCCTATAACACGAGCTGAAGTTAAAGTTTTAACGATCCCATGTGATGTACAGGGCAAAACTCTTGATAACATTTTCCTCGGTCAAGTGCCTAAAAGATGTATTGTCGGATTTGTTAACAATTCAGCTTTTAATGGAAATTTGACTAGCAATCCTTTTAACTTTGATAATTTTAAAATAAGCTCTTTTAGTTTGTATGTGGATGGCCAACAAGTTCCAACGAAAACTTTACAACCATCCTTTAATAACAATGTCTACACCACAACGTATCAGACACTATTCTCGGGAACCGGTATTCACTTTTTAAATGAAGGTAATTCAATATCAATTGAAAACTATGCACGAGGAAATTGTCTAATGGCCTTTGATCTAACCCCGGATCTATCGGCAAATTCCTCATCTCATTGGAACTTGATTCGTCATGGTAGCGTTAGGTTAGAGGTTCGGTTTGAGACAGCTCTCACAAAAACCATTAATTGTCTTGTTTATGCAGAATTCGATAACGTTATTGAGGTAAATAAAAATCGCGATGTTAACGTTGATTATAGTAGTTAAGTATAATAATGTATTAATTATTTGTATAGCATCATTAATTTGTAAGCATTGTTAGCATCAACATGTTTTATCATAAATACATGTAAAAATGGATACATATGAGCTGCAAAAATTTATGAGAAAGATAAACCCGCAAATCGAGTATAATGTTTTTGCTGCAAACAGATTACCAATATACTCTAGTTTACCTATATACGTTATTAGCAACATGGATCCTGATACGAAACCAGGGTCACATTGGGTTGCCATTCACATTGATGCTGATGGTGTAGGTGAATACTTCGATTCTTATGGCCGTAAACCAATTAAGATGCATGAAAAATTTATAAAAAGAAATTCAAAATTATGGTCTTATAATAATAAACAAGTTCAAAATTATTTTACTACTGTATGTGGTGAATATTGTTTAATGTATTTATATTTTAGATATAGAAATATGAAAATGTCTGATTTTCTTAACATTTTTTCTAATAATACTTTGTATAATGATTTAATTGTGGATGTAATGTTTAAAACTATTTTCTAAATAGAATTTTTTTTTATTGTACAAATGTGTTTGATTTGAGTAATAGTGAATAAACTATTAAATACAAAATAAAACAAACGAATTCATGACATATTTAATTTATTAGGATAATATTTTATAACGATGGCTCATAACATGATGGACGATAGATTGATGGTAATAAGATTATCGCTTCGTAGCTGCAAAGTAAGACTTTTTACACTGGCTACTTCCTGCGATTTCTTTGGTAATGTTGTATATAATATCACGCAAGCTTTCATAAAGTTCATTACGCTCAGATTGCACATAGTATTTAAGGCGTACTTCTGCATTCTTCCAGTACTCAGTGGCAGGCAATCCGTTTAGTTTCTTTGTGTCAAATAGTTCGATTTTTATGAAATGGCTTGCCTGCGAACCATCGTCCGAGTTTGTAGAAATATACGATGTTCCCTCAGGATTCGATTGAGCAACACATGATGATAATATTATTTTCTTTTGCTTCTTTGGCTTCTCAAAGAAATCACTAATATCATTGCAGGCTCTCTTTTGTTCGGGTTTCTGTATTTTCATAGGGGCGACCTCTTCAGCCTCATCTCCGCTTAGATTAGAATAGTAATAGTTTTTAAATGTACAATCAAACGAGTTGTTACTTGACAGCTGCAATAATGAAAAAGTACACAATATATTTACTGGGCAACAACATAAATAAATTAGTAAATGACTTAAAAATAATACTCACCGCCATTGTTTCGTATCGGAAGAGCACTTTCACGTATCACGAACAACAATTATTTCATATCAGAACAGCTTCCAGTGCAGCTTATATACGGTATGAAAGCACCCCTCCACCCTATGAAACTTGTAGGGACATGAATGTAATATTGAAACGGACACTGACTCAGAGATAATTGCAAAAGAAATACTTAAGGGATATAAATCTTTCCTCTTTCAAAGGCAGGTACAATTCGTCTTCCGGTGAGACATGTATCAACAAGTTTTGTACATCAGCTTACGTAGCCTTTCAAATCAGCGTTGATTGTATTAAATATTTAACCCTGAGTCAGAGATGATTACAACAAAATAACTATGTGATAACCAACCGATACAAATATGAGACGGCTCTATGATGAGTAGGTATTATACGAAAACAATTTACTGCGAACTAGGTTAGGTTAGGTTAGTATTGTTATGCAAAAAAAATAAAACGAAATCCGCGGTAAATTAATTAATTAATCAAAATGGTGCGCCACCAACACAAATATGAAACGGTTCTATGATGAGTAGGTTAGGTTAGGTTAGATATTCTTATGTTAAAGAAACCGCGACCCGCGAGAAATCCGCGGAAAATTTTGATTGATAAGGCGATCAATTTAATGAGCCAGAACGCACCAATCCCTACTACTCTATGAAAAGACACAAAATAATGGCGGGTACTAACCGCGAAAAAATCCGCGGATCCGGGGTAATCAATTTAATCCGCGGTCAATTAATTAATCTAAACCGCGACCGCGAGAAAATCCGCGGAAAATTTTGATTGATAAGGCGATCAATTTAATGAGCCAGAACGCACCAATCCCTACTACTCTATGAAAAGACACAAAAATAATGGCGGGTACTAACCGCGAAAAAATCCGCGGATCCGGGGTAATCAATTTAATCCGCGGTCAATTAATTAATCTAAACCGCGACCCGCGAGAAAACCCGCGGAAAATTTTGATTGATAAGGCGATCAATTTAATGAGCCAGAACGCACCAATCCCTACTACTCAGGAGCACAAAGTTTAAAATCGACTAGTTGTGGGTTCGATCCCCACTAGAAAAAATAAAAATATATTACAATGGCGCTTAAATTTAATTCACTGGTAACAACTTCTTACGTAGTGTTTACTTTTTTGACTTCACGTTATATCCCCACCCAGTATGATACGCAGAGGGAACGTGGGAACCTAATGCTTAAGCGTTTCCGTTCCCCACTTCCCGCTGAGTTCTGGAGGCATTGCGTTTTTAGTGGCGGAACTCAACAATATTTTAAACTCAATATTTTAAATATTCCATTTCCTCGAGTGAGAATTGAACCCAAAATATATCGTGGCGCACCACGGACTGGCCCCAATATTTAAAATTTATATTAAATTTCATTATTGCATTATATTAAATAACAGACATAACTAAAATTTTAACATTTCGTTACATTTGTTATTCATACCACAACACTAATTTACATCACACGAACAGATATATAAAAGAATTTTAATTAATAGAATGTAGGGGTTTTTTAATATTTAAATTAAAAAAAAAAAATACAAAGTACGAAATCCGTGAACAATACAATGATATTCATTAAGGGGTCGTAAATGACTATAATGATGTATTGTAGTATTCAGAGCGGGGGTGTCTAATTATTACGCTGTCGGTGCCGACGTATGGTTTATTACATGTAGCTTTCACTGCGAACAGTATGTAACATGAACAAACTGACTTGATGAAAATTTGTTATAGTGGGTGCCATTTTTAATGTTAACTTAGTATTTTACTTTAATATATAATATATTTTTATTTACAAGATAAAAATTGGTTTCAAATAAGGATAAAGGTGATTATTATTTTATATTATTTAAAATTAAAAATTAAATCAGCTTCACACTGTATTCCGCTCACAGCAGGGTTTCAGGCAGAGGGAAGTTAGTGTTAAGACACTCTGTTCCCCACTTTCCGCGGAGTTCTGTAGGCATTGAGTGTTGAGTTTATATTATTTGTAAATTTAATGAAAAAATTTAAACACCACTTAGAATTTTATGAACTTAGTGATTCGTGTAATTTCTTTAGTCTATAAAAGGCTGTATCTTTGGGATACATATTAAATCATCATTCATATTTTCACTATTTAGCTAAAAATTGCAAAAAAGCAAATTCTATTAAAGGTAAAGTATAATAGTATACATAATACATTAGTACCCAAAATCAATTCGACGTTCCTTTCAGTAAAAATACGTCAGTAATCTCTTTACATTCGATGTCCAAACGAACAAATTAAGTCAACACTTCGTGACAAAGGAAAGCCTTTTCCCATTATGCTAAAGTAAACTCCGGTAATTTAGTTTGGATTGCTTTAAAGATTTATGCTCCTCTACATTCTCGTAAATACTCCAATGTTCCTATATTTTTATTGAATCGAGATATGTGGTAATTCGTAAAATATTCGATAAAATTTAATCAGATTGCAGATTGGTTTTTTCCTGAAGAGGCACTATCTAGGTCAATGAATGTGAAGGTTATTTGAATATTTGTTTACTGTAGCAGGTCAAGCAGAGCAAATATAGTGTTAAAACACTCCGTTCCCCGTTTACGGCCAAATTCTGGAGCCATTGCTTGTTGAGTGGCGGAACTCAACGCCCCGATTTACCTCGACACCAGAGCGAAGATAATGGAAATATTCAATATTTTATTTTCTCCAGTCGAATTCGAGGAATCGAAGCCACAATCTGTTGTGCCGTATTTACTTTTTAGTAAAATAATTTGTTTATTTAATAAAAACGACACACTTACATACATTTAGTAAAATTTAACATTTTTTATCAATATATGTAACTCTCCCTACAATTCACAAACTTAAAGTTTGAATTGGTTTCAATATTTTCGAATTGGTTCTATATTGCCAAGATGTTACTTTAACCATGCTTTTAGGTATCGTAAACTCAAGATATACAGGATGTATCGTAGAATATTTATAGGTACATTATACTCTCACTTAATCCCGTGAGTGGCCTGAGCACTGGGAATCACGATCTAGACACAGATCCTCCTTTTCTAAAGTATGGAAGCAATTCCATTTATTTATATATTTATTCGTATGTGTAAGGGGCAGTGTTTTTATTACGTTTGTTACAAAATGTTGTATTTTTTTGTGTTGGCTTACGGATTTCGTTCAAATTTGTAATAAAATAAGATTAAGATACAACAACAAATAATAAAGGCCAGTCGTGGTGCAGGGTGACTGTAAAACCGTTTGGTTGTGGGTTCGATCCCCATTCGAGGAAATGTAATCACTTAAAGATATGGAATCTGTGAGTTACAGAACTCAACTTAGTACCTTATCAAGCATATTACGGAAAAGACGGAATGAATGATAATCGAACCTATACTAACAACATTTTGACTCAGTCTACGCTTTGTTCGTACTCAAATATTGCATAATATTTTTCAAATTAAGATTTTATTTATTAATCAAATCCATGAATGTACAATATTTGGGTAATATGTAGTGATTTGTCAATATGAATACATATAATTTAAATGAGTTATTCGGCATTTTTTTAAGGACTCCGAAACTATACTAATAATACACACAAAGACAAAAAATAAAAAGTAGAATAAAAGTAAAGACAATTAAAGAACCATTAAGAAAATTAATAATACTTCTATACCTATATCCTATTTAAAATTAACAAAAAATTACCTTTGGAGTTGGTGCCAATCTAACAATCGTTTTTAAAAAGTTATCTCTATATATAATAAGACAGTAAAAATATTTTGTCTGTACATTTAGTAATTTTGACTGAAATGGATAGAGGGACACTTAAAAAGACTAATAGAAAGCAAAAAGATTTTTTTTGAATTTCTTGTCTGTCTGTCTGTCTGTCTGTCTGTCTGTCTGTCTGTCTGTCTGTCTGTCTGTCTGTCGACATATTGTTGTCCGCATTTTTCTCTGAAACTACTGAACCGATTTACTTGAAAATTTCACCAATTGCTTTGTTTTAACTCAATTTAGGTTCTAAAGTTTGGTTCATCAAAATCGGTTCATTAAAAAAAAAGTTATCGTCATTTGAATGAACTCAAGGCATTAGCTTGCCAGCGAATGTTATATAAAAATCGCGCTGGTATGACCCTGGCTAAAGAATGACATTCGAAACGTCTTGATTATATGACTGTTGATAAAAATATATATTTTTGAAGCACTATTATACAATATTTTATACAATAAAGTAAACAATGCCAGTCGTGGCGCAGCGGCAAGAAGTGTGACTGTAAAACCAACTGGTTGTGGGTTCGATCCCCACTCGAGGAGATGAAATATTAACTTAAATTTATATTTCCATTTCTTCGTTCTGGTGGCGAGGTTAAGCGCGGCGTTGAGTTCTGCCACTCAACAAGCAATGCCTCCAGAATTCGGCAGAAAGTGGGGAACGGAGTGCCTTAACACTAAGTTCCCTCTGCCTACCCTGCTATGTGCGGGATACAGCGTGAAGCTGATTTATTTATTTTAAGTAAACAAAATTGAATTGTTAGTAGAGATTACCTTCATAAATCGTAACAGTAAAGTTTAAATCGTAATTAATTCAACACAGAGATAAAGAACGATTTGATCTTCAAAGAAATATCAAGTAAATACATAGATTTTTTGGTTCGTTCGTTCGTTTGAAATAAATCTATATAAAAATGCCTAAAAACATCCTTTCTACGTGTACTCTGTAATAACTACATATTTACCAATTATTCATTTATCTAATAATATGCAAACAGGAGTTAATATGCAAACATTACAGTTATTTTACAAAGAATATTATGAATCCTTAACCAAATTAATAATTTTACATTTAAGACTGTTTCTGAAGCAGTACAATTATTAAGTGACATCAGCACATTTAACAGAGCTTTAAAAAACATAACATAGGTAAAAAGAACGTAATGTTACATATATATATATATATATATATATATATATATATATATATATATATATATCACGCTGTATCCCGCACACAGCAGGGTAGGCAGAGGGAACCTGGTGTTAAGACACTCCGAGTGGCAGAACTCAACGCCGCGCTTAATCTCGACACCAGAGCGAAGAAATGGAAATATAAATTTAAATAAATATTTCATCTCCTCGAGTGGGATTCGAACCCACACCCAACCAGTCGGTTTTGCAGTCACACCTCATGCCGCTGCGCCACGACCGGTCTCGCAGTATATTTGTTTATATATTTAGGACTAGCTGTCCGCCCGCGGCTTCGCCCGCTCGAATTACATGATTATTCATTTAATAAACAGAATTGATTGACATCTATAATGACTTCTAATATGATTTTTTATTAGGTAAGAATTAATAAT
This sequence comes from Heliconius himera, assembly GCA_021202915.1. Classification (NCBI taxonomy): domain Eukaryota; kingdom Metazoa; phylum Arthropoda; class Insecta; order Lepidoptera; family Nymphalidae; genus Heliconius; species Heliconius himera. The sequence goes on along the minus strand of JAJHJA010000801.1, from coordinate 64,334 downwards.
ATTCTGTATAAAATGATTGCTGTAGTTTTTAAAATAGTTACTTATATTTTTAGCTGAATGTACAATTGGTAAATATGTAGTTATTACAGAGTTTAAGATATTTTCATATAGATTTATTTCAAACAAACGAACGAACCGAAGAATCTACGTATTTACTTAATATTTCTTTGAAGATCAAGTCGTTCTTTATCTCTAATTTTTTTTCAGCTTCACGCTGTACCCCGCGCACAACAGGGTAGGTTTAGTCATTCCGTTCCCCGCTTTCTTTTTCCGAAATTGCGTGGAGTGGAGTGGAGGCGTGTTGAGTGGCAGAACTAAACGCCGCGCTTTGCCTCGACACCAGAGCGAAGAAATGAAAATATAAATTTAAGTAAATATTTCATCTCCTCGAGTGGGGATCGAACCCACAACCAGTCGGTTTAACAGTCACACTTTGTGCCCCTGCGAAACGACTGGCCTCCTTTATGTGTCTCGAATTAATTACGACTTAAACTTAACTGTTATGATTTATGAAGGTAACCTTCACCAACAATTCATTTTGTTTATTTTATTGTTTGTACTATAAATAATAGTGCTTTAAAAATATATATTTTTATCAACACTATACGAAGACGTTTCGAATGTCATTCTTTAGCCAAAAATCTTACCAGCGCGATTCAGAAAATGATTGGGCTTAAAGTTAAACTGTAACTGTTCGGACAGTTAAAAAATCCCGTTTTATGTAAATTTCACTTAATATATAATTATATTAATTAAAAACGACGTTTCACTAAATGCATACTATACAGTTAAAATTACATATTTATTATAATTAAAATGTGATGAAACAACTTTAAACGCTATTCTGAGTTAAAACAAAACAATTGTTGAAAGTTTTAAGTAAATCGGTTAAGTACATTCGGAGATTTATGTGGGCATACATACAGACATACAGACAGACAATAACAAAAATATTTTTGCTTTCTCCTATTCTTTTGTGTCCCTCTATCCATTTCAGTCAAAATGACTAAATGTACAGACAAAATATTTTTACTGTTTTATTACATATAGAGATTAAACATCGAAACAAAATTTTAAGCATTTTCCCACAATTCCAATAAAATTGACGTGAACTCGCGCAAAATTGCCTGGATTTGAGATAATTGAGTTAATTTGCGGTCACAATGAAATTGCACTGTTGGTACGAAAACTCACTACTATTTTAGTCACTATGCTCGAACTAAATACAAATAACTCCTCGATAACGAATTTCGGCAGAAAGTGGGGAACGGAGTGTCTTAACACTAGGTTCCCTCTGCCTACCCTGCTGTGTGCGGGATATAGCGTGAAGCTAATATATAGCGTGAAGCTAATAACGAATTTTATTTAGGTACTGTTTGTGCTAAGAGGAAAAGAAATATATGAATATAGAAAGTAAAAAAAGACATAATTAAAAGCTTTGCCTTTTTAAATTTCGTACAAAGTTATATCGTATAGCATGGTAGAATGTAAATACTCTCCATTCTCTACTTTTAGCATTAATTATGAGTGGTAAAACTCAATGTCTTTAATTAGTTAGCTATCTTTGAGATGGTAAGCCTTATGATTAAGTCGTGGCTTACTTTTCAATTATAACTTAAATCAAATTTTAAGCTGTTAGAATAAAATTAATAATATTTATTTGATTTTACTTCAATTTAATGTTGTATTTCTTCTCAAATTGCTACAAGGTTTATTTATTAATATGGCTTAAACCATATTAATAAACTTTAATCTTTTTACTGTAAGAAAAAAAAATAGAAAATACTGATTCGGCCGAAAGCGGGAAACGGACTGTTTAAGGTACCCTCTGCCTACCCTGCCGTGTGCGGGGTACAGCGTGAAGTACAAAAAACTTTTGATATTATTATTGAAGGTTCCAAGGGAAATAATTATTTTCACTCCTCGTTTCGGTTGAACGTGAGTTGAGTTTCGCCACTCAGTACAGAATATTTAGAATGTAGAGGGTAAGTAGAGAATGAAGTATCTTGCCCCTTAGTTGTCTCTGATTACCCTAAAAAATGCGAGAAATAAATGCGAGATACACAGTTTTATTATACATATTTGGAAACCCGACGGTTTTATACGTTTGCAGTAATCCATGGTCAAAGGTCCAAAAATGTATAATCTCTTCTCTATATATAATAAGACAGTAAAAATATTTTGTCTGTACATTTAGTAATTTTGACTGAAATGGATAGAGGGACACTTAAAAAGAATAATAGAAAGCAAAAAGATTTTTTTTGAATTTCTTGTCTGTCTGTCTGTCTGTCTGTCTGTCGACATATTTCTGTCCGCATTTTTCTCTGAAAGTACTGAACCGATTTACTTGAAAATTTCACCAATTGCTTTGTTTTAACTCAACTTGAGTACTAAAGTTTAGTTCATCAAAATCGGTTCATTAAAAAAAAAGTTATCGTCATTTGAATGAACTCAAGGCATTACTTTGCCTGCGAATATTATATAGCAATCGCGCTGGTATGACCCTGGCTAAAGAATGACATTCGAAACGTCTGGTTTATATGATTGTTGATAAAAATATATATTTTTGAAGCACTTATTATACTATTATATAATATTTTATACAATAAAGTAAGCAAAGTTGAATTGTTAGTGGAGATTACCTTCATAAATCATAACAGTTAAGTTTAAGTCATAATTAATTCAACCGGCCGGTCGTGGCGCAGCGGCACGAGGTGTGACTGCAAAACCGACTGGTTGTGGGTTCGATCCCCACTCGAGGAGATGAAATATTTACTTAAATTTATATTTGCATTTCTTCGCTCTGGTGTCAAAGTTAAGCGCGGCGTTGAGTTCTGCCACTCAACACGCAATGCCTCCAGAATTCGGCAGAAAGTGGGGAACGGAGTGTCTTAACACTAGGTTCCCTCTGCCTACCTTGCTATGTGCGGGATACAGCGTGAAGCTAATTTTAATTTATTTTAATTCAACACAGAGATAAAGAACGATCTTGAAAGAAATATCAAGTAAATACAAAGATATTTTGGTTGGTTCGTTCATATAATATATGTAACTAATTTAAAAACTGTACAGGAGTTAAGATGCAATTAATACAGTTATTTTACAAAGAATATTATGAATCCTACAACCTAAATTAAATTGTTCACTGACATCAGCACATTTAACAGAGTTTTAGAATTATGATGAGATGTATATTATATAGGTAAAAAGAACATAAAGTTACAAAAATATATACGTGTAATAAATAATTAGCTTTATGTATATTTTATAAATATTAAATATAAACAATGGTCGTATTTTTTAATTTAAAACAATCAAAAATTCTTTGACGATAATGTCGTAAAAAAATCATATTAGAAGTCATTATAGTTGTCAATCAATTCTGCTTTTTAAATCAATATTCATGTATTTTAAGCGGGCGAAGCCGTGGGCGAGCCGCTAGTACTAAATAAGTATACGTAATAAAATCAGTTAAAAGAGTTATTTTAAAGTGTGTAATAATAGCAAAAATCAAAGATCTTAATTACTAAGAATACTAGCATATTGTTATTATTTCACGTTAATATGCTTAATAGTACTATGGGAAATTGACATGTTACGCAAGAACGCAGAAAATGAAGTGAATTCTCGCTTTGCCTAGCAAAATATATATTTTTTCATCTTTAAAGAAGGTGAGTCGGCACTGAACGCCGCACCTTGTCAACCAAAAGCGTAGTCCTTAAAACAATTCACTTCCCCGAACGGGGATCGAACCAACAATTATTATGTTTTCTTTTATTTCCATAAAAAAAAACATATTGGACAAGGCAAACGAGCGTGCGTTTCATCTGATGGTAAGTGATTACCGCCTCCCACGACCCCGTGTATCACCAGAGAAGCTGCAGGTGCGTTGCCGGCCTTTATGTTAACAGTCAGATGGTCTCCTTCTGCATAATATTGTTAATATTGAAGCATAATATTGTTAATATTGAAGCACTTACCTGTCTCTAGTGAAACAGAACTTGACTCTACGTTTTCTAAAAAAATATAGAACTCGACTCGTTCGTTGAGCGTTCATTTGATGAAACATTCAAAGGGCGGCCCCGCATTGTTCTCGATCAAATAACATTATAATGGGATTTGGTATATCCTTATCCAAACATAGCCTCGTATGAACATTGGCCATATAATTTGCCGAGCAAACAGACTACGTAAAAACAAATACCGTATAAATATATAAAATATTAAAACAGGCATAACATATAAATATTCGCTTTCAGTCTAAAATTGTAAAAGAATATATTATGTGGTACAAAAAAGAAAAAAATCTATAATTATAATTTCATTGAATATTAAAAAATATACTTCTAGGTCATAAAGACCTTATACAAGCAACAGAATCTCTTTTATAATATTTCTCTCTCTCACTCTGTCTGTTATTCGCGCTTTACATATGTATTAGTCCTTGGAAATATACTAAGTATAATTTATTTCGAATACGTGATGTGAAACTCCAGCAGCTAATATAATCTCTATATATAATAAGACAGTAAAAATATTTTGTCTGTACATTTAGTAATTTTGACTGAAATGGATAGAGGGACACTTAAAAAGATTAATAGAAAGGAAAAAGATTTTTTTTGAATTTCTTGTCTGTCTGTCTGTCTGTCTGTCTGTCTGTCTGTCTGTCTGTCGACATATTGTTGTCCGCATTTTTCTCTGAAACTACTGAACCGATTTACTTGAAAATTTCACCAATTGCTTTGTTTTAACTCAATTTAGGTTCTAAAGTTTGGTTCATCAAAATCGGTTCATTAAAAAAAAAGTTATCGTCATTTGAATGAACTCAAGGCATTAGCTTGCCAGCGAATGTTATATAGAAATCGCGCTGGTATGACCCTGGCTAAAGAATGACGTTCGAAACGTTAATTTAAACTTTATATTTGTTTGTCATTCTATTATAGGGTGTGAGGCCAGTCGTGGCGCAGCGGCACGAGGTGTGACTGCAAAACCGACTGGTTGTGGGTTCGATCCCCACTTGAGGAGATGAAATATTTACTTAAATTTATATTTCCATTTCTTCGCTCTGGTGTCGAGGTTAAGCGCGGCGTTGAGTTCTGCCACTCAACAAGCAATGCCTCCAGAATTCGGCAGAAAGTGGGGAACGGAGTGTCTTAACACTAGGTTCCCTCTGCCTACCCTGCCATGTGCGGGATACAGCGTGAAGCTGATTTATTTATTTTAAGTAAACAAAATTGAATTGTTAGTAGAGATTACCTTCATAAATCATAACAGTGAAGTTTAAATCGTAATTAATTCAACACAGAGATAAAGAACGATTTGATCTTCAAAGAAATATCAAGTAAATACATAGATTTTTTGGTTCGTTCGTTCGTTTGAAATAAATCTATATAAAAATGCCTAAAAACATCTTTTCTACGTGTACTGTGGAATAACTACATATTTACCAATTATTCATTTATCTAATAATATGCAAACAGGAGTTAATATGCAAACATTACAGTTATTTTACAAAGAATATTATGAATCCTTAACCAAATCAATAATTTTACATTTAAGGCTGTTTCTGAAGCAGTACATTAAATTATTAAGTGACGTCAGCACACTTAACAGAGCTTTAAAAAACATAACATAGGTAAAAAGAACGTAATGTTACAAATATATATATATATATATATATATATATATATATAATAAATAATTAGCTTTATGTATATTTTATGAATATTAAATATCGACATTGGTCATATTTTTTAGTTCGAAACAATCAAAAATTCTTACAGAAGTTACGATAATGTCGTAAAAAAATCATAATAGAATATTACAGATTAAAGTAACAAAAAATCATATTAGAAGTCATTATAGTTGTCTTTATATTATATATGTTGTTGTATGTTGTCTTTATATTTGTTTGTCATTCTATTATAGGGTGTGAGGCCAGTCGTGGCGCAGCGGCACGAGGTGTGACTGCAAAACCGACTGGTTGTGGGTTCGATCCCCACTCGAGGAGATGAAATATTTACTTAAATTTATATTTCCATTTCTTCGCTCTGGTGTCAAGGTTAAGCGCGGCGTTGAGTTCTGCCACTCAACACGCAATGCCTCCAGAATTCGGCAGAAAGTGGGGAACGGAGTGTCTTAACACTAGGTTCCCTCTGCCTACTCTGCTGTGTGCGGAATACAGCGTGAAGCTGATTTATTTATTTATTTTATTATAGTTGTCAATCAATTCTGCTTATTAAATAATCATGTATTTTAAGCGGGCGAAGCCGTGGGCGGGCCGCTAGTCTATTAATATAACACCAACAATAGCTAAAGTTGGTGAACTTGATGAGCAGTTTTTGCTAACTTGATGAGCAGTTTTTGCTAACATTAAAATTTAAGATCTGCAGTACAGCTAAACTGAATATTATGAATGATGATATGAATATAAAGTCCTTAAAAAAAATCTTAATTTTGTGTGCACTGAAGAAAAAAAAACCAGTTTCAGGTTTGAATGTAACTACAATTTATAAAAGTTGACTTTGTTGATGTTGAACTTAAATTTGTGGACGTATGTACACTCATTTTGATGAAATGAAGTACAATTATAAGCTTTTAATTATTTTTTGTTTGAAATATCTATAATTTTTTACTTCTTGGTAATTTGGTGGTCTTTTTCTACTTTTTTCCTTTATTTGCAATGAAAATTTTCACTTCTTGCTAAATTTTATAATTGTAGATCTATGGTAAATATCCTATACGTTTTGATTATGCGGCGAATTTTATACAAAATGAAGCATAATCGATGCATAAACGCTCGTATCTTTTGATTGCGATGACTTAGAGGCATTTTTTCTGTGCACCAAGGGACCATTGACCTGAGTATTTGATAAATACTCTTGAAAGACAAGCAGACGGACAAGAAAGTTGTCCTATAAAGTTTCTGTTTTTTCCTTTTGAGGTACAGAACCCAAATTAAAGGTATAGAAAACCTGAGCTGAAATCCCAAGACCTCAAAGAAGGAAGACCTCTAGAGAAGATAAATTTATGAAGACCCTTCTTATAAACCTAATACCTACCGAAGTATTAATAATATTAATTTTAAACAGGTTACGTGATATTATGAAAAAAAATTGAAGACATTATTTTAGATGCATTATTTTTTTTGGAACAACTTGCTAAATGGAAGTAGCATTGCAAAGGTGATCATAAAGTCCACGTGAACGAAGTTACGGGAAGTAACTAGTATCACAATAAACTTTTATCTAAAATATATCACGTGTTTTAGTCCTGAATGTGTAAGCAGTATAGATAGAGCTTCTATTTTTACTCCACTTTCTACTAAATATACATGTAGTTTGTCGGCGCCCTAGACAGCGAATTATTTTCATTTTCCGATCTGACAAGACAAAGAGCGGATTTGAATTTCACGACTTAACAGAGCATTTCTCAGTTTTAAACGGAGAGTGGAGAACGGAGAGTATTGATACTCTATCCATACCCATACCTATATGCGGAATTCAACGTGAAACTCAAGAAAAGTCTTTCTATAATATCGGATACGAAGCTATTGCCTCTCAACAATATCATTTCTAATCTCTATATATAATAAGACAGTAAAAATATTTTGTCTGTACATTTAGTAATTTTGACTGAAACGGATAGAGGGGCACTTAAAAATAATAATAGAAAGCAAAAAGATTTTTTTTGAATTTGTCTGTCTGTCTGTCTGTCTGTCTGTCTGTCTGTCGACATATTTTTGTCCGGATTTTTCTCTGAAAGTACTGAACCGATTTACTTGAAAATTTCACCAATTGCTTTGTTTTAACTCAACTTAAATCAAAATCAACAATTAGTTCATCAAAATCGGTTCATTAAAAAAAAAAATATCGTCATTTGAAAGAAGTCGTAATTAATTCAACACAGAGATAAACAACGATTTTGTAAAAAATATCAAGTAAATACAAAGATTTTTTGGTTGGTGCGTTCATATGTAACTAATTTAAAAATTGTACAGGAGTTAATATGCAATTATTACAGTTATTTTACAAAGAATATTATGACTCCTTCAAATCAATAATTTAACATTTAAGGCTGTTTCTGAATGAGTAAATTAAATTATTTACTGACATCAGCACATTTAACAGAGTATATTATATAGGTAAAAAGAACATAAAGTTACAAAAATATATACGTGTAATAAATAATTAGCTTTATGTATATTTTATAAATATTAAATATCAACAATGGTCGTATTTTTTTATTTAAAACAATCAAAAATTATTTGACGATAATGTCGTAAAAAAAACATATTAAAAGTCATTATAGTTGTGAATCAATTCTGCTTATTAAATCAATAATCATGTATTTTAAGCGGCGAGCCGCTAGTTGAAACATAAAATAATAGTAAAATAATCAATAATTTACCAGTATAAAATTATATAAGTAATATTTATGTTAATACTAGATAGAAATTCAATGTTCATACATCAAACGACCATAATAACTGGGTCGACGGTGAAAGTGAAATTTTAATGAAACGGTACATCGAGCGAGACGTAATTACCACCTAACTCGGTCTTTGTAACATTCTCACGACTTAATTAGCCCCGAATGAAATGTCTTGCCCCCCCAAGTGGCTCTATTCTACTGAATCACTTGAAATGTTGGAGGGCTTTTTAGAAAAGACTTTTTTTATAAGAACTTTTGCTGTTCTAAGTGAATACTTGAAATTTCTTGTAATAATTTTGAAATTCAAACAAGTTTTGTGAAGACGTTGCGAGTAGCTTTAGGACTCATAAGGACAATAATAAAATTGATCATGTCAAAGTATTTTTATATTATTTTGTCGTCACAATTTTTCTTAGTAAACAAAAGCACACAAACACTAAATACTAGGAAGTAAGTTTTAGGCCAGAGCGATGAATCAAATCTAAAAAATATCTAGTTAGCAAAATTCTGCAAAAATATTATGAATAATTCACATATATGGTTTATGATTTATATAAATATGTCTTTTATTACTATACATTCAATGAAAGTTTATATATACGGAAGGCATAAAAAAATATTTGTTTTATATGACATTTCTTCGTAATGAATTCCGCTCAGTAACAAATAAAACTGAAATATGACTGGCTATTGGCCGTTTCCGAATACGAATCCAATTTGTCAGAGTTTATTACAAAGTACAATTTATTTCACTTTAATTTTTTCTGCAAAGTTTGCCCATAAATTTGTCAAATTTTCCATTTGTAAGCATATAATGTTAACAAGTGTTAAAACGTGAATATTATTACTAATGATTTTTAGTAAAACAAATATTGATTATAAATAAAAAAATCTGATTCTGATGTTATGAGATGTACATCAAGTCATTGAGATTAATAAATAACATTAGACGTTGTTTTAATATTCAGAGGTTAGCTAGCTGGCATTTTTTTAATAATACATTTTTTAATGAGGCCAGTCGTGGCGCGGGGGCACAAAGTGTGACTGTAAAATTTATTAATTGTGGGTTCGATCCCCATTCGAGGAGATGAAATATTTATATTTCCATTTCTTCGCTCTGGTGTCGAGGTTAAGCGCGGCATTGAGTTCCTCGAAACTCGGTAGAAAGTGGGGAACGGAGTGCCTTAACTCTAGGTTCCCTCTGCCAACCCTGCTGTGTGCGAGATAAAGCGTGAAGCTAAAAAAAATATAAATTCCATCACTTTCTATTTAATTATAAGATATAAAAAATCAGTGAACGTAAAAACTACGAGCTCAACTAAAGTTTTATATGAAAATTGTTGAAATAATTTTCTCGTCAGTACTCTAATAGCTGTTTACTTTGACGAGGTTACTATAAAGCAATCAATTTACATCGCTTTGAAATGCGCCACGATTCAGAACAAGTTTTCCATTTCATTATATTAAAATAAAATATTTTATATTTTTTTCTGGGAAAATTTATCGTTGAATAGTCATAAAAGTGATTTCGTATTTTTCAGTTTATCTGTTATATATACGTAGGGAATATGTAAATATAAATATTTGTATGTTTATATATGAAGTTTGTAAAGTCAACTGGAATTAAAATTTATTAGTTATTAATAAAACGCATGGACATTGGATAGTAGTTTATTAGAGAATGAATATGACTTTGACAGATGGTAAGGAAGTACACATATAGCTAAATGTCGCCACTAGTAATATTTTAATCATTTAGTTACAATTAATAACAATACCACCACTTAACTAAATAATCTAAAATATGTTTATTAAACAATATCAAACAAAACAATGTTATGAGTATATTACTTGTGTAATGCCACCACACCCATCTTATTCATAAAATAATAATGTTTAATTTTAGACAGACTTTTAGTCAATAAATCAGCTGGCATTTCAGAACTCTTTAAATATTCTAATTTAACAAATTTATTACATACTGCTTCCCGTATAAAATGAAATTTTATATCAATATGTTTGCTACGTCTATGATATACAGAATTTTCAGTAAGTTTTAAAGCACTTTGGCTGTCATTATACATCAAAATAGGCATATTATCTGGTCTGTTAGTTAATTCACATAATAAATTCTTTAAGAAAATTGCCTCTTTACTAGCTTCACATACAGCCATGTATTCAGCTTCGGTGCTTGACAAAGCCACCGTCTGTTGCTTTCTACTTTCATGAGATACTAGACAACCTGAATATACAAAACAATATCCTGTATAAGATCTTCTATCTAAATTATCAGATGCCCAATCAGCATCAGCGAAACCAATTAAATCTAATTTATTTTTAACATATTTTAAGCCAAATGACTTTGTACAACTTAAATATTTTAAAACTCTTTTAGCATGTTTCCAATGTGTTTCTGTATTACAGTTATTAAATTGACTTAAATAACTAATACAATATGAGATGTCAGGTCTAGTCAAAACTGACAGATACATTAAGCTCCCTATTAGTTGTTGATAAGGAAAATTTGAATTTAATTTCTTTTCTTTTTTCAATTTCAAATTAATTTCCATAGGAGTTTCTACATTTTTACATTTTTCCAGGCAAAATTTATACAATAATTTATCAATAAACTTCTCTTGATCAATAGAAATACAATCTTTCTGTATCTTAATAGTCATACCTAGACACTGTCTTAACTGACCTAGATCTTTTAACTTAAATCTTTTGCTTAATTGACCCTTCAAATATTCTACTTCTTTATTACAGTTATAAAATATGAAGAAATCATCAACAAACAAAGCCACTAATGTTTTAACATTTTCAGATAATTTTACAAACAAACAATGTTCATACAATGACTTTTGATACCCCAACTTTTGTAAATAATCATCAACCTGCTTATACCAGGCCCTAGCTGACTGCTTTAACCCATATATGGCCCTTTTTAATTTTAAAACTTTATTCTGAACCATATCACATTTAAAATTCTGAGGTAACTGCATATAAACAGTCTCATCTAAGTGGCCATTTAAAAAAGCTGTAATTACATCTAAATGGCATATATTAAGGTCTAATTTAACACTCAAAGCAAATAACAATTTTAAAGTGGAAAATTTAAGCACTGGTGAAAAAGTTTCTTTATAATCTATGCCTTCACGTTGTGTGAAACCTTTTGCCACTAATCTTGCTCTATATCGCACTGTGTTATTAACATTTAATTTCTTTTTATACACCCACTTGCACTGCACCACCTTAGCATCACTTGGTTTGCTCACTAATTCCCAAGCTTCGTTTTCTTCAAAGGATTTTAGCTCTTCCTCCATGGCACTGCACCACTGCTCTCGTTCAGGTCCACTCATAACCTCCTCATATGTGAAATTGTTCTCATCCAAGCCTTCATCAATTTTACATATATTACCATATCCATACCTGTCTGGTTTTCTTTTTTCTCTCTTCCCAATGTCAGCAAACTCTTGTTCTAAGCTTTCAGCTTCATCACACAGAGACTTGCTATCACAGAATTCTTCCGAGCTAGACGAGCTAGTAGTCGCATATGGTATATATGTATCATCCCGTTCAGAGATTAAGCTATCTTTTTCTGGACTCAAAGTGGTATCATTTTCCACTTCTTTATCTTCAATAATAGGTTCAATGTCTTTATTATCTTTTACCACTGCTTGTACTATATCTGAGTTTGTTTCCTCCATAATGAAAACATCTCTACTAGTAGTAATACTCTTTGACCTTGGATTATATAATCTATAGCCCTTGGTATTTTCTGCGTAACCAATCATGATATATACTTCAGATTTTTTATCCCATTTGGTTCTCTTTGCTTTAGGAACATGGACCATTGCACGACTTCCAAATATCCGAACGTGGCTGAGATCTGGTTTTTTATTACTCCATAACTCATATGGTGTTTTTTGTAGACCCGAAGCTAGCGTTCTATTCCGTAAATAGACAGCAGTATTGACTGCTTCTGCCCAAAATCTTTTATCAAGATTCGCTTCAAACAAAAGACATCGAGCTCTCTCCACAACTGTTCTATTTAGTCGTTCACAAAGACCATTTTGTTCTGGTGTATACGGGTTTGTTGTTTGATGAACTATTCCATTTGTCTTTAAATAGTCATCAAATTCCACAGAACAGAACTCCCTACCATTATCTGTTCTTAAAACTTTCAGTTTATTTCCTGTTTGTGTTTCAACAAGAACTTTAAACTCCTTGAAATACTTTAAAGCTTGATTTTTGGCCTTGAGGAAGTAGACAAAAGCCATTCTACTGAAGTCATCAACAAAAAGCAAAAAATATCTTGCTTGACCCAAAGAGACCTGTTCCATCGGCCCACAAAGGTCCGCATGAACAATTTCAAGCACATTTTCACACCTCTTGCCTTTGTGTGAAAAAGGTAATCTTGCCTGCTTACCTTCACAGCATGTGATGCAGTTAGATTTATCAATTTCTGCTTTATCAATGTACGAAATTCCTTCTACAGCGCCATTCCTCATAGCATTCAGGTCCTTGCTATTAATGTGTCCCAGTCTACGGTGCCATATCTCACTTGTCATTGTTGTAGCTGAGCATGCCGCCAAACTTCCTGACTTTATATTCAACCTGTATACTCCATTCAACAAATTTGCTTTTCCAATCAGTACATTCTGTCTATTGCGTATATAGCAAACTTCTTTTTCAAAATTAACTTTGTTTCCATTTCGAATAAGTTGACTTACCGATAACAAATTGGTTGACAGGTTAGGAACACACAACACATCCTTGACTGTAATGTCGAATTCTGAATTATCAACTATGGTTCTAATCATTGTATTTCCTGAGCATATAACTGGTACTATTTCCTTGTTTGCAACTACTATCTCCTTTACTTTGTGGCCGAGTGTGACATTTTCTAAACAATTCTTATCTGTAATCATATGCGAGCTTGCCCCGGAATCTATATACCAATCAGTTTTTTGAAAAGTACTGTGCATAAATATCGCACTAAAAGCATTTATTTCACTTTTATTTTTATTATTCGGGCATTTATTCATATAATGACCGAGTTGTTTACATTTGTAACAGCGTAACGCTTTGACAGATTTCGAAGACGCCATTTTCTTTTTTTGTGTATCTGCTATGTTGGCTTTCTTGCTACAGTGTTGCCAACCTTTCGACAAAAAAGCGTTTTTTGTTACGTTGGTATCAACTTCCGAACTCATGTCTAATAATTTTGACTTGATAATGTCCGTACTGATAATCATGCCAGAATGTTCTATAGCCATTATCATGGGAGCAAACCTTTCTGTTAGCCCCGCCAATAGCATCGAACCAATCCACTCTTCAGTGATCTGGAAACCGGTACCTTTTAATTTCTGGGCAGTATCCACCATTTGTGTAACGTATGTCCCCATTGATTCGCAATCTTCCAATCGAATAGAAATTAGCTGACGAAGTAAGCTGATGCGACGCGTAAAACCAGAGTCGTCATAAAGACACTTCAAACGTTTCCACACACCTTGAACTGTTTGCTCGTTTTTGATGTGAACATAAATAGATGAATCAATTGTCATGATGAGTTTCGCTTTTGCCTTTTTTTCATCAACGGAAAAGGCATCAGTAGATTCCTGTTTATGGATATCCACACCATCTAACATTAGAAAATTTTCCGCTGCAAACGCCCATTCATCATAATTTTCTCGTCCTTTTAGTTTAGGCACATTCACTATGTAACTTCCAGCCATCTTGCAAAAAATTTACTACGCCACGAGGTAGCCGACAGTCAATCTGGATATAGGTCCACAAAGGAGCGATTTCCACCGCGATTTTATATTTTAATATCAAACGGTACACTGATAGTCCACGAAAAGTAAATATTTACGAAATAAAAACTTCAATTTTATCGCGAATTATGGTCTGGGCCCATAACCTAATAAAACGCATGGACATTGGATAGTAGTTTATTAGAGAATGAATATGACTTTGACAGATGGTAAGGAAGTACACATATAGCTAAATGTCGCCACTAGTAATATTTTAATCATTTAGTTACAATTAATAACATAATATTTAATTAATAACATAATAACATTAGTTATACATATATATTTTTAACATACCTACAGCATATACATATGTTCGAGGCCAGTCGTGGCACAAAGTGTGACTGTAAACGCAATTGGTTGTGGGTTCAATCCCCACTCGAGGAAATTAAATATTTATTTAAATTTATATTTCCATTTCTTCGCTCTGGTGTCGAGGTAAAGTGTGGCGTTGAGTCCCGCCACTTAGCACGCAATGCCTTCAGAATTCGGCTTACCACTAGGTTCCCTGCTGATTTATTTATTTAGATTTGTATGTATCTGCTAATTATATGTTTTTTTTTCTTTTATATCAGCTCTCGTTAATCAAAGCGAATAAATGAAATTATATTATTATTGTAATATTTTCATTTTTTCGCTCTGGTTTACGAATGGGAATCGAACATTAATTATATAATCAGGTACGTAATTAATTATTATAATATATCGAGCTACATATACCTACTATACCTATATATTTTGTTTGTAATACCTGCAATTTACTTAGATAATGGGAAACTGGCGATATAGCTAATTAAGTGATAAAATCATATGAATTCCCTAACGAACGTGAAAAAATATGCCTGGGCATCGTTATTCATCTGTTTTTATTTATGTTACTACAACATCAGTAAATATGTCTTTTTATAATTATAAAAAAAAAAAAATTAAGTTCTCGTCTACGCCAAGCGTAAGAAATAATTATATTTAGAATATAAACCATCTAATAAATTTATCATTCTTGAATGTACAAGTACAGTAACAGTGATACAATTGTGTTACTCCATCGCATTTTCGTATTTTCACAATAATATTTTATGAACAAAATTTAAAACATGAACAATTTTCTAGGCTTTTTTAAAACAAAAAAATGTAATGTATTTTTATTCTGTATCCCGCACACAGCTGGGTAGGCAGAGGGAACCTAGTGTTAAGATACTCCGTTCCCCACTTTCTGCCAAATTCTGGAGGTATTGCGTGTTGAGTGGCAGAACTCAACGCCGCGCTTAACCTCGACACCAGAGCGAAGACATGGAAATATAAATTTAAGTAAATATTTCATCTCTTCGAGCGGGGATCGAACCCAAAACCACTTGGTTTTACAGTCACACTTTGTGCCGCTGCGCCACGACCGGCCTCTAATATTTTAATATTTAAATTTTAATTTTAATTTAAAAACTAAACTTTATAACAATATGCTAAATACCAATCCATTTGATATCCTAAACTCAATGCAGAAATATCACCCCAACGGTATTATGTCTTGTCATATATTGTTTGCGTCTCCAATAACACAGTGGTAAATATTTATATATTTTCATACAAGTACGTCTCGCTCTTACGTGTACGCGTCGCCCTCGGGAAATTATATGTGAAAGGAAATGGAAAGCCAGCACGGTATCTTAGAAGTATCAATTTATAAGCGTACAGAGAGTATTTTTGAAAGAAACACTTTGCATTTGTTTAATATTATTATTTCGTAATGAGAGAATGTGCCATTATTCTTCGAAATTCTTTAATTAGAAGGTTTTATTTATAATAAGTTATGCATATCCAAATGTAAATATAGAAAATATTTTAAATAATACGCAAATACCTACTTAGATGTTTGTACCGGCGTCGAGTTCCGCCACTGCAACACGCAATGCCTCGAAAAATTCGGCGCAGTAGTGGTGAACCGAGTGTCTTAATATAAGGTTCCCTGCCTACCCTGCTACTAAAAAGAAATTATTAATTTAAGCAATAACAGTGAAAAAATATGTTTAGCTTCACGACTTACATGTTTCATTTACAAAACAAAACTCAATTTGCGATAAGCGATTAAAACTCAATAAGCGATTTTTTTTAATAAATCTTAAAAAAAAGAGAATAAAAATATATAGCATCGATATAAAATGTATAGCGTTAATAATGAAAAATCGCTTAAAATTCATTACTTACTCAATTTATCTCTTACTGATTAAATCTGTGGTCACCCTCCTTTTCCAATTAATTCGTGAGTGAAGTGGATCGGCTCCTTTGCAGGAAATCGGTTTGCAAAGCATATCCCGTGTCGAATTACTGACATTAATTGTGATGTCTTTGCGGGAAAGAAAATGGTGCCGTGTGTCAATATATTTTATAGCTTAGCTTTGGGTTTGGGTAATAGGACGTACTTTGTACGTTTTTTTTGATACGTTTGAATATATATTTTAAGGGTGTTTTGGACATTGAAAATGAGGCCAGTCGTGGCGCAGGGGCACAAAGTGTGACTGTGCATCGACTTGTTGTGGGTTCGATCCCCACTCGAGGAAGTGAACTATTTATTTGAATTTATATTTTCGTTTCTCCGCTCTGGTGTGGAGACAAATCGCGGCGTTGAGTTCACGCCACTCAACACGCAATGCCTCGAGAACTCGGCGGAAAGTGGGGAAGGGAGTGTCTTAATACTAGGTTCCCTCTGTCTACCCTGCCGTGTGCGGGATACAGTGTAAAGCTGATTTTTATAAAATTAAATATCCCTAAAGAACTTAATTATTATCTTAGATAACGTAGCCACGTTTAAATGGTATTTGGTTTCCATAATTAGAACGTTCAAACTGCACGTAGTAACTTCATATTATTTGGCTCTTCTGTGTATATTAGTGCTGGCTGGTGAAACCCAATACTTTATCTTACATTACCCAACCGGCTTGGATTTAAATCAAATTCTATATAGTCGAGGCCAATCATGGCGCAGGGGCCAAAATGTGCGACGCCGCGACTGGTTGTGGGTTCGATGGACCATTCGAGGAAATAAAATATTTATTTACATTTATATTTTCACTTCTTCGCTTTGGTGTCAAGGCAAAGCTGTATCCCGCACACAGCGGGATAGGCAGAGGGAACCTAGTTAAGACACTCCATTTTCCACTTTCCGCTAAATTCTGGTAGCATTGCGTGTTGAGTGGCGAAACTCAACGCCGTTCTTTGCCTCGACACCAGAGCGAAGAAATAAAAAATATAAATGTAAATAAATATTTCATCTCCTCGAGTGGGGATCGAACCCACAACCAGTCAATTTTACAGTCACACTTTGTGCCGCTACGGCTCTATAAGTATAGTTTGGCCTCTATAAGTATACATTAACTGAAATAAATACATTATTTCAAAATATCGAAAACCTCACATAAAAGGCAATGACTTGCGCTTTTAGTTGCGGGTTCAATGCGTCAGAACACCATTCGGCAGTCTTAATGGATTTTCGATAGTAGCGAACACTACGCTTGATATTCACGATATGAATGGATTTGTAATTTATCTCGGCTGTATGTAAATGAGACGAACATTGATATGCCCCACTCAACTAACATGCTTCGGATGAAAGGTCGAATGCTGCATTGGAAAATGGAATATATCACTTGTTCCATTTTTGTGTGTCAAATAAAATATCGTCGGTAAAATTTGAAAAAAAATCATATACTGGTCTTGATTTTCCTGGAAAAGCCGATTGAATTATCTTTAATAAAAATCTATAAAAGTGTAATAAAATATTGTTAGATTTCACATACACTATATCGGTTTTCAGATGTTATATAGGTAGGATATCTTTGAAGGCCGTCTATCTTTGAAGGTCGTCAACGTACATGTGCTCGTCTTATGGTACACGAGGTTGTTGGCGATCACTTACCACTAGGTGACCCGCTTCATAGCGCAGTGGCACAAGCCTGGAGTAAACGTAACAGCTAACGTAACAAACGTGGGTTTGTGGTTTAAATATTTAATGTTTTCATTTCCTCACTCTGGTAAAAAGGCGAAAACGCGGCGTTAAGCTCCGCCACTCAACAGGTAATGCTTTCAGAATATTAATGGGTACGGCGTTTCTTACTAGGTTCCTCTAGTCGCTCTGCTTGCCTAATATATAAAAAAATATGTATAGTAGGTAGTTGTATAAAATAACAATACATAAAAAAGAAATAATACTCCATGTGGGATATGAAGCGACAACCATAACGACAAATACTTATTTAGAAAACGTATAAAAATTTGAACGCAGCGGGACTCGAACCCGCGCCTCCTGGAAACCGACCAGGCGCTCTGACCACTAAGCCATGCGTTCTCGCCAAGCTGCGTCGAAATTTTTATACGCTTGTTACAACTTATTTATGTTATTAGTATATACGTTTTCTAAATAAGTATTTTTCTTTCCTAAGTGTGGAATAACACTTTAAAAATGTTTAAAAAAAAAAACCATAACGAGTACGGGTACGGTACGGGTGCCTATTGGTTTTTAGGTACGAGGAACTATTGACAAAATCTAGCATCGAAATGCCTTTTTAATAAATTATCATTAGCCTACACAACCCAAAACCTACTTGAATATAAAATATTTTTTTATTTGAATATCAAATTTATATAAATCAAATCAAAATCTGATCAATTCTAAAGTAATAATAAAAATATTACTTTAATATGAATATAATCTTTGCATAAGATAAATCACCTGTATTCATCGAGTCTAAGTTTGAAAGCAGCTCGCTCAAGATCTCGTCCATCACTGCTCTGAATACGTCACACCCGCATTAGCACGGATGCCAGTAAACCTGGCTGGATAATTTAATTTTTGCTTTCTATTTAAATAAATTTTATAATACTTTTACAATTGAAAGAGTTTAATTTAAAACTCATTTTATTGATCGAATAAGTAAAGTTAAGGCCCGTCGTGGCGCACGTGCACAAATACCACTGTAAATGCGACAGGTTGTGGGTTCAACTCCTACTCGGGGAAAAGAAATATTTAATATTTCGTTTCCTCGCATGTGTCGAGGCAAAGCATGGCGTTGAGATCCGCTACTTCTTGCAATGCCGCCAAAATTCGGGGAAAAACGGAAAACCGAGTGTCTTAACACTCCCTGGTGTTAAGACACTCCGTTTCCCTCTTGCTATTTCTCTCCTAAATAGCACAAAATACAATTTTCTATTAGTTACAGCTATTATAGAAAATAAAAACTTGACAGAGTAGGTACTTTTAAAATATACTTATACGAAATTTCTTTAGAGTAAAATGAGACTAATATAATATTACCAGCTTTAAAGAGATATGTCAAGTCGAGTTCACTGCACTATATGAATCTTGTGATTCGTATAATTTGATTACATACAATATACTGCAAATATACTAAAAGTAATATACTGTAGAACTACAATTTTTTTTATTTTCTATTCAAAATATTTATTGGAGGGGAGGGAGGGGAGTGAGGCACCGTCTGGGACATGATGGTTATGGGCTTAATTCTACTCGAATTCCTTGCTTTCTTCCAATAATGCGCCATGTTAAGTTACGGTATTCAACATGATTTCAGATAAAAAGCGGAGAACGGAGTGTCCAGACTTACATAAAATAGAGATTAGTGTCTTGATAAGATATGTGACTGAAACAAATATTAAAAGGCTCTCACTCCTCAATGTAGATATATTTTGTGAATAGGCTGTATAGGCTTTACAAAACATTATTCATCTAAAGTTTATATTCATAGCGCCGAAGTGAACATAATTTATAGTCTTTTGGGAAATATCACCTAATAACAAACAATGTCTATACAAATTATACAATGTTCATTGTACTAAAGTTTAACATAAAGTATGTACATGCCTTTGAGGCCAGTCGTGGCGCAGGGGCACTAAGTGTGACTGTAAAACTGACTGGTTGTGGGTTCGATCCCCACTCGAGGGGATGAAATATTAACTTAAATTTATATTTCCATTTCTTCGCTCTGGTGTCGAGGACAAGCGCGGCGTTGAGTTCAGCCACTCAACACGCAATGCCTCCAGAATGCGGCAGAAAGTGAGGAACGGAGTGTCTTAACACTATGCTCCCTCTGCTTACCCTGCATTGTGCGGGATACAGCATGATTAAAAAAATAGACATACATCATATAATTTACTTGTTATATACAATAGGTGTACTAAAGATATATAACAAATAAATGATATGAGGCCAGTTGTGACGCATAGTCAACGCGACAGGTCGTGGATTCGAGGAAATTAAATATTTAATATTTTCATTTCTTCGCTCTGGTGTTGAGGCGAAGAGCGGCGTTGAATTCCGCCACTCAACACCTAATGCCTCCAGAACTCGGCGGAAAGTTGAGAACGGAGTGTCTTTGTGACTTGGTTCCCTCTGCTACCCTACTGTGTGCGGGATACTATAAGTCCGGAACGAGGAGTTTTGACACTAGGTTCTGCTTAACTAAAAAAAACTTATATTCTGTTAAGCACGATTAAACTTGAACCTAGAATAAAATATTTTGCAAATTTTATGTATTCTACAGTTGTATTTTAATATGTAGTTGTTCAAAGCTTACTCTTTGTATACAACTTTTCTGCTATATACCAAGTAAAAGTAATTTGCATTGCATAGATATGAGTTTGAACTAAACTGCTGGTTATATGTATTTTCGTCTGAGAACAAAGTTGTAGTAGCTGTAATTGTAAATTTTCATTTTAGCAATGTATGTATGTTGTATTTTATTTATTTTGAAGTTTCACACTGTATCCCGCACATAGCAGGGTAGGTAGGGAACACCTGGGAACCTAATATTAAGGCATTATTAAGGCAAGTGCTTCCATTAAACCACTTCCATTTTCACCGATTTCTGGGGGCCTTGTGTGTGGGACTCAACGCCAAGGAAATGCAAATATTAAATATTACATTTTATCGAGTAAGATTTAAACTGGCCCAATGCATTTAATTAAAAAATAATCTAAATTATAAATTCAAATAGTTAAAAATCACTGTTAACATCCTTTAACACTTTAAATATTTTTTTCATTGCAGTTTGGAAATTATACATACGAGTATATAAATCGTCTCCCTTATTCTGCATAGCTTTCTTAGTTAAGTAGATATACAAAATGTTTATATCTTCACCATTTTATATGAAAACACAGTTTTAACTACTCTATAAAAACATAATCAATTAAAACTAGAGAGATTTTTTTTTTTCAAGTAAAATAAATAATAAAATTGTCGTTGTAAAATAAAACGCCATTTGTAAAGAATGACGCACACAGACGCAAATCTATCAAGGCGACAACATCGCACACGTCTCATTCACGAAATTGAGTCGTATGTATTGACGGTGAATTTGAACGTTGTTTAGGTTTATAATAGAAATTAGATAATTGCGTAAAATAGAACGAGAAATATCTCTTTCTCGATCTGGTATGTTTTTTGAGAATAAAAAGTGACTAATCGGTAACGTTTAGTAGTATTTTTGTAGTAGTAGATGTTTACGTTATTGGTATCTACTCGTAACTTCGTACAGTATAGATAAAAATCATGAAATGAAAATAATAATCCTACGTATATGGGTTGGATGGAAATATTTTACCCTGTATACTGCTCCCGTAAAAGGAGCACAGTCGCTTTCACCTGTATATTAATAAAAAAGACCTTTATATTTAAAAGTAAAAAAATAGTATTTTTTATCAATATCCTGTTTATAAAAATCAGTGTAACAACACGCTATTTCCATTACGGTGAACACGAAGAGAGCACGGTGACATATTCCATCAATCTTCGCTTTCTGTCAAGGCTTGAAGTGCGTTTCGGGATGTGGATGCTATTTACATGACTAACAACTACATTATCTTATAAATTGAATGTATTGTGGTATTCTCACTTTATTTAGCATATAAAGTATGAAAGTAGAAGCTAGTAGTAGTAGTATATCACCTGCTGAAATTTAAATTGGAGAGCAAAACAGAATCGCTTTCCTTAAAAGCACGTAACGTATGTAAGTCGCAGTATTTTAAAAATAATTATAAAATATATTTTGCTTAACCTTCCACAGACCAAAACAATAATTTGAATATTTTTTTAAGTTTCTTACTTAGTTTCTGATTAATAATATCAGTCTTTTAACGAACTTAATATTCATATCACACGCAACCAAAACTTCTCTTTTGTTCCGCTGTAATTTACTGAATTAACAATAAAACTTGGCCCCCATATGAAAAGTTTCAATTTGCCCCAGGTATTTGAGAACACGCACTAAAATTAAAAAATAATTATAATTTTTAAAACAGAAATCAGGCCTGTGATTTAAATTATTACCAATAAAGAATATTTTGACGTAAGTTGCTTTCACATAAAAGTGCTTAAAATCGGGAACATTTCTTAGAAAAAGTATAAAATTTTATATTTTATATACTCGTATTCTAAATTGAAACACATATACAAAATTGAATAGTAAGATTGAATTCGTTCGTTCGTATGAAATATGGTAGTGGTGTGTATTTTAGCAATTTTAACAATGAAATATATTTCTGTGGAAACCAATAACAAAAACCATTTTAAACGAAAAATTTTTTTTTTTCAAAGCCTTTGCAATATTCAAACTAAGATTTAGAATGTTAAAAGCTTAGCCAGAGATGGCTCCTTATAACAACAAATCTAAGCCACGCTTATAAATTTAAAAAAATGTTTCATTTCCTCGAGTGGGGATCGAACCTAGAACCAGTCGCATTTACACAGTCACATATTTACTCACATAGACTATAAAAAAAAATATGAGAAAAATATTTTATACAGGTATACCACAAAATATGAAGTGTCCCTATAGATCATCCGTTGTATTTTTAAAAAATATTTTTCCCTTTTCCGCTTTTCAGTCACACAGTTAATCCGGAAAGCTCCTAAATTTAATTTATGCCGTCACTGAAATTCAGGTCATGATTTCAGCCACTTACCAACTTAAAGGCTACAATTTTTTGACTTGATAAGATGAAAGGGTCGGCTTAAAATTACAACTACTTTAATTTTATCTTATAACAAGTTTATTATAATTTTTTCTTTAAAATTGCTTATGAAAAATTTCATTTTATATTTATTTCATACAATTTAGATTTATAAAAATACCTTACAGTATTTAAAGTTTCTAACTATTTGTTATACTTCCACTCAATTCTCTAATATTAAATAATATTTCAATGTTTAATTTTGATAACAAAACCAAACGTTCATAGTGAAAAATTAACGCTACGCTTCGTCACATTCATGCACCGCTTCAGCGCCACAAATTATATTATTTGTGGTGATATTCACTTATAATATCTTTTATATTAATCATATCAGCACAAATAATAATATGAGGCCGGTCGTGGCGCAGAGCACACATCAGTGTAGGCAGAGGGATTCATCATGTAGAATGGCGGAACTCAACGCCGATTTGCCTCGAATGAAAATATAAATGTAAATAAATATTTCACTTCCTCAAGTGAAATATATATATATATATATATATATATATATATATATATATATATATATATATATATTTATATATATATTTCACTTTACTTTTCATTCAAAAATGGACAGTGGCGCTTTTTTTAAAATGACACATGCGTGTTCATTGAAAGAGCTACTATATTTTATGACAATCGTTATAAATATAGTAACGGCATAAAAACTTACTTTTTAGTGCAATTTTTTTATGACAATGTATATTGTTAGAAATCGGAAGCGGTTAACGTTTTTAAAAAAAAACATATCTGCTATATGTTTCTACTAACTATTTGGAAAGAGTTACTATGTAATTGCAATAAGTGATATGATTATTCCAATAGAGGCAGTTGCCTACAAGCAACTACCCCCGATTGACACAATTTCACTGCTTTTATCATCTTTTTCACAAACATCTACCCTCTTTTATACGAGTTCGCTAACAATACAAATGCAATGATTTTGCTCACGCATAATTTATATGTATTAATGTATTATTCACTTATATATTATTTTTTATATATTTTTCCTACTATATCTCCCGGCCTATAGCCGCATCTAAGGATAAATAGGGAGAACTTACTAAGAAACACTCACATTTTGTTCTCACTTTTCCTGGAGAAACATCATGCTTTGTCTCACTTGAAATAATCTATATTAATATTATAAAGCTTAAGACTTCGTTTGGTTGAATGTGATAATAATCTATTATAGATATATTTAGAAGAAGGTCAATAATTTCGATGTAACCCACTGTACCTGTGGTCAAAGTTACTTAGAATTTGTTGTTTCTCTAGATTATTTCTCTTTAACCGCGCGAGTGAAACCGCAAGTAAAAGCTTACATAGCGTTATCTAATCATTTCACACAGTTGCAATTGGACGATTGATGCATTTCAGAAGTAACGTTTACAAATATGTATGAAGAAATCAGCTTTCCTGACACAGTATCACACACACAGCAGGTTAGGCAGAGGGCACATAGTGCTAAGATACTCCGTTCCAAATTTTCTGCCGAAAACTGGAGCAATTGCATATTGAGGGGCGGAACTCAACGCCGCGCTTTGTCTCTACACCAGAGCGAAAAAATGAAAATATTAATTTTCAAAAAAATATTACATTTCCTGGAATCTAGATAGAACTTACAGCCGTTTACATTTACAGTCTCACTTGTGCCCCTGCGCCACGACTGGCCTCGTATATGTATGAGAGGAATAGAATAATTTACTATTAATGATATTATGTAAATGCATAGGCATACCAATTAAGCTTATAACAAATTAAATTGAATATAGATGTGTGATATCGCAGATTCAGTAGAGAATATTTGTAACGTTAAATTGTCATTAATTAATGTATTATTAATAATATTAAAACACGTTGTTGCCAGTCCATCCAGTTGTGGCGCAGGGGCACAAAGTGTGACTGTAAAGCCGACTGGTTGTGGGTTCAATCCTTATTCGAGGACATGAAATATTTACTTAAATTTATATTTCCATTTCTTCGCTCTGGTGTCGAGGACAAGCGCGGGGTTGAATTCTGCCACTCAATACGCAATGCCTCCAGAATTAACACTAGGTTTCCTCTGCCTACCCTGCAGTGTGCTTGATACAGCGTGAAGCTGATTTATTTATTTTAGTAAAACAAGTCAAATGTGATCCATATAATAAAATGGATATGTTCTTAGTAAAATCATTTAAATAAGTATTTTTTTTAATTTAAACCGCTCTACGTTTTCCCTGCACAGCTTTGCAATAATAAAGAAAACAATAATAAATAAATAGAACCACAAACTGTTGTTACGTACAACAGTTAGCTGGTCACAGGGCTACAGTTAGTTAATCACCAGTATTAGAATTTATATCACCACCACCAAAAACTACGAAAAATATTTTGTTAAAGCTTTTAAAAACAAAATCCAAATTTTAAACACAAAACACAATACACACAATAGCCAGAAATATGAGTTGTATACAATTTTAATTATCTGAGACAATATACTACTACAGCAGTAATCAGCGGAGTGCTACTATCGATACAATGGTATTCATTAGTGATATAAAAACTTTAATGACGTATTGTTTTCTATATTTCATAGTAATTTCCAATTATTTTTTCAATATGTACTATTGGTATAATCAAACACTCTTTTCCAGATTAACAATTTTAAATAAATTATAGAAGATTTATTATTTGTGTCGTGGCGCAGCGGTACAAGCGTGTGACTGAGTGTAAACGCCGCGACCATTGTGGGTTCTAATATTTAATATTTAAAAAATAAAATAAATCCCGCACACTGCAGGGTAGGCAGAGGGAACCTAGTGTTAAGACACTCCGTTCCCCACTTTCTGCCGAATTCTGGAGGCATTACGTGTTGAGTGGCAGAACTCAACGCCGCACTTGTCCTCGACACCAGAGCGAAGAAATAGAAATATAAATTTAAGTAAATATTTCATCTCCCCGAGTAAGGATCAAACCCACAACCAGTCGATTGTACAGTCACACTTTGTGCCACTGCGCCACAACTGGCCTCATCCTCAACAAATTTAATATTTTAATTTCTTCATTCTACGGCGTTAAGTTCCAACAGTTAACACGCAATGCCTCAAGCAAAATGCGAAATTGCGGAAGCGGAAAGTAGGTAACGGACACTCCGTTACTCACTTTCCGCCGCTTAACACTTTATTTCTTCTGCTAACACTGCGGGATACAGCGTGAAGGAAAAAAAACTTGCAAAATTAAGCCATTAAGCAGTTAAAGAAGATGAGGATTGAGGGACGACTTTCGAATTGGGAAACTCGATGCCGCGCTCACGTAATCGAACCCACATCCGTCGTGCTACGATCACACGCTTGTGCCCCTGCGCCACGACGTACTCATCAAATAAATAAATAAATAAATCAGCTTCACGCTGTATTCCGCACACAGCAGGGTAGGCAGAAGAAACCTAGTATTAAGACACTCCGTTCCCCACTTACTACCGAATTCTGGAGGCATTGCGTGTTGAGTGGCAGAACTCAACGCCGCAACGCATTCATCAATTATAATATTATATATGATGTATCTATTTATCAAGCCGTCCTCGTTATTTCATAGTCAGAATGTAATATACCCAGCTCCGTTAGTAAAGGGTAATGGTCAGACGAATGGCCAGTCCATTACATAATCGTAAATCGATACTCCAATGGAATGCAGTCGTCTCAGAAATGTAGCTTCATTTACAATTGTACATATATTATTTACTTAGTAGTAAATGAGTTCTCTACTCTAGATGTAGTAAGAACGGAGTTAGTGGGTTCTTCTATTTTATGTGGTTGTTATATAGTATTTTATATTGTATTAAGATTTTGTATTCTACTATATATTAAAGATTTAGATTTAACTCTCATTAGATTTTCTGCTTTTTACTACACGTGA
Source organism: Heliconius himera (assembly GCA_021202915.1). Lineage (NCBI taxonomy): Eukaryota > Metazoa > Arthropoda > Insecta > Lepidoptera > Nymphalidae > Heliconius > Heliconius himera. Next base: position 37,164 of record JAJHJA010000801.1, on the reverse strand, counting down.
TATGAAAATTAAAAAAACATACGGCACCCAATATGAGAACAATATTATACACAAGTAAATTAATAAAAAAAAAATTAAATTATACACTTACTTAAAAGAAGACTATTTATTTTAACATTTTTAAAGTTTTTAGTAGCTAAAAATAGAAATAAGTTGTAATAAGCATATAAGAATTTCTGCGTAGCTTGATGAGAACGTATGGCTTAGTGGTCAGGGAGCAGCGTTTTGGCGCATCTCTCTGGCATTCTATGTATTTAGAAAAAGCTTAAAGAACATTTTTTTAAACAATTAACAAAGTTTTATTTTTAAATTGGTTCTTTTGTTTATTTGATTATGTTTTTATATTATGTATACATATGTATGTATGTCTGTAGTTAATATTTATGTACATTGTCATAAAAAAATTGCACTAAAAAGTAAGTTTTTATGCCGTTACTATATTTATATATATATATATATATATATATATATATATATATATATATATATATATATATATATATATATATATATATATATATATATATATATATATATATATATATATATATATATATATATATATATATTTCACTTTACTTTTCATTCAAAAATGGACAGTGGCGCTTTTTTTAAAATGACACATGCGTGTTCATTGAAAGAGCTACTATATTTTATGACAATCGTTATAAATATAGTAACGGCATAAAAACTTACTTTTTAGTGCAATTTTTTTATGACAATGTACATAAATATTAACTACAGACATACATACATATGTATACATAATATAAAAACATAATCAAATAAACAAAAGAACCAATTTAAAAATAAAACTTTGTTAATTGTTTAAAAAAATGTTCTTTAAGCTTTTTCTAAATACATAGAATGCCAGAGAGATGCGCCAAAACGCTGCTCCCTGACCACTAAGCCATACGTTCTCATCAAGCTACGCAGAAATTCTTATATGCTTATTACAACTTATTTCTATTTTTAGCTACTAAAAACTTTAAAAATGTTAAAATAAATAGTCTTCTTTTAAGTAAGTGTATAATTTAATTTTTTTTTTATTAATTTACTTGTGTATAATATTGTTCTCATATTGGGTGCCGTATGTTTTTTTAATTTTCATATCACGTGTAGTAAAAAGCAGAAAATCTAATGAGAGTTAAATCTAAATCTTTAATAGATAGTAGAATACAAAATCTTAATACAATATAAAATACACATAAAATACAACATTTTTTTTTTATTGATTTACTTGTGTATAATATTGTTCTCATATTGGGTGCCGTATGTTTTTTTAATTTTCATATCACGTGTAGTAAAAAGCAGAAAATCTAATGAGAGTTAAATCTAAATCTTTAATAGATAGTAGAATACAAAATCTTAATACAATATATAACAACCACATAAAATAGAAGAACCCACTAACTCCGTTCTTACTACATCTAGAGTAGAGAACTCATTTACTACTAAGTAAATAATATATGTACAATTGTAAATGAAGCTACATTTCTGAGACGACTGCATTCCATTGGAGTATCGATTTACGATTATGTAATGGACTGGCCATTCGTCTGACCATTACCCTTTACTAACGGAGCTGGGTATATTACATTCTGACTACGAAATAACGAGGACGGCTTGATAAATAGATACATCATATATAATATTATAATTGATGAATGCGTTGCGGCGTTGAGTTCTGCCACTCAACACGCAATGCCTCCAGAATTCGGTAGTAAGTGGGGAACGGAGTGTCTTAATACTAGGTTTCTTCTGCCTACCCTGCTGTGTGCGGAATACAGCGTGAAGCTGATTTATTTATTTATTTATTTGATGAGTACGTCGTGGCGCAGGGGCACAAGCGTGTGATCGTAGCACGACGGATGTGGGTTCGATTACGTGAGCGCGGCATCGAGTTTCCCAATTCGAAAGTCGTCCCTCAATCCTCATCTTCTTTAACTGCTTAATGGCTTAATTTTGCAAGTTTTTTTGCCTTCACGCTGTATCCCGCAGTGTTAGCAGAAGAAATAAAGTGTTAAGCGGCGGAAAGTGAGTAACGGAGTGTCCGTTACCTACGAGGGGCTCGCCAAAAGTAAGGTTCCCTATTTTGTAATTCGGCTTCGGAGCGCGGGAAAAATTTGAAACTTGGCGGGATATTCCGCTAGGATGTGGTGGCCACACTGATTTTTGGAGGGAAGTGATCCGATAACCTGGTCGACCGTATCAGTCTTGTAAACATGTCGAGTGCAACCCCATCCGTGTCCGCCACTGAACTGAGAGCAATAATTCGTTTTTTCACGTTAAAAGGTAAATCCGGGACTGAAATTCACAAGGAACTTTCGTCAGTGTATAGTGAAAAGTGCATGAGTGTTCAAAAAGTCCGGAAATGGAGAGAAAGTTTTCTGAACGGCCGAGAAAATGTTGAAGACGAACCGCGCTCCGGGAGGCCCTCTACCGCTCGGGAAGGAGAAATTGTTGAAGCTGTTGAAGAAATTTTGCAAGGCGATCGTCGGCTGACGATTGAAGAAATCTTTGAAGAGCTTCCAGTTTCGATCAAGGACAGAACGAGCGTACGGTCAGTCAATAGGATCGTCTCAGAAAATCTTGGTTACAGCAAGGTTTGTGCTCGCTGGGTGCCCAGGCTGTTGAGCGACGAGCACAAAAGAAACCGGGTTATCGCTGCGACCACTTTTTTTGAGCTTCACAGTGCTGAGGGAGATGCTCTTTTCGACAGAATTGTTACTGGAGATGAGACGTGGGTTCACCACACCACTCCAGAGACAAAAAATCAAAGCAAAGTGTGGAAGTTGAGCGGAGAGGCGGCCCCAAAAAAGGCGAAAATTGCGTTGTCTGCCGGAAAAATCATGGCAACTGTTTTCTGGGACAACAAAGGTGTGCTGTTGGTTGACTACCTTGAACGTGGGAACACAATCAATGCTCAGAGGTATTGTGAAGTCCTAAAAAAGTTGAGATCGGCCATAAAACGCAAAAGGCCGCATTTGCTGTCAAAAGGGGTGCTTCTCATGCACGATAATGCACGCCCCCATTCGGCTCGCCAAACTCAGGATCTGCTGGGACAATTCAACTGGGACATTTTCCCACATCCTCCCTACTCCCCGGATCTTGCTCCCTCAGATTTTCATCTTTTCCCGAAGTTGAAGGGGCACCTGGGAGGGAAACACTTCCGCGACGACGAAGAGCTGAAGGCGGAAGTCAACAACTACCTGAGGAAGGTGGGCACGCAGCACTACCAGGACGGCATTCAAAAACTCGTGCCACGCTTTCAAAAATGTATTGAGAGAAATGGTGATTATGTTGAAAAATAGAAAACAATCTGTAGAATCGGAAAAAAATATAAAAAATTAAAAAAAAATTTGTCTACTATTTTTTCTAGCGTAGGGAACCTTACTTTTGGCGAGCCCCTCGTACTTTCCGCTTCCGCAATTTCGCATTTTGCTTGAGGCATTGCGTGTTAACTGTTGGAACTTAACGCCGTAGAATGAAGAAATTAAAATATTAAATTTGTTGAGGATGAGGCCAGTTGTGGCGCAGTGGCACAAAGTGTGACTGTACAATCGACTGGTTGTGGGTTTGATCCTTACTCGGGGAGATGAAATATTTACTTAAATTTATATTTCTATTTCTTCGCTCTGGTGTCGAGGACAAGTGCGGCGTTGAGTTCTGCCACTCAACACGTAATGCCTCCAGAATTCGGCAGAAAGTGGGGAACGGAGTGTCTTAACACTAGGTTCCCTCTGCCTACCCTGCAGTGTGCGGGATTTATTTTATTTTTTAAATATTAAATATTAGAACCCACAATGGTCGCGGCGTTTACACTCAGTCACACGCTTGTACCGCTGCGCCACGACACAAATAATAAATCTTCTATAATTTATTTAAAATTGTTAATCTGGAAAAGAGTGTTTGATTATACCAATAGTACATATTGAAAAAATAATTGGAAATTACTATGAAATATAGAAAACAATACGTCATTAAAGTTTTTATATCACTAATGAATACCATTGTATCGATAGTAGCACTCCGCTGATTACTGCTGTAGTAGTATATTGTCTCAGATAATTAAAATTGTATACAACTCATATTTCTGGCTATTGTGTGTATTGTGTTTTGTGTTTAAAATTTGGATTTTGTTTTTAAAAGCTTTAACAAAATATTTTTCGTAGTTTTTGGTGGTGGTGATATAAATTCTAATACTGGTGATTAACTAACTGTAGCCCTGTGACCAGCTAACTGTTGTACGTAACAACAGTTTGTGGTTCTATTTATTTATTATTGTTTTCTTTATTATTGCAAAGCTGTGCAGGGAAAACGTAGAGCGGTTTAAATTAAAAAAAATACTTATTTAAATGATTTTACTAAGAACATATCCATTTTATTATATGGATCACATTTGACTTGTTTTACTAAAATAAATAAATCAGCTTCACGCTGTATCAAGCACACTGCAGGGTAGGCAGAGGAAACCTAGTGTTAATTCTGGAGGCATTGCGTATTGAGTGGCAGAATTCAACCCCGCGCTTGTCCTCGACACCAGAGCGAAGAAATGGAAATATAAATTTAAGTAAATATTTCATGTCCTCGAATAAGGATTGAACCCACAACCAGTCGGCTTTACAGTCACACTTTGTGCCCCTGCGCCACAACTGGATGGACTGGCAACAACGTGTTTTAATATTATTAATAATACATTAATTAATGACAATTTAACGTTACAAATATTCTCTACTGAATCTGCGATATCACACATCTATATTCAATTTAATTTGTTATAAGCTTAATTGGTATGCCTATGCATTTACATAATATCATTAATAGTAAATTATTCTATTCCTCTCATACATATACGAGGCCAGTCGTGGCGCAGGGGCACAAGTGAGACTGTAAATGTAAACGGCTGTAAGTTCTATCTAGATTCCAGGAAATGTAATATTTTTTTGAAAATTAATATTTTCATTTTTTCGCTCTGGTGTAGAGACAAAGCGCGGCGTTGAGTTCCGCCCCTCAATATGCAATTGCTCCAGTTTTCGGCAGAAAATTTGGAACGGAGTATCTTAGCACTATGTGCCCTCTGCCTAACCTGCTGTGTGTGTGATACTGTGTCAGGAAAGCTGATTTCTTCATACATATTTGTAAACGTTACTTCTGAAATGCATCAATCGTCCAATTGCAACTGTGTGAAATGATTAGATAACGCTATGTAAGCTTTTACTTGCGGTTTCACTCGCGCGGTTAAAGAGAAATAATCTAGAGAAACAACAAATTCTAAGTAACTTTGACCACAGGTACAGTGGGTTACATCGAAATTATTGACCTTCTTCTAAATATATCTATAATAGATTATTATCACATTCAACCAAACGAAGTCTTAAGCTTTATAATATTAATATAGATTATTTCAAGTGAGACAAAGCATGATGTTTCTCCAGGAAAAGTGAGAACAAAATGTGAGTGTTTCTTAGTAAGTTCTCCCTATTTATCCTTAGATGCGGCTATAGGCCGGGAGATATAGTAGGAAAAATATATAAAAAATAATATATAAGTGAATAATACATTAATACATATAAATTATGCGTGAGCAAAATCATTGCATTTGTATTGTTAGCGAACTCGTATAAAAGAGGGTAGATGTTTGTGAAAAAGATGATAAAAGCAGTGAAATTGTGTCAATCGGGGGTAGTTGCTTGTAGGCAACTGCCTCTATTGGAATAATCATATCACTTATTGCAATTACATAGTAACTCTTTCCAAATAGTTAGTAGAAACATATAGCAGATATGTTTTTTTTTTAAAAACGTTAACCGCTTCCGATTTCTAACAATATATGCGAGACATTAGATTTAAAAAAATATATATAAGAAAAAATATCTACGTGACTTGACTCGTAGTTTAATTGAATGAAATGAAATTGAATAAGTATATTTTCTTATTATGTTGTTTATTGAAATGTGTTACAAATATCCAAACGAAGAGACCGCTTATGGTATATATAGTAACAACATAAAAATTAAGACTTTGTATGGAGTGAGGAAAATATATATTTTAGTTTATATATATTTCCAGATTTATGGTAGCATATTTTAATCGCGTGCTTTATATTCAATAAATGAGAGCTGTAATGGCCGTTACGCTAAGAGTTGTTAAAGTTTGATAAAAACTTATAATGATCAAAAAATCTAAATGTGCTTTTATTACTTGGAAAGTCGATTAAGTTAGAAAAATGACTAAACTTTACGTAGTTCTGTGATAAACGCCGTTTAGTCTTAATGATCTATCTACGCTTGATCATACAAAATTGTTTCTATTTAGGTAAAATTTTAAAATTTGCAACGAATTATATATATCCAGAAGAATATTACAAACAAAATTATGAATTAATCATCTGGATATAGATATATTTTCACGTTAACCTTGTACAAAAAATAATAATATAGCTATCTTGTAGTGTAAGTAATAGAATTAAATATTTTTTCTATTTCTTAGTGTAATAGACTAATAATAATATATGACAATAATATTGACTCTTTTATCTATTTACTTCGATTTTTAGTAACAAGGCGCGGTGTTGAGTGCCGCCACCTAATACGGAATGCCTCAAAAGTTTAGAGGAAAGTGGGAAACGGAAGTGTCTTAATGGAGAATGGAGAGTGTCCTAGCATTAGGTTCCCAGGTTCCATCTGCCGAGCCTGCTATGTATTGGATACACCGTGAAGCTAAAAAATATATGAAAGCCTATGTATCTTTTTTAAATTTACCTTGATTATCTACTACAATAGAAGTAAAAAATTAAGAAAATAGTTTGATAATCATATACAGGTACAACCACATATACATCTCCGATATGTTGTGTTAGCATATAATTTATAAAATCAGCTTCATGCTGTATCCCGCACACAGCAGGGTAGGCAGGGGCTAGTGTTAATACACTCCGTTCCCCACTTTCTGCCGAATTCTGGAGGCATTGCGTGTTGAGTGGCAGAACTCAACGCCGTGCTTTGCCTCGACACCAGAAGGAAGAAATGGTAATATACATTTTAAGTAAATATTTCATCTCCTTGAGTGGAGATCGAACCCACAACCAGTCGGTTTTACAATCATACTTTGTGCCCCTTTGTGCCCACGACTGGCCTCTAGATTGATATCCCCGTCCTTGAGAAGAAGGTCATAAATATATCCTCGTCATCTAAATAATCTTCTCTTAATTTCACATGTAGTACGATCTTCCTCATCTTTAAAATACAGAAGATTGTCAGGAATAATACTAGAATCCTGTTTCTGCTCAGCATCACTGTCATGGGTGTTCTGCTCCTCGTGATCCTCAGTTTCTGATGTAATTTTATTGTGACTATCAAAAATGTATAGAACAAAATATAAAAAATCATTTTAATATCCAGATGATTAACATATAAAGCTACAACATGAAAAATACACCGTTTGTGTATGAAAGTGTCTAGCGACGAACCCCGAGTTCATTTAAAGAAAATGGCGATTCCTTACAATTTTATTCATCTATCTTTTTTTCAGAGGAGTAAAATTTAATACAAAATATCATAGCATTTATATAAATTATAAATTATATAAATACTATGAGATTATAAATTAAGCTGAATATACTTCATTGTTTGCGTGATATCTCAATTTCGAAAGTTCTGAGTAATATAATTTCACGAAACAGCAACTGCAGAAACGAAGTGAGAAAGTTCATTTAACTTTTTTAATTATTTATTACTTCCTTTTTTATTCTTTCTAGTAAAATCCTCCATCTTTACGGAAAGAAATCAAATATATATAAAATAATATACTACACGAGTCAAGTATAACATAAATATTTTTTAATTAATAAATTAAATAGCTTCAGCAGTGAACGATGACATAATTTAGTTTGTTAATATTTTAAAAATATAATAAGGATATAAAATTTTGACGAATGAGACACTGTCTGTATTCTGCCAATTGGCGCTCCGAACTCTTTGACTACCCCGCCAGGGATAAAGCGCGAAGCAAAGTTATGGAATCGAACCCAACGTCTTTTACGTTTACAGTCTTACGCTTGTGCCCGAGCTCCACGACTGGTGTCAAAAAAAAAGAATAACAAATTGTATTTTGAATTGTTATCGTATTTTTATGTCTTTTTTTAAAGTATTATTTACCTTACATTTATAAAAATAAACCTATCAATTTCACTTCTACTTTTGTTCTTTTAAAGTAATTCTGACGAATAAACAAAAATGCGTTATATCGAACAGATATTGCGGTTGCCCTGCAGCGTTTCACAGCGGTTCTCCTATTAACCGGATGTTTCCTAACAAAATATGTCAAGTTGCGGAAATTAAATACAGATATTTACTTACTTAAGCTATCTTCTATATGCATATTTTTGTACTCCATCCATAGATAAAAAATAATATAATTGTAGCCCAGTTGTGACGTGCTTAAATTCATCTTTGTGACGTGCTTAAATGTCATAGTTGCGAATTCATACAAATTAAGTATTTGTTTCATTATTTTAGCTTTAAGTTATCATAGCCGCACACAGGGTAGGCAGAGGGAACCTGGGAACCTACTTTCCGCAGAATCCTAGAGGCATTGCGTGTTGAGTGGCAGGCGTCCACGCCGCGTTTTGTCTAAATTAAGTGAAAATAGATACTATAATTATACTACTATATACGATACGATAAGTTACTGCTAGATACGATACCATACTATTACTGCATACATATATTATATAATATATTAAAATAAGCACAATTTTTAAATTCAAAAATAAAAAAAAAAACTGTTTTACAAGAAGAATAAGAAAACGTGTTATTTTTTTTGAGCTGGTGCAGCCTACGATGTTGTGCTATCTTATATTATACATTTATCAATATGTTAAATATTAAATAAAAAATGTAATTATATTGAAATTTACTGAATTCAGTGTTTACGTTTATACTAACAAAATAAAAAAATAAACCCCAAAACAAATGAAATCCTATTCACCGTAGTACTTAAGTACCACATGGTCCCTAACTACACTAGAATAATCAATGTATAGTTAAGATTCAACCAATTCTTCCTACAATTATTATTTTCGCAGTCTAACAATGGATACCTCTATTCTATTGGGAATTGTAATCAAAAAGTGCAGACTTCAATTATTGGAGAATATACTTTTGCTGAGTTACCTCATTTCCTACGCTACTATTTTTTCTTTATTCGATTTCTCCAATGAAATTATTAAGCGTGAACAGGCAATATTGAAAAGGAATATACTCAAGTTTCCAATTATTAAAGCTTTCTTTTATAAGAGTTTTTTTAGCAGATATATAACTTTAAATGAAATGGGAATGTATTTAATTAATATAACTAACGTAACTTATAATTTAATTTATAAAAAAGAAAAGGAAAAATTTGAGGCCAGTAGTGGCGCAGAGGTACAAAGTGTAAATGTAAAATCGACTGGTTGTGGGTTCGATTCCCACTCGCCGAAATTATATATATATTTACATTTATATTTTCATTTCTTCGCTCTGGTGTCAAGGTAAAGCGCGGCGTAGAGTTCCGCCACTCAATACGCAATGCCTACAGAACTCGGCGAAAAGTGGGGAACGGAGTGTCATAACACTAGAGTTCCCTCTATCTAACTTGCTATGTGCGGGATACAGCGTGAAGCTGAGGCAGTTATATTAATTTTAAATGCAGTTTATTACTATACAGCTATGATAGTAGTTTAATGCAAATCATCTTGGTTTATTTTCGATAATGTTTACACAAGTATATTCACGAAATTCAATTAGGTATTTCGAAATAAAACATTTTATTGTCAGGCTTGTTCTCTCAAGACCCATTCAAATCCCATCCACCTGAAATAACTGTCGCACAACGTTGATACAGAGTGTCTTTCGAAAGCACTGGTCAGTTATTGCAGTTACAAAGCGATTTGTAAAAAAAATATTTGTCTGTATTTTTTACTGTTAAACACACTATATAGAGTCATTTTATTTCAAGTAGTATAAATTTTATTTTTCATACATTGAAAGAATGTGTTATTATTAATTTATTTATAATAATAATAATTGTTGACTCTTTAATTTATTAATTGTGAATAAGTACGAACATTGATTTTATATGTTGTATATTTTTTTTTCATATAAAAAGTAGTTCAATTGATTAATCCAAAATATGTATAAGCACTGTATGTAGTGTTCAAATAATAAGTGAGTTCAATATTATAAATGTTGTAATGTGAAGTAGACCAGATTCACGGTTGTAATATCTAGCATAGCATGGTATACAGAGGGAACCTAGTTTCCAGGCACTCCGTTTCCTATTTTCCGCCCGAATTCGATATTTTGTGGGTAAGTGGCAGAATAATGCCGCGCTTTGCTTTTTTAATTTCCCCCAATGGTAATCGAATCCACGCTCGTTGCGTTCACAGTCACATGCATGTGCCCCTACGCCACGACGGCTTTAAAAAAAAACAGAGTAAGAATACTACACAGGGAAATTAAAATAATTCATTTATTTACACTCTCTGACGCTGTTACACTGTGCCATGAAAGCCTAAAGAATGGAGAGTGGAGAATAAAACAGTCTAACTTAGCCTAGCCTTTTCACTGTTTGATTATTTCAAAGATGTTACATGTTGGGTGGAAAACACAACTAGCTTTATCAAAACATAAGGAGGTAAAAATAATAATGTAAAAATATTCTTTTGAGTATTCAACATGAAATCATCGCGTGTAATTAATTGACATAGACCAACTGAGTCACGGTGATGTCAAATAATGATTAGGTATTTATAATACAAGGGCTTATCTTTAATAATAATTTGCCCTTGTCTTTTAATAATTTGGTTTAATATATTAATAATATATTTCGTATCAGGTAAAAAAAATATATAATTGAACCTCAGCTTTCTTTTATTAATCACTCTGCAAACTACGGAAGACGCGTGAAGATATAAATAATGTTTACTTATAATTTCTGTTGCCCTAACTTTACTACTTATTAAATAATCTATTGGCATTGAAAGTTTATAATTTTGAAACACAAGGCTATGCTAATGATACACGAATAATGAAAATTATACCAGGTCAGGCCAGTAGCGCAGCTGCACCAGGATGTGATCGTAAGCACGACAGATTATGGGTTCAATTCCTACTAGAGGAAAAAAGTTCTAAATAAATCAGCTTCACGCTGTATCCCGCACACAGCAAGGTAGGCAGAGGGTTAAGACACTCTGTTCCCCACTTTCTTCCGAATTCTGGAGTTGCGTGTTGAGTGACAGAACTCAACACCGCGCTTAACCTCAACACCAGAGCGAAGAAATGGAAATATAAATTTAAGTAAATATTTCATCTCCTCGAGTGGGAATCGAATCCACATACAGTCGGTTTTACAGTCACACCTCGTGCCGCTGCGCCTCGACTGGTCTCTTAAGTTATAATTTTTTAATTTTTTTTTATTTTATTAGTTTTTATTATTCACTTCTTTGTCCTGGAGTGGAGGCCAAGCGCGGCCTCCAACATTCAGCGGAAAGTGGAAAGCACAGAGTCTTAACACTAGCCTTCCTCTGCCTCCCCTGCTACGTGCGGGATGCTGGAAAAAAAGAAAATCACAATTATATAAATATCAACAATTTTTTTGGTGTATGTTTTATTTTAGATGACAAGAGGTGGTTTTTAAATATGGTTTGCTAGAATCGTGAAATGAATAATTCAGGACATTTTTCATATAAAACGTTGAAAAACCTAGCGCGTGTGTATATTACAGGGAAAGGAAGATTGCTTTTTCATGTCACGTAGTGTTAAAGATTTTTATGCTGTAACATTTTACTTACCAGATTTTGCTCTTTATCTTAACCCTTTTCAGCGAAAACTTCATTTTGCTTTATTAATTAAATCATATTTTACGTACATTCCTCTGTTTACTTGGCTGAAGTTGCTAAAGCTTCAAATTTTTATTATTTTTCCGTATTCACAATATTTTAACGACGATATTATATGTAAACATATATTATTTTCCATGAATCTTAATTACATTTCAATTTTAAGTAAACAGTTTGTTTTATTGTGATATATATTTTACAAGCAAGATATTTTATTGTATACTAGCTGCTCGCCCACGGCTTCGCCCGCTTAAAATACATGATTATTGATTTAATAAGCAGAATTGATTGACAACTATAATGACTTCTATTATGATTTTTTACGACATTATCCTCAAAGAATTTTTGATTGTTTTAAATAAAAAAATACGACCATTGTTGATATTTGATTTTTATAAAATATACATAAAGCTAATTATTTATTACACGTATATATTTTTGTAACTTTATGTTCTTTTTACCTATATAATATACTCTGTTAAATGTGCTGATGCCAGTGAATAATTTAATTTACTCATTCAGAAATAGCCTCAAATGTTAAATTATTGATTTGAAGGATTCATAACATTCTTTGTAAAATAACTGTAATAATTGCATATTAACTCCCGTACAGTTTTTAAATTAGTTACATATATTATATGAACGAACCAACCAAAAAATCTTTGTATTTACTTGATATTTCTTTCAAGATCGTTCTTTATCTGTGTTGAATTAATTCCGACTTCTTTCAAATGACGATAACTTTTTCTTAATGAACCGATTTTGATGAACTAAACTTTAGTAGGTAAGTTGAGTTAAAACAAAGAAATTGGTGAAATTCAAGTAAATCGGTTCAGTACTTTCAGAGAAAAATGCGGACAAAAATATGTCGACAGACAGATAGACAGACAAGAAATTAAAAAAAAATCTTTTTGCTTTCTATTATTATTTTTAAGTGTCCCTCTATCCATTTCAGTCAAAATTACTAAATGTATAGACAAAATATTTTTACTGTCTTATTATATAAGAGATAAAGCTACTCAAAATCAAATTAAATCAGCTTCATCCTGTACGCACACAGTAGGGTAGGCAGAGGGAACCTAGTATTAAGACATTGTTTCCCACTTTCCGACGAATTGTGAGTTGCGAAACACAACTGAAAAATTAAAATATAAATGTAAATAAATATTTCACTTCCTCGAGTGGGGATCGAACCCACAACCAGTAGCGTTTGCAGCCACACTTTGTGCCACTGCGCCACGACTGGCCTCTAATAAAGCTACTCAATAATTTTATACACGGATACTAATATTCTTTGTTAAAGTAAATATTTATTTTCACTTACTAGCAGTATACTTATTCAATTAACACGAAGAAACACCCTCTGGAAATAAATGTCGTATAACATTGATATACGCCTGTACTCCAGCAGGTTGGGGCGTACTGCACGCTTGGAACCCATTTCCTAAATTAGCTTACTTCCCGCTTTGCACTAAAGTGCCCCATCCCATACAATTGTAAAGATGTGTATCCTTATTTGTATCTGTGAAAGATGGCGCTATTCGGGCGTTTAGGGAAACATTTAAAAGAATTAACGTAATGTGAATGTACAGATAAATAAATGTTATATGTTGCGGGTGTAAATTGCAATAGATATAAACCCTTTCTGCTGTTTTGATATTCGAAAAATGTTTAAATACTGTACTTTTACAAGAACTGAGAAAAAATATTATTAAAGCGATTTGAAGGATGAAATATATTGATTGATAAAATATATTGATTGCTATAAAGATATTAAATTTGAATGGTTCAGTAACGACCGTAACGTATATAAGCGTAAAGTCAAGAACTAAAAATGTTAGTAACGAATGTGTAAACGTTAACCTATGAACAAAATTTTTGTATGAAAAGTAATGGTAAGACGACGATTTTTTTCAGCCTATTACGATGCACCGCCCAACGTTCCAAAAGATAACCATCTCAGTCTAGGGCTGCTCTGTCTATATTCATGTGAATGAAGATTTTTAAATTTTATATTATAATATAAATCTATTGAAATACATTTATTATGGATCTTTAGTTGATTAATTAATAATTTACTATTAAACAAAAGGCAGCCTGATGGAGTCTTGCTGTATAGACATTTTACGTATTTATAGCTATAACATTTCAAAATCTATCAAGAATTGGGGAGCTATAAATTATTCCTTTTAGAGCCGCTTTAGTAATTAATCCTATTAAAATCTATTGCAGATTACTTTGATTAATTCTAAAGTATTTAAACATTTCAATGGAAGTGGATTGATAGTTTCTTAGCAATTCAGAATTTAATTTAGCTTTTATTATTTTAGAGACTCTAAAATGGAAACCAGTTTTAATGATTATCGATCGAATTGCTTGTTTTTGAGTTATTCTCACTTGTTATTAGTTAATCTTAAAGTATTTTAGTTCTAGATAAGAAACTCTTAAAAATTCAAATTAACAAAATAAATCAGGTTTACGCTGTATCCAGCACATAGTAGGCAGAGGGAACCTAGTGTTAAGACACTCTGTTCCCCACTTCCTGCCGAATTCTGGATTCATTGCATGTTGAGTGGCAGAATTCAACGCCGCGCTTAGCCTCGACATCAGAGCGAAGAAATGGAAATATAAATTTAAGTAAATATTTCATCTCGTTGAGTGGGGATCGAACCCAAAACCAGTCGCTTTTAAAGACACACTACGTGCCGCTGCATCACGACTGGCCTCAAATATAAGAATTTCACAAAAAATGATATTTTATAGATATTTACTGTAAAATTAATTAATTATTGTACCGGATCACTGTACGTATTTTACTTTAAGCAATAAAATTATATAAAATGTTCCTATTTCAAAACATGAATCTAAAATAGGCCATTGTTCTTGATCGGAATATTGTGTTTCAATTAGCATAGCTATCTGGTGTAGCAGGCTTGCTCTGTCACCAAATAAAATTAGCTTAACGTATCCATATATAACTGCTTATTTCGTTTTATATTTTGTAAAATTGCGCCTCGTTGAACTATCGAAAACGAACGATATTATAAGAGGTGTTGTTTCAAATCCCACTAAGTTCAAAGTTTTATAATGAAATATTTTTTCTTTCCTAGGCATATAATTGTACTTTAATACAAGATATACAAAATACAGGGTGTAATTCTCTTCTCTATATAGAATAAAACAGTAAAAATATTTTGTCTGTACATTTAGTAATTTTGACTGAAATGGATAGAGGGACTTAAAAAGAAAAATAGAATGAAAAAAAATTATTTTTGAATTTCTTGTCCGTCTGTCTGCCTATCTGTCTATTTTTTTTTTATTTTAATTCCTACTTACACTACAGACTTATGGTCCGTACCTTTTGTTATTTTTACATTTCTTTTAATACTTTTTTCTATAGATATTACCTAGAACTAGACTTATGTTATTACATACATATATTTCTATATATATACAATATCTGCTTAAGACAGTCCAGTTATTCATTTCAGTTGCCACTTACTAACTTAATCTAACACTATTATCTAAATCTACATGCATAAAAATAAGCATCGTAAATAAATGTAACTTAATTAATTACAATAGATAAAATGTTCATTACGGATTACAAGATAAATTTTATACAACCATACAAATATTTGTCTATTTGTATGGTGATATTTTTCTCTGAAAGTACCGAACCGCTAGTTAAAAATATGGTAATAGATCAACACAATCAAAATAATATTTTATTAATATACTCAAAGCAAGTGTCGTATATTTCCATGTTTACAAACAACAGGATCCACTCTCGTTTATAACCGGACATTGTTGTTTTTCCATGGCAGCAAATAAACAAGGAAACTGGGTGGAATGACTCGAGCCTCTTTAATTTCCGGTTGCACTCGACTCGCGATGTTTCTTTCATCTCAGAATTGATTTTTCTCTTAGATATTTTGAATTATTCATATTTTCTTTTCAAATAGAAAATAAACACTGTCTGAGTAAATTGAATATTTGGCTTCTGAAGAAAAGTATCACGAAGAAGAATGACAGCTAGTGACAATTTTACCCTAAAAAAGTTTTACCCTAAAAAATAAAAAAAATGTTTTTAAATACGGGTACGGGGTATTACACACTAGCTGTCATTCTTCTTCGTGATAATTTTCTTCAAAAGCCAAATATTCAATTTACTTCAGTGACAATTTTACCCTAAAAAAGTTTTACCCTATAAAATAAAAAAATACAGACCGTATTTAAAAACATTTTTTTTATTTAACTTTTTGTTTTACATAAAATCCATAAATAACATTACAGTCACTATGAAATTATTTTTTGTTCTTTTTTTTTTTAATTCGAATATAAAAATATAAAAATGTTTAAATCTGTAATATCACAGGTACTATAACATTTTTCATAGCACGTTAGTCGTACATTTGTTCTACAAAAGCTTTTACAAACTGTGAAATATTATGTATTTGATATTTACATCCTTTGTTACGAAAATGGGTTTCATACAAAAGTATGTTGAATTTATAACACTTCCCCTTTTATGTTGGAGGTTAAAAACCGAGTAAAAACGAAAATAAAAAGTCCAATTTCCCTCTAGATATCTATTCAAGGCGTGAATCGTAAATCTGGCCCCATTCTGCTTTGTCTACGCGGAGGAAATATGCAAATTTTCAGGCTTTGCAGCGCTCGATTAATGCTTGTGCAGACGTACTTTTAAGACCTGGTATGTAAAATGAATGTATTATAAGGTATTTCTGCCTTATTATATTATTGTTATTGAAGATGAAGATATAAGACGGCCCCGAATCATAATCGAATCGAATAAGAATACAGAAGATTTTACAAATTTCCCCTACCCAAAAATCTCTAATTTTGTAAAAATCTCCCGATAGAGATACTAACAACATAAATAAGTTGTAACAAGCGTAAAAAAAATCGACGTAGCTTGATGAGAACGTATGGTTTAGTGGTCAGAGCGCCTGGTCCGAGTTGGAGTCCCGCTACGTAAAAATTTTTATACGTTTTCTAAATAAGTATTTTTCTTTTCTAAATGTGGAATAACACTTTAAAAATGTTAAAAATACATTCATATAATCTATATTTATGTATCAAGTTAGCTGAAGAACAGGAATCTAATAAGTGATATTTATTGCGATCTTTATCATTATTTAATTTTACCTGGAGTTTCTTAATTTTACATAAATAATCTTCCACTGTTCGTTTTTTTAAGTAATCGTATTGATTTTTCAAATATCTGTTTTACATTTTAATAAAAAAATGTCAGTGACACGAAAATTTGGGTTTTTTAACTTTAGTGATCTTATTTATCATTTTGTCGTCTATATACATAGGTTTTGTATATAAAGTTAAATAAACATAACATTTGAATGAGAAACAAAGTGGGCGCGACTGTACAAGAATATTCAGAGCCTAAGCCTAAGCACTAAGTTACCCTAATCCGTAATCCTACGCCGTAGCAGTAAATTTTGATGGAAAGATAATCTGACAATGAAATAATATTATGTTCAAATATTTTGTTGTTGTCGATGCTCGAAAAGATAGATTGCTATTGAATCTTATTTATTTCCATTGTTATTAATCAATTTTATAAATAACTAACAGAATTTAGTTTAAAAGAACTCTTACAATTAAATTAACTATTAATATAAAATATTACATATTCTCGAGTGAAAATCGAACCCACAACCTGCCGCTTTTACAGTTACACGCTTGTGTCCCTGCGCCACGAATGACGCATATATTATGAAACGCAATATTTTTAATATTTTTTAAAAAAAATGGCCATGCACATATTCCATCATCTCTTATATGTAGCGAAATAAAGAGGCGAAAATGTTGTTTTTTATTATAATTAAAATATACTCCCGTGGACTTTACATCGATAATGTAGCGGTTGTTTCAGGCGAGTGAGATTTTAAAATTTTAATAGCGTATTCACAAGGCGTGTGAAATATATTTTCCGGGGTGGCTAACGAGCTCCGCTTGTTCAACAATGCGTGCTCAGCGGCGCACTTTAATTGTTATTATATAAAATAAGGCAATTTAATTACTGCCGAGGCCAGTCGTGGCGCAATGGCACAGAGTGTGGCTGTAAAATCGACTGGTCGTGGGTTCGATCCCCACTCGAGGAGATAAAATATTTACTTACATTTATATTTTCATTTCTTCGCTCTGGTGTCGAGGCAAAGCGCGGCGTTGAGTTCCATCACTCAACACGCAATGCCTATAAAACTCGGCTGAAAGTGGGCAACGGTATATCTAAACACTAGGTTCCCTCTGCCAACCCTGATGTGTGCGGGATACAGCGTGAAGCTGATAATTAGTGTCGAAATTGTACAAACATCTAATAATGGATTTCGATTTCTCCCTTAGGGTATTAATTATTTGCAGTAGCATAGACGCTCTGTCGCTCTGGTAACAAGGCCAAGCGTTGTGTTGACTTCTGTTAGTCAATATGCAATATCTCGAAAATTGGGTGGAAAGTGGGAAACAGTGTCTTAATAGTAGGTTACCTTCATCAATCCTGTTATATGCAGAATACAGCGTAAAGCTTAAAAAATATGACGTAAATAGGTGAACACAAAGCAAAAAAAAAAAATAACATAAAATTGTT
Organism: Heliconius himera; assembly: GCA_021202915.1. Taxonomy (NCBI): domain Eukaryota; kingdom Metazoa; phylum Arthropoda; class Insecta; order Lepidoptera; family Nymphalidae; genus Heliconius; species Heliconius himera. The sequence continues at coordinate 18,658 of JAJHJA010000801.1, read as the reverse complement.
AAAAAATCTAAATCATTTTCTAAACATACCTATATACAATATTAAATGTTTATACCTATACCTCAAGTATATAATCAACACTACCCTTGAACACTCCACCCATTTACTCCTTAATTAGAGAAAGATCACTGGAGCTGATTATAAAGCTCATTATCAACGATACAAGGGGATTGTGTATAATGATAGATAGAGGCATACTAACGAACGCCTTTGATGTTTCAAATATTTAAACTTCTTGTATTGATTCCTTCAAGTTGTTGTTGTCAAGACTGATTGTACGTAGTGGGTTCTATTCCCGCGTGTAAAATTGTGAATAAATAATGAAAATATTCTAATAGTTCGTTGTTGAGGCCATGGTGGCGCTGTGGTACTTGTGACTGTAAACGCGATGATTGTGGGTTCGATTCCCACTCGAGGAGATGAATAATTATTTATTAATATTCTTATTTCTTAGTCGCTATATGCTGGTTACAGCGTGAAGCTGAAAACAAGTAAAATAATGTAAAAAAATATACAGTGTTTTTGTCATCACCAGTTTAAATGAAAGCACAGCACAGTAAGTACTCTATAAAATCCTTATACTGATTTAATATAGAAAATTATTTTTTTTCAAACAAAATAATTTATAACGCACAATAGACATTAACTTATTAAAGCGCGCATGTCGCACACATCTCATTTACGAAATAGAGTCGAGAAAAAAAAAGTAAACTATTATATGAAATATTGTTAATATTTTAACATCAATGATTAGATCAATTTGGCATAAAGAGAAATGATTTACACTAAAATATATTAAATCAAAGCTACATTTTGTTTAACAGAAATAATCCGATTTTGTTATGGGCATATTGATAGCTCTCAATTGCTTTTGAAATAGTCGAAAATTTTGATATTATAACCAATCTGATGCATTAAAAGCTTGTCAGTATAATCCTATTATAATATATTAAAACGTATGAATTTATATTAGTAGAGATAAATGCGAGTTTTTCGTTACTACGAATATTTATCGTGTTCATTATATATATATATATATATATATATATATATATATATAGTATTAAGTATAATATAGTAATTAGGCCGCTGTGGCACAGGGGCACCAGCATACGACTGTAAACGTGACGGTTAGTAGTTCGATTCCCATTCAAGGGAATGTGATATTTAACATTTTCATTTACTCGCTCTGGCAACGAAGCAAAGCGTGGTGTTAAAATCCGTCACTCAACATTCGATGCCTCCGGAATGGGCTAAAAGAGTCTTAATGGGAAACGGAGAGTCTTAGCACTAGGTTCACGGGTATGCTAACCTTTTTTAATTTTTTTCTTATTGGTAGGGGAAATCTTTAAAAAGATACCCAGTTCTTGGGGTAAAAAGTAAGTTATGTGTGGTTTCCTAACCTATGTGTCTATGCGCGGGATAGAAAATCAATGAACTAGTATAAATATTTTTTATTAATTTATATTATTTATTTTACCTTTATATTTATTTCCTATATCTATATCTATAATATAATTACAATTTTTAACAAAAGAAAATTCGACTTCCATAATCAGAATTTAACTAAACTCTCATCACCTTTAAAGTGTATCCTTTCCAATAAAAAAATAATAATCGAAATCAGTTGGCGCGATATTGACTTATTCGTACATTTGTCACGCACATACTTATTGTAAAGGATTAAAAAACAATGTTTTTAAAATTTTTGTCTCGCTAGCTTAACTTATTTAAATGCATCATAATAATTATAACCTGTTCTTAAAATATTAAAATACACTAAATACAGTGTTTATTTTATTTCAATTTGTTCATAAATAAAAAAATACATCAATATAAAAAGCCACACGCAACAATATTGCTTTAAAAATGTAGCTATCAATGTATGAATATTGTCTTTAAAATGATAATATTATTAGATTACGAAAGTAATTGATATAAGAAAATAAGTAATTGTATAGAACCTTTTCTATACAATTACTTATTTTCTTATATCAATTACTTTCGTAATCTAATAATATTATCATTTTAAAGACAATATTCATACATTGATAGCGAGCGAAGCCATGTAGGAGCCAATAGTATCTTCTATAACTGCATTGGGTATAGCGTGTAAAGAAAACCGAACGCCATAAGCTACTATTAAGTGGGGCCTCACTGTCGCTTTATCATTAATCTTTTATAGACTTCTTATTTTTTTATTACAGAGCATTTTGACAATCTCATGTACCTACTATAAGATTATTTGTGCTGGACCCAATGAATCATATTAAAAAAAACAACATCATCAACTTCACGCTGCATCCCGCACATAGCAGGGTAGGCAGAGAGAACCCAGTGTTAAGACACTCCATTCCCCACTTTCCGCCGATTTCTGTAGGTTCGTGTTGAGTGGCGGAACTCAACACCCCGCTTTGCCTCGATACCAGAGCGAAGAAATGAAAATATAAAAGTAAATAAATATTTCATTTTCTCGAGTGGTGATCGAACACACAACCAGTCGATTTTACAGTCACACTTTGTGCCCCTGCGCCACGACTGACCTCAGAAAAAACATCATTCTACATAATAAATTGTTAATAACTTGCATACGTCATAATAGTTTTTAAGCTTTGTGTATCTTTTAATTCGCTCTTTAATCTTTTATTTTATCTTTATTTTTATCAGATAACTTTTTAACTTATTTATTTATATTATAAAACTCAAGAGCACAGTTGTGTATACTTCTCTATATATTATAAAACTAGCGACCCGCTCGCGGCTTCGCCCGCTTAAACCACAAAATTATTTAATTAACACACTGAATTATGTTCGTGTTTTGATATACCTATAATGTATGTTTGCAGCGCAATGAAGATTTTTAATGACAAATTTATTAAAACTTTAGGTCGCATTTTCGTACCTCCCATGAGAATCTTCACTTGAATTTTTGAAATAAAAACACAACTTATCGATACTTACAATAAAATCCTAACTCATCGGTGGCTGTACATGGAAGATATTACAATTAACATTGTAATAGAACTTGGTCAGTTTGTCTGTTTGTCTGTGAATTTGTTCACGATAATCTCAGAAACGGCTTAACCGATTTAAATCCTTTTTTGTTTGCATTTTGGCAATTTAATATTAGTTTTATTTTAATCAGCTTCACGCTGTATCCCTCACACAGCAGGTTAGGCAGAGGAACCCTAGTATTAAGACACTCCGTTCCCCACTTTTTGCCGAATTCTGGAGGCATTGCGTGTTCTCGTTCTTTCGTGTTCTCGTTCGCTCGACACCAGAGCGAAGAAATGGAAATATAAATTTAAGTAAATATTTCATCTCCTCGAGTGCTTGCACTTCGTGCCGCTGCGCCACGACTGGCCTCAACTGGACTGGACTTTATTTTAATCGGTTCACACAAAGTTAAAACCAGATCCACGCTTTATCCCGCCTTTAGCAGGGTAAAGATTATGCGTAAGATTATGAGATTATGTTGTAATGTAAGGATTAAGATATTGCGTATAATGTGTGACTGATGTGCGAAATTAAAATATTATTAAACGAAATGAAAATATTATTAAATTATAATTCAATCCTCCAAGTGGGGATCGGACCCACACCAGTCGCGTTGCAGCCACAACTTTGGCCTTTAACAAAGAACAGAAGAGAAGCGCGTCAGCGCTCCTTTTACGGAAATAGCATATAGGTAAAATATTTTAATTCCATACCTAAATTTAAGCAACAGTGTAGACGTAAGTTTTTTTTTTTCATTTCACGATGTTTAATCATATCTATATTTCGTGTGAGGCAGTTACGCTTTGATACCAATAACGTAAACACATACTACTACAAAAATACTGCTAAAACCTTTAGATTTTAGAACTTTGAACTTTGCCGCCAAAACCTACAGCTCGATTTCGGAATGAGGCGTATGCGGCGGTCTCCCTTTGATAAAAAAAAATGTGCGTGCGTCGTTCTTGACAAATTGTATTTTATTTTACAACGTTAATTTTATTATTTATTCGCGGCTTTGTCCGCTTGAATTACATGATTACTCTTTTAAGAAATATAGATATTACAAACAGCCTTAACTAATAATTAATTGATTTGGATTAGTACTCACGATATTATTTGCAAAATAACTTATCTAGCTCCTGTACAGTTTTTAAATTAGTAACATATATTATTAGTTAAATATATAATTGATATACAGAATATACGTAGAAAGCACGTTTTTGCTCCCAAAAGTTATTTTTTTATACGTTTCTTAAAAAAATATTAATAACATAAACGAACGAACGGACTGAAGAACCTATTCAAAATATTTCTTTGAATATTAAGTCATTCTTTATCACTGTGTTAAATAATTACGAATTAAGCTAGACTGTTACGAAGGTAATCTTCACCAACAATTCAATGTAGTTTACTTTATAATTAGTACTATGAACAATTGTACTTTAAGAATACGTAAATTTATCAACAGTCAAATAAATAAGACGTTTCTAAAGTCATTCTTTTGGACTTACAATTGAACTGTAACCATTCGAGCATTGTTAGAAAAATATTACAATGTTATGTTAAATTTATTATAAGTATAGATTACACTTACATGACGTAATTAACGTTAAGCAGATAATAACTCAACAATATAATAATTTATTTCTTAATAATTTCTTTTTTTTTTCAAATATAAATATCTTTAAAACTTTAAGTACATTATTTTTTGATAAAGTGTAGCGGTAACCTTTCCAAACTATATTTTCTTTTATGCACAGCGCCATCTATTAAGATCCCATCACAATTAGAAGAGAGTATCAAGATTCGTTAGTACCTACTATTGGTCAATAGATAGCGTTCTTGTATCGATTTTTTAATATGTCAAATATAAACTTCTTGAAAACTTAAATACTTATATCTTTAGTATTAAAATGATTAATATTTTTTAGTATTAAAATGATTAATATTCCTTCCGTCGTAATTAGTGTTTAACTCCACAGAACGTTTTTTGCGTTATCAAGATTCGTTAGTACCTACTATTGGTCAATAGATAGCGTTCTTGTATCGATTTTTTAATATCTCAAATATAAACTTCTTGAAAACTTAAATACTTATATCTTTAGTATTTAAAATGATTAATATTCTTTAGTATTAAAATGATTAATATTCCTCCCGTCGTAATTAGTATTTAACTCCACAGAACGTTTTTTGCGTTATCAAGATTCGTTAGTACCTACTATTGGTCAATAGATAGCGTTCTTGTATCGATTTTTAATATGTCAAATAAAAACTTCTTGAAAACTTAAATACTTATATCTTTAGTATTAAAATGATTAATATTCTTTAGTATTAAAATGATTAATATTCCTCCCGTCGTAATTAGTGTTTAACTCCACAGAACGTTTTTTGCGTTATCAAGATTCGTTAGTACCTACTATTAGTCAATAGATAGCGTTACTTGTGTCGTTTTTTAGTATCTCAAATATTAACGTCTTGAAAACTTAAATACTTATATCTTTTGATAGAGTGAAGCGATTACAATGAAATAAAGACTAAAACCTACCTTGATTTATTTGTAATTTTTATGTACAAAAGTTGCTTAAATTTATTGTGTACTTTTTACGTGATACGTGTTCACATAAACAGACAAACAGACAAACAGACAAACAGACAAACAGACAAACAGACAAACAGACAAACAGACAAACAGACAAACAGACAAACAGACAAACAGACAAACAGACAAACAGACAAACAGACAAACAGACAAACAGACAAACAGACAAACAGACAAAAATTCCAAAAATGTTGGAAATGGATTCTGTTAGTTATCCTTTAACACCCTGGCTAATTTTTTCTTAAATATTTTCAATGTACAGAAACGACTTTTCTACAGATTTATTATAAGTATAGATATAGATATAGATAAGAACGATTTTTTTCTCTGTCTGGCCTTTCTACGTTATCTTCTTCTAAGCCACCCAACGGATTTTGATGCGGTTTTCACCATTATGTAGAGTATTTCTCAGGGAAGGGTTATATATGGTTTATTATATGTATATTTTATTGTAATTTGACATAAATATGATAAATGTGTATAAAGTCCTACCCGTTGAGACACTTTCACGCATGCGCTGCTTTAATGGTAAGTCCTACATGAAAACAATGTACTAGAGTATTATTCCTCTTAATAAGATCTACAAAAAAGTCAGCGACAGCATATTTGTATCTTCTAAGGATAACATACAGTGAGCATATTTCTGTCTAAAAATAGCAATTTGAATATATTTTTTATTTTGAGGGATGTTTGTCCATAATGGTATCAATCCTTATCCTTTTAAATACTTTATAAATTTTCTACGTTAAACGAAGATAAAATTTGCTCTTTACACTAATTTGAAATTACGAATAGTTTTAAAGAAAAACGCATTTAATTGTTGACACATCACGCCGGCTATAAACCGCAGTTTTGGCGCAAGTTTCATTTATTATCTTACTCTCAGCATATAAATAAGTATATTAGTTACGTTGGCCATTTAATGTAGATCAAAACTGTCTTTTACTGTTTTTCATTTTAATAAGTACTCATTAATTCATTTTAATAAGTAAAAAATCCTTGCTTTGAAACGGCTCGCCACACGCCATGCGTCCCCCCGCGCCCCGCGACGTTTTGCTTATAGACGCGCGTCTGCCGCGCCCGCCTGCCTCTGTACTGTAGAAAAGTAGATGTAGATGCGATTGTTCGTATTGGATAATTGGAGTTTAATATATTTAGTTTCGTCTATTTTGATTAATAGAATAGTAGGTAGTCTTTTGTTCATAATTTCTTCCGTATAAGTATTTTAGTTTAAGAGAACAGTAGGTAGGCTTTTGTTTATCATTTCTTGCGTTTAAGTATCCTGTTGTTTATTTTGTTTACTCTTCTTCTGTTCTTTTATTATTTTCTTTACCTTTTAAACATAGGAAATGTTTTTAATTTAATTATACCACGACAAAGTCGTTCAAATATAGGTCGTAGAACAAGAAATGCAAATAAAAATCGTTTAAATCTTAGTAATGAAAGCGTATATGAGACGGAAATTAGATAGTAATTTAAATATATTTACTTATTGAGAGGGATGTGTGTCAATAATGATATTAATCCTTACCCTTTTAAATAAGTTATTAATTTTCTACGTTAAACAAAGATAAATTTTGCTTTTTACAATATTTCGAAATTAAAATTAGTTTTAGAGAAAAGCTATATCGACTCATATTATCCCTTACTCTCAGTGTATAAATAAGTATATGAGTTATCTTGGCCATTTAATGTAGATCAAAATGTTGATTAGTAGCACAGATTTGAAATTACGATACTAAAAAATTCTTGCTGTGTAACGGCTCACCGACCTCCACGCTTCCCCCCGCGCCCTCGACATTTTGCTTATAAAAATGGATCCGCCGCACCCGCCTAGCTTCCCCCGGGCATGGAAGGAGGGCCTGATCATCATGTTGCCCAAGGCTGGGAAGAGCCCATAGCAGCCTGAGGGGTACCGATCTATAACCCTCCTTTGCGCGGTCTCCAAGCTGTCCGAGAAGTTATTCCTCTCACTTCTCCAGGCGCACATCCCACGAAGCGAGCAGTTTGGCGAGCGGGTATACTACTCTGGTTACACTACGCCGTAACAGCGATCAACCGAAAGGATCCAGAACCTCATCCTCCGTCGAGTGACGCAGGCGCCATACTACGTGAGAAACACCACGCATCACCGCAACCTAAAAATAGAAAGCCTGGAGGTACACATTGGTCGTCTCGCGTCCAACGCACTCCGCTGCGCCAATGTATCGAGTCACCTGCACCTAAGGAGCAGCACTCCGTGGCATACCCGGCCGCCCGAGGTCAGACGTCAGATGACTTCCGAGGGACTTTCTATCCTCCTCCAAATGCTACTCATGAGCCTTGCATTGATCCTTGGTCGTTTAAGCTGGGCCTCCCTCAGGAAACCGAGGGTCTCACCTGACTGAGTTGACAGCCTAGATGGCATTTGATAATCTTTCCAATCCCGCCCCGCACGCCTCTCTCTGTGTCTGCTCTAGAGCAGGTTATCGCTTGAGACCACGGCCATGGAACCAACGCCCAAATGTCGTTCGGAGCTACTACGGAGATGGACGAGAAAATGCTTCAATTCTGCGCCTCTATAGCAAAGTAAATTTAGAAGCGATTGCACGTATTTTGGAGTTATCCAACAATTATAATGTATTTCGACGCGGCATTGTTGGTTACATCTTTCGTTTAAGTACTTTTGGATAAGAGAATAGTAGGTAGTCTGTTGTTTATAATTTCTTTCGTTTAAGTTTTCTGTTGTTTGTGTCATTTGTTCAGGTGTGTGTTTTTTTTAATAATTGGAACATCCTTATTGGAGCTACAAAAATATGGGTTGCATTAAGGTTTCAATAATTTTCACATTAGTAATCTTAAGTGCTTTGCAAACATAGGTATATTATATGAATAATTCAGTAGTTAAAGCGGGCGAAGCCGCGAGCGGGTCGCTAGTATAATATATATCTTAATATTAAATACATTTCGGTTCTGGTCTTCTATATATAGTTTATTTCTTGTTTGATGAAATAATAATAGAAATGGCAGTACGAAAACGGAAAGACGAATGGTTTCGGAAATTAAGGGGCGATCAGAAAGCATATATTATCCTGTGGCCGAAAAACAAATAATGTCCGTTCGCTTCCCTGAATAATGATTTAATAGAAAACACTTAAAATTTATTTTATATTATTGAAATTTAATTTCAATATTTAGTAGAGGCCAGTCGTCAGAGCAGGGGCACAAGTGTGTGACTGTAAATGCGACAAGTTATGAGTTAGATTCCCCATTCGAGGAAATGAAATATTTAATATTTTAATTTTTTCGCTCTTATATCGCAGCGTTGAGCTCCGCCACTCAAAATGTAATGCCAAAAGTATTAGACGGTAAGTGGGAAGCGGAGTCTCTTAACACTAGCCTCCCTCTGTCTACTCTGCTACATGCGGGATGCAGCGTGAAACTAATAAATCATTACTATTTAGTAGAGTAATCTATTTCATTATTTATCCATACAACTCATTTAACTTTACTATTAGTTTTTGCATTTCATTTGCTAAAATATAATATTAACTTCGATAATCCCTCAACGGAAAGCCGAATTTCAATATTATCTACGAAACTAACTTGGCGAATACGATTCCGAGAACAATAGATCTAAATTGATCTTCAGCTTGAAAAGATAAACTATACATCCTCAGGAAGTTCTGGTCTTAGCTTAGTCATTTCTGCAAATTTCCGGAACCAACCTTATCCAGTCCCTAGACTACTTAAGTAAGAGTAGTTTAATCTGATAATGGACTAGCAAGTAAAAATATTACTGGCATTCTTTTAATCTCACGTTCGTACATGCGAAAGTATTCATATTGTACGTATAGTATTTCATTTAATGGTTCCTTTTTTTAAGCTTCACGCTGTATCTAGCTCTTAGAAGGGTGGGCAGAGGGAACCTAGTATTAGACACCCCGCTCCCCACTTTCTGCTGAATTCTGGAGGCATTGCGTGTAGCGTGGCGGATCTCAACGCCGTGCTTTGCTTCGTTACCAGAGCGAGAAAATGAAATTACTAAATATTTTATTTCTTCGAGTGGTAATCGAACCCACAAGAAGACACCTACAAAAAGAAACTATTTCATTTGTAATTGTTATATTTATTTTAGTTCTAGAAATCAAAATAGGAGTCTATGGCGTAACTTATTTCCCCTAAGTAGTGTTACGAATCTAACGTATAAATAAGGCGGCACAAAGAGTCATTTGTCTCATCTACTTTATTTATATTAACGAGTCTTCATCATTCAGATCCCTATTTATAAACCGCTCTCAAGTCGGAGATCGATCTTGAAATGTCATTTTCATTCATAATTGATTATCTATCAATAAAAATGGCAACTCAATATCAGTCTCAGATTTGAGAGCGATTTATAAATACGGGCTTAAAAAAAATGGAATTAATTATTATTACCAGAATGAAAGATTATTATTAAAAGATTTTAACTAACAAAATGGTGTTTTTGAATTTACTGTTCATAAATGTTATGTACCTTCATATAATAAAACTAGAGCCAGTCCTACTAACTCCTATCTGATGGTGAACATAAATTATTCGTGAAGCGTTTCCAACAACATTTCTGCTGTCAAAATTATCTAGAAAGGTAGCATTAGTTTTCCAATCTGAACGAGTACCCTTTTAACTGAGATAAAACTTTCTCATACTATTCACTGCGCTTTCAACGCAAACGTAAACATCAATGGATTTTATATTGCACTATGAATATTTTCTAAGGATTATTTATTTCGTTTTAAAATAATATAGGATTTAGTTTATTTTTTTTGAATATTTTTGTACTTTTGATCTTTCATTGTAAGCAATGACTGTTGTAGGTGTTTTACATTGTAAAAGTGAACTTATGAACATATTAAAATAGGTAATCACAATAACATACAAGGAATACGCCTCGTAATCAAAACCTATACGAAACTATAGGATCCTGTAAATCTATAGGTATGTAATTTGGCACAAGTGAGGATTCACAATATGAATAAAGGAAAAGATCTGAAAAGTTCAGTTTGATACCTCCATCCTATCTTGACAGGCAAATCATACAGACAAATGGACAACAAAGTATTCTTATAAGCGTATAATTTTTTTCTTTACAAAAATAAACATCAACATGATTCAAGCAAAAATTAATATATCTTAATGTATTTAAAAAAAATTAAACGACACTTAAATATTTTTTTTATTCTACAAAAAAAAAAGTTCATACCATGAAACAAAGCCTTGTCAATTTAATATCAATAACTCCGTATTTAAGTAGATTTCGCGTACCAACTGTTTGTTCGGCAAATATATGGCCAATTTACATGCGAGGCCATGTTTGGATAAGGATATAGCAAATCCCATTATACTGTTGTTTGGCCGAGAACAATGTGCGGCCGCCCTGTGAATGTTACATCAAATGAACGCTCAACAAACTAGTCAAATTCTGTATTACTAGAGATAAACGAGAGCTTGCTATTACACGAATGTAACAACAATTTTAAAGTCGTCAAGTGTTTTTATTATATTAAATACTATTTTAAGATAATCGTTAAGGTCAATATGCTAGAAAATGCAATGATTTTGGATTTTGTTTTTTTTTCAACTTCGCGCTGTATCGCGCACACAGCAGGGTAAGCAGAGAGAACCTAATGTTAGGACTCCGTTTTCCATTTTTTGCCGAATTTTGTGGGAATTGCGTGTTGAGTTGCGAAATTTAACGCTTTGCCTCGACACCAGATCGAGAAAAACATAAATATTATATAATATATTATTTCCTCGACTAGGAATTAAACTCACAGCCATTCGCATATACAATCACACTTCTTGCTCCAGCGCCATGATTGGTCTCACTTTATAATTTTTATGAAATAAGTCACTATAATTATCAAAATAGTCAATAACATGTTTATAAATTAGAAATAAAGTATATTTAGCCTGTAAGCCTGTAATGTTCAATAATATTACTTACTTTTGCTACGCATTATGCATTATACACGTACATAAGGCTTATGCATTATACACCTAACCTCAGATGATAATAACGTAACTTCCTACTCGAAGATACGTAATAATAAGCAATAATATTATGCTATCTGTTACGATATTGAGATAGATTTCCAAGCAACTCAGCAACTGAGGTCTAAACGGCAATCACTATCGTCTTATTATACAAACGACCAGAATCTTGGCAAAATAACAGTATTTCTCCGTGAAAAATTACGAATAGTACCTACTGTGGTGGTCTCTCTTGGCTTTAGTTGGCAATAAAACTCTGTATTGTGGATCTATCGAGATTTGTTATCTATCTTTATTGAGTCAATACTTTCCTGTAAATAAATAAGAAAATAATATTAGGTATATTTTTAGAGGATCGTTGTATTTCACTTTTAAAATATTTTTTTTCAGCTTCACGCTGTATCCCCTTTTTTAAATTTAAATAAATATTTAATTTCCTTGAGTGGGGATCGAACCCACAACCAGTCGATTTTACAATCACCCCTGCATCTTGACTGGACTCACTTTTTAAATATTAATTTCGATTATTTTCCTGAATAGGGGACCATTGCGTCCTGATGGACTTGATGAGTGCATTTTATATTCCATTCCTTTGCGTAATATATCTATGTATATATGTTTCTTTTTGGAAGAAGTAGTAGTGTATTTTGTTAAAAAATATAACAAAACTGAGTCTACACACACCTAATAAAATTATTTATATAGTGAGGGTATCAGTTTTTGTCTTCTTACCAGAACAACACAATAAACATATCAAGTAATTTATTTCCCCGAGCAGGAAGCGAATCCACAACCGTTGCGTTTACATGCCATGCCACTGCGCCACATCTAGACGGCCTCAAACTCGCTCGCAATATATGACAGAAATGCTAGCTGCGTTCCCCGTGGAATCACAATGTGTATTTTTTTTGTATAAAACAAGCTAGCTCTCTTGTCACCGACAGGTATATTAATTACCACCGACGACGGGTGCATTAATTCGAGGCGCAATTTTTTTTAAAAATCTACTAGCACTATTTAGTGAGGCCAGTCGTGGCGCAGGGGCACAAAGTGTGACTGTAAAATCGACTGATTGCGGGTTCGATCCCCACTCGAGGAGATGAAATATTTATTTAAATTTATATTTCCATTTCTTCGCTCTGGTGTCGAGGCAATGTGCGGCGTCGAGTTCTGCCACTCAACACGGAATGCCTGAAAAAAATGGCGGAAAGTGAGGAATAAAGTGTCTTAACACTAGGTTCCCTCTGCCTACCCTGCTGTGTGCGGAATATAGCTTGACGCTGATTTATTTTATTTATTTTTACTAATGTAACCGACTCTCCATTCTACTCACTAAAATATTTGAATAAAATTATCTAAATAATAATTTTCATCTTTTAGTGTGGCTCGTGATACATCTAATATAGATAACCCTTTCGTAGTGATTGTAAGTAATCCAAGATCTTTTAGAGATTTAGAGGTACCAGTACTAATATTAAATGTATAATGTATACTAATATTATAAAGAGGTAAGATTTGTATTTTTGTATGTATGTATGTTTGTATTGTTTTCACACGACAACTACCGGACGAATTTCAAAAATTCTTTCGCTATTAGAAAGCTGCATCTTCACCATCCCACATAGGCTATATTACATTTTCAAAAAAAAATAGGGATCCCTAAGAAAAATGCAATAATGTAACCCAAGATGTGAAGAAATTGATCTAAAAATTTTTATCATCGCGTGCGCTGCGAAAACTATTGATGATAGAACAAAATAATGTTCTACAGTATTATAGAACGCATCAATATCTATAAAAAACCGCGATACCATATGTCCAACTACTATAGTTATGACAATATAACTACATTTTTATATTTTATAAGTTGATGAAAGTGCCGGCAATAATCAAACCATTTTATTCATACCTCTGCATTAATCCTTATTCTATTAAATGATATTTTATTAAAGATAATTTCAATATGTGTAAAGTACTTTTTACATTAACAAAATCGGACAATCCATTCAAAATATATAACGAATTTAAAAATGTGATATTTTTAAAAGAAAATCATGAAATTATTATTTCATAAAAAATACGGAGTGTAGCCTCGCGCACTATGGTGCGAGTAAGCAAGTCTGCAGAGTGGGGGGGAAGTTGCATCGATATCACTAACATTATGAAGACAATCGATTAGGTGTTTTGTTTCTTTATTTGAATTGAATAGGCCCTGAAACTACGGGGCCGATTTGGAAAATTCTTTTACAATTGGGCGATTAACGTATAAAAAAATACCAAAAAAACCTAATATCGCGTACGCTGTGGAAGTTATTGACAATAGGGCAAAGTAATTTACTAAAATTTTATAGAAGACATCAATACCTATAAAAAAGTTTACGATACCATGTGTACTCCCAACTCTCCGAACTCTCCCAACTCTCCCAACTCTCCCAACTCTCCCAACTCTCCCAACTCTCCCAACTCTCCCAACTCTCCGAACTCTCCCAACTCTCCCAACTCTCCCAACTCTCCCAACTCTCCCAACTCTCCCAACTCTCCCAACTCTCCCAACTCTCCCAACTCTCCCAACTCTCCCAACTCTCCCAACTCTCCCAACTCTCCCAACTCTCCCAACTCTCCCAACTCTCCCAACTCTCCCAACTCTCCCAACTCTCCCAACTCTCCCAACTCTCCCAACTCTCCCAACTCTCCCAACTCTCCCAACTCTCCGAACTCTCCGAACTCTCCCAACTCTCCCAACTCTCCCAACTCTCCGAACTCTCCCAACTCTCCCAACTCTCCCAACTCTCCCAACTCTCCCAACTCTCCCAACTCTCCCAACTCTCCGAACTCTCCCAACTCTCCCAACTCTCCCAACTCTCCCAACTCTCCCAACTCTCCCAACTCTCCCAACTCTCCCAACTCTCCCAACTCTCCCAACTCTCCCAACTCTCCCAACTCTCCCAACTCTCCGAACTCTCCGAACTCTCCGAACTCTCCGAACTCTCCGAACTCTCCGAACTCTCCGAACTCTCCGAACTCTCCGAACTCTCCGAACTCTCCGAACTCTCCGAACTCTCCGAACTCTCCGAACTCTCCGAACTCTCCGAACTCTCCGAACTCTCCGAACTCTCCGAACTCTCCGAACTCTCCGAACTCTCCGAACTCTCCGAACTCTCCGAACTCTCCGAACTCTCCGAACTCTCCGAACTCTCCGAACTCTCCGAACTCTCCGAACTCTCCGAACTCTCCGAACTCTCCGAACTCTCCGAACTCTCCGAACTCTCCGAACTCTCCGAACTCTCCGAACTCTCCGAACTCTCCGAACTCTCCGAACTCTCCGAACTCTCCGAACTCTCCGAACTCTCCGAACTCTCCGAACTCTCCGAACTCTCCGAACTCTCCGAACTCTCCGAACTCTCCGAACTCTCCGAACTCTCCGAACTCTCCGAACTCTCCGAACTCTCCGAACTCTCCGAACTCTCCGAACTCTCCGAACTCTCCGAACTCTCCGAACTCTCCGAACTCTCCGAACTCTCCGAACTCTCCGAACTCTCCGAACTCTCCGAACTCTCCGAACTCTCCGAACTCTCCGAACTCTCCGAACTCTCCGAACTCTCCGAACTCTCCGAACTCTCCGAACTCTCCGAACTCTCCGAACTCTCCGAACTCTCCGAACTCTCCGAACTCTCCGAACTCTCCGAACTCTCCGAACTCTCCGAACTCTCCGAACTCTCCGAACTCTCCGAACTCTCCGAACTCTCCGAACTCTCCGAACTCTCCGAACTCTCCGAACTCTCCGAACTCTCCGAACTCGCCGAACTCGCCGAACTCGCCGAACTCGCCGAACTCGCCGAACTCGCCGAACTCGCCGAACTCGCCGAACTCGCCGAACTCGCCGAACTCGCCGAACTCGCCGAACTCGCCGAACTCGCCGAACTCGCCGAACTCGCCGAACTCGCCGAACTCGCCGAACTCGCCGAACTCGCCGAACTCGCCGAACTCTCCGAACTCTCCGAACTCGCCGAACTTCTCTTTTTTTTTATATTTATTATTATAAATATTTATTTTCTTTTTTTTTATATTTATTATTATAAATATTTATTTTCTTTTTTTTTATATTTATTATTATAAATATTTATTTTCTTTTTTTTTATATTTATTATTATAAATATTTATTTTCTTTTTTTTTATATTTATTATTATAAATATTTATTTTCTTTTTTTTTATATTTATTATTATAAATATTTATTTTCTTTTTTTTTATATTTATTATTATAAATATTTATTTTCTTTTTTTTTATATTTATTATTATAAATATTTATTTTCTTTTTTTTTATATTTATTATTATAAATATTTATTTTCTTTTTTTATTATTATTTAAATAAATAACGTGTTGCAAATAAATAACGTGTTGCAAATAAATAACGTGTTGCAAATAAATAACGTGTTGCAAATAAATAACGTGTTGCAAATAAATAACGTGTTGTAAATAAATAACGTGTTGCAAATAAATAACGTGTTGCAAATAAATAACGTGTTGCAAATAAATAACGTGTTGCAAATAAATAACGTGTTGCAAATAAATAACGTGTTGCAAATAAATAACGTGTTGCAAATAAATAACGTGTTGCAAATAAATAACGTGTAATAATATATTTTTTAATTTTTTTTAATTTTTTAATTTTTTTTATTTTTAATTTTTTTTTTTTTTATTTTTTTAATTTAATTATATTAATATTTTTTTTAAGGTTTAGGTAATTCATAACATTGGCTCTTACGTGAATGATATTCGTAATTCTTTAAGAAATGTATGTGTTTTGTATTTATTGACATGTTGTTGCCACTAAAAATAAATATGTTAGTTAGTTGTGTTAGTAATATTAAATAAAACTACTTAGTTACATGGATTTTAGTAGTTTTGTTCTACTCACCCATGTGAACACATAACATATGTACAAAAAGCAATTTTAACATATTTAAAGTATTTACTTTTAGCAAGGTAGTTTCAAATAGTAGCTGAAGGCTAAATAACTGAATAAGGCTGATAAATAACTGAATGATTTCTAAAGTAAGCAATTACAAATAGGTATTAACCACATTCATAACTACGATAATAATTGATTAACTAAATAATCAATTACCCGAATAGTCGAGGTTATGTGGCAGAGTACAAGTAGTACTCTGAACCACACCAGAGCCAAGACTTCACGTAGATAATTATAAATAGGTCTTAACCACATTTATAATTAAAATAACAATTAATTAATCAAATAATTAATTGTCCAAATAGTCGAGGTTAGCCAGTGGTGCAGCACGAGTAGTGCTCCGACCCACACCAGAGCCAAGACTGAATGTACAACCCCCGTGCGGCCTTTTATATCATCGTTCACAAATAAGTTGCAGGGTAGAATAATAAGATTTGATGACGCAATCGCGTCATAGTGGCGTGACTCCTGTACTCAAAGTGACTCCTGTACATAAATTGCGCAGAAACTGAAAATCTTAAGTTTTCAATTATTGTTTGTGTGATGACAGAAAAAACTCGACAAAGATTTCAATATTTAATATTCTCCAATATAAGTTGAAACTTTCTCAAGCAGCTACGTAGTTCTTACAATTTTTGTATGATAGATTTGTTATTGTATTAGTTCTAATATGTAATCTATATTTTAACCCGGAATTAATGTGGGAAAAATTACGTTTGCAGTGTGCGCGCAATTACAGTTTACCTAGACAAATATGAAATAAATAAACATTTTTCTTTTAAATATGACTATTCTTGCAAGCTCAATCAAATTAATTCCAAAAGACTTAAAATTACAATGCACAACAGCGTGGATAACCAAACTAAAAAACTATTCATTTTGATGGTTCTGTACCTCAAAAGAAAAAAACAGAATCCTTATAGGATCACTTTGTTGTCCGTCTGTCCGTTTTTAATTGTCATTATCAATGCATAACGCAGGCCATACACAGCTGTATCGACTCATGTTTCATTTATCCCTTACACATAGCATTATCCCTCCATTCCCACCAAAAAACTCTCTCTGTATCTGGTCTAGGGCAGGTACACAGTCCTAGGGCCAAAGGGCGCACCCATATTGATGGTTGCCGCTCGAGACCACGGCCAGATGGCCTTGATGCCGTTCCCCAGCGCCAGAAGAAAGGAGCTGGACTAGAGGATGCTTCAATGCTAGCTCTTTAGTAAAGTAGGTTTAGAAACAATTGCACATATTTTGGAGCTCTTTAAATAATCATCAATCATCAATCTTTCGTTCATCAATCTTTCGTTTAAATATTTTTACATAAAAGAATAATAGGTACACTACCTATTACGTTGTTTATGATTTTTACCATTTAAGTATTCTGTTGTTTGTGTCGTTTGTTTAAGTAACGCAATTCAGTATATTAGATAAATAATTCAGTAGTTTAAGCGGGCGAAGCCGCGAGTGGGTCGCTAGTATATTTAATATAAATATAAATAAAAGATATTATCTAAGAGATTTAAGATGAGACCAGTCGTGGCGCAGTGGCACGAGATGTGACTGTAAAACCGACTGGTTGTGGGTTCGATCCCCACTCGAGGAGATGAAATATTACTTAAATTTATATTTCCATTTCTTCGCTCTGGTGTCGAGGTTAAGCGCGGCGTTGAGTTCTGCCACTCAACATGCAATGCCTCCAGAATTCGGCAGAAAGTGGGGAACGGAGTGTATAAATAAATAACGTTCTAACTAGGTTCCCTCTGCCTACCCTGCTGTGTGCGGGATACAGCGTGGCGTTGATTTATTTTTTTTACTTTTTAAACGATATTATGATAAATAAAATGTCATAGTCTGTTCGTTTCAATCTCTCGTGATATTTCTAAAGAATATCGTAGATGTTCTATCCTCTTCTGTTATACTACTCAGTTATCGCTAGAACAGCCAGCGACTCCAAGTAGGCATGATTCTACTACCAGTTCAGTAAAGAACCTCAGTGCTGAGAAGAACCGGCGGAAGAAACTCAGCAGCAGAATCCAACACTACTAAAGCAATTCACTTGTATCAAATATGTCGG